>JAVSCE010016447.1:0-65939 GCA_032199065.1 Smutsia gigantea | reverse complement strand
TGTAAACACATTTCATTTAAGAAAATTATGATTCATCATATTCATTTGTTGTAATGCTTCCTCCTAGGCATAGGAAAAGAAAGTGTATTTCTAGTCAAAAATTGAATTTTATAAAATTCACATCTCTGATGTGAATGAACACCTTTCTACTCCACATTATAGACTGCATATTTAATTACTTAATGTATAAATAAATTAAGTTTGAATTGGACTAAAATCTTTTCATTTGCTAGAACCTTGAACTTTATGGCCACAGGAAGTTTGACCTTTGATTTAACCCATTTCTTTAAAAGTCCATGTACCATAACCTGGGTCACATCTCGAAAGGGTCAGCTACATAAGCATAAGTTCTACTTCTGACTTGAGGTTCTCAATTAGAGAACTCTTTAATAGGTATGGATTCCTTAAATTTTCTCAAAATTAGAGGTAATTTTTAACCAGGCATTCAAGACAGAATACTAAGCATATCCTTAGACAAGTATAAGTTATGACAGAATAGCCATGAATGTTTTCATCTACTTCCTGCTACAACTCCCACAAGACATTAGGATTTAGTTACTATTTATGCTTCCTTTGCCAGCTTTCATTGTCTATGACTGTGGTAGTCATTGTACTGCTCAGAGATACGCTGAAAAATTTTTAAAAGACATGACATGCAATTTAAGGTTTGCTCAAAGTACACAAGAAAATGGGTTAAAGTGTTCTCTAACTATAAATGACAAATGGAATGATGACACATGTCAATAGCTTCCTCTAATCTCTGTTTATATCCTTTTTTGATAGGAGAAATCAGAAAGGAGAGCTTTGAATAAACATTCAGTTGGGTTGAGATGACAATTGGTTTGCTTGATATTCTTAGTAACGTCTTGAATCTATGGACGTCTTGCATCTGGCTCAGAGCTGGACATTTGTGGCTTGAATGATTCACCAAATATGCCTGATTTGAGAAGAGAAATGCAACCTGTGTATAAGGCTTTTCAACATTTTCTTTACAAGGCAGAGCACTTCTAAGCTTTGGCAACATTTTTTGTATTGGTCAGATTTCATCTTTTTTCACTCTCAAAAATCATTACAAGCAGACTATAGTCACTGAGGTCAAAGATGGCCTGCAAGGATCATATCTATAAAATCCAGTAGCAAAATATAGTAAATAATAAACACTGACTCTGTTAAAATTCCCAGTTCCACCAGTAACCTTGGAAAGTAACATCATCTTCAGTTTCTTCATCTGCAAATTGGGCATAGTACAAGTCTTGGGATGATTAAATGGGTCAGCACATATAAAGCATTCAAAACAGAGCCTGGCATATATAAATAGCTTACTATCATTACCATCTTCATTATCAACATCAAATCATTTTCTCAGAAGTTGGATTAAGTAACATACATGAGTATCTCACAGATTACTACATTACTGGTTGGTCAATAGCAGTATAACATTTTTAAATTTGCCCTATTTTAAATAGTTTGTTCTATTTCAAATACATTTGTGCATACAAATGATGAGTGAGTATCTAAAAGGATAAGTGATGTTAATATCTCAAACAGTATATTAAACAACATTGCCTTTCTGAAGCACTGGGTAACAGCTGTCATGGTCATCTTGCTTATCTGGGCGCCATATATTACCTACTGATGAGTTAGCATTTCTGTGAAGGAAGTTTCATTAGCTTTTAAAAGTCAGAGAGATTGGGAATAAGGGGAAAAAGATGGTTTTGCTTATTATTAGAGATAGTTTAAATAAACAAGTATGTTTGATATAAATATCTGATTTTTCTTTTATTGTGAACAAAAGTGTCAGTAAAATTCACAACATGTTTCAGGACAGCTTAGAGTAGAGAGTTCCTTAAAATCTGGCTTTGACATTTGTTGAAATTGTCATATCTTAAGTATCCCTTAAAAGTTTCTTTAAAGATGTCACTCCAGAAAGACACTAACTTTAAAACATATGATGAAGACCAGTTGGGAGAAAGACTGGAGGACCATATATATCCTGCAAAAGGATACTGATTAAGAACTATCCCCAGTCATGATTTAAAATTCCCTAAGAGTCATCAGGAAGAGATGATTTAAGTATTCTCTTGTGTGGGGCCATTTTTAATTTTCTTTGCTCTCTTTTAGAAGATATGCAGATTAATTACAGTGGTTTCCAGCTCTTGCATACATGAATTTCAAAACTAAAACAGAACATGGTATGGGAAAGGCTACAGTGAAAAGAATTCTTTGCTTCAAAACATTTTCCAGACTGTTCAGCTTCAGAAGGGAAGTGGTGGTAGTGAAGAGGTATGCAGGA
Organism: Smutsia gigantea; assembly: GCA_032199065.1. Classification (NCBI taxonomy): domain Eukaryota; kingdom Metazoa; phylum Chordata; class Mammalia; order Pholidota; family Manidae; genus Smutsia; species Smutsia gigantea. The sequence goes on along the minus strand of JAVSCE010016447.1, from coordinate 63,646 downwards.
TACATTCATATCTCTAGAATTTTCATGCCCCTTTGCTTTTTTGCTCATTTTCTTTGATAAATTTAAAAAAAAGTAACAGCAAATTTTATCTACCTTCCATTATGTCTACATGATTTAATTTTATTGCCATCTGAAAGAGTAGTGAATGAGTTGGCAGGTTTGATTCTAGATTTTCGAAATATTTTTAAGTAGTTTTTAAAAATTAGTATTATTTTTGTATTTCTCCCTTCCATGGATTCTATTTAATTAAAACCCAGCACTAATAAAGAAATTGTCAGGTCCTTTCAAATTTTAAATGTGCAAAGTTACCAGCGTTGCATATCATATACAAACCCATGGTATTATTTAGACAAAACTCTATATGAACACATTTCTTCAAAACTACATATGGAAAATCACCTGGCCAAGAACACTGGCAGGATTCAATTATTACTGCCCTGGAGCTGATTCATCTTGGTTTTCACAGCATATAGACATTTAACATAAATTTGAATACACAAGTCCTATATGCCCCAGTGTTCAAAACTTCCCCAATGGAATTTTAGCGTTAGAGAAGTATCTGAATTCTTTCTTATCAATGGAATGTCAAGGAGCCTCATTTACTAATTATTCATTTATTAGTGAAATAAACCATAGAACCTCTGCTCTTTTGGCTGGAATACCTTCTTTTTCACTGCAATTATATATAACATTTTTTAGAAGATATCCAGTGAACTACTGATAAAAGGCACAAAGCAATCTAATGGCCTGAAAGAGTTAAGAAACTTCTCAGTATCTAACTAAAAATTAGAGTGAAGAGTTACTCTGGAATCAATCTGGATTTGAAGACCTTGTTTTCAGGACAAAATTTAAGGCAGTGTATCACATCAGCATTACAAAACAGTGGAAGTGTACAGAGTGCACACTGGGAGTAGAGAAGACCAACACAAGTTTCTGATATGGTACCATTCTCTGGGGTGACCAGTCAGCTACCTGGTGGAAGGCCGTCACACTGGATAGCTTCCATTATGGAAGCAACAGCATTTTGTTCTTACTGGAATGGACAATTACTCTGGTTAAGGATTTGCCTTCTCTGCACAAAACACTTCTGCAAAATCTATAATCATAGACTTTCATGATGCCTTATCCACCATCATGGTATTCCACACAGCATTGTTTCTGATTAAGGAACTCACTTCACAGCAAATAAAGTACAGCCATGGGCCCAGGCTCATGGAATTCACTGGTTTTGCCACATTCTCCCACCATCTAGAGGCAGCTGTCTGCCAAAACAGTAGAAGAGCCCTTTGGAGACTCAGTTTCATTGCCAGCTTAGTAGCAATATCTTGCAAATCTGAAACAAGATTCTCCAGGAACCTGTACATGCTCTGAATCGGCATCCAATATATGGTTCTGTTTTTCCCATAGCTAGATTCATGGATTCATGGATTCATAGGATTCATGGATTCAGGATTCAAAAGTTGGAAATGGGAGTTGACATCAGTCACTATTACCCCTAGAGACTCACTAGGAAATTTTTTTCTTCTGTCCCCACAACTTTGCTGGCCTAGTTCTTAGTTCTAAAAAGGAATCCTTCTACCAAGAGACACAACAATGATTCCATTGAACTGTTGCTCCACAGTGGAGATAAGGAAGAGTATGTCTGGAATACAGGAGATCCCTTAAGGTATGCCTTATTGTTCTTATACCCTGTGATTAACATCAGTGGAAAACTACAACCCAAATTAGGCAGGACTACTAGTAGCCCAGACCCTTCAAGATGAAAGTTTGGATCACCTCACCAGGTAAAATACCATGACTAGCTGAGGTGCTTGTTGAAGGCAAAGAGAAGATAGAGTGGATAACTGAAGAAAGTAGTAATAAATACTATCTAAAGCCACATCACAGAACTGAGACTTACAATTGTCATGAGTATTTCATCCTTATTTTGTTATATATTTGTTACATGTTTGTGTGTGTTTATGTATAATGTAACATAAGATGTATTAACTTTATATCATAGTATTTAAGTTACAGGATATCAAGGAAAAGTAAACATCACTCAAAGACTTTGTATTTTCTTCTGGGGAAGGGTTAGTGTGTTTTAGTTTATACACAGGATAGCTGTATCATGTTAGGCATAAGTGGACTTTGTTCATCCTTCTTTGGAGATTAAGTATGGTTTAGAGAGATGTATATGGGTGCCAGGTTGACAAGGGGTGTACTTGTGGTGATTAATTTTGTGTGAACTTGGTTGGGCCATGGGCTGCCCAGATATTTGGTTGAACATTTTTCTTGGTGTTTCTGTAGGGTGTTTTGGCTGAGATTAACATTTAAATTGGTGGACTTTGAATAAAGCAGATTGTCCTCCACAATGTGAGTGGGCCTTATGTAATCATTTGAAGGCCTGAATAGAACAAAAAGACCAGACTGCCCCAGGCAAGAGAGAATTTACCAACAGACTGCCTTCAGACTTCATCTGCAACAATGGCATTTCCTGATTCTGCATCAGAAGTTGTTCAGACTTGAATGGGAACATTGGCTTTTTTGGGTCTCCAGCCTGCTGGCCCACTGTGTAGATTTTAGACTTACCAATCTCCATAACTGTGTGACCCAATTTCTTATAATACATCTCTTTGTGTGTGTGTCTATGTGCATATTAACTTCTTGTCATGGCTGAGTTGAACAGTCCTTTCTTGGTCCTACTCCTAAATCTTGTGTTATTCAATCTCATTTCTCTGTCTTTCTGTCTCTCTCTGTCCCTGTCGCTCTCTGTCTCTCTTCTTCTATTTAGTTATTTCCTAAATTCATGATATTCACCAAAAAACCTTTTCCCTGGCAAACTATCTTCCTTGACAATCTCATTTAATAACAACCTGAATTAGTATCTCATATGATTGTCAGTCAGACATATACTTCCAGAATGACCTCCCTCTGAAGTCACAGTTCCTCATTTCCAAGTGCTTATAGTGATCTCCATCTGGTTATTTATCTGATACCTCAATATGTTTGTAACTGAACTATTTTTTCTTCTAAAAACTACACTCTGTCCTATATGTCATATTCTGTTAAAAGCACAACCTTCCCTCCTGGTTACCCCAGCTCAAAATCTCATTTACTCTTCACTTTCTCACATTTTCTACACACTAGTTGGTGAATCCTGGCACGTATTTTCCTCTGCAATGTCTCCGGCATCTATTCTCTCACCTCCATCATTCCTCTCCCTTTGCCATTCACAAAGGCAAAGCTCCAGGTAAATCCCCCTGGCTGGATTTCTTCAAGAACTTCCTAACAGGTTTACTTTATTCCAGGCTTTTCCCCTCCATCCATTTTTCCCTGTGATTCTGAAATTATTTTCCTGAGGAAGTTAACACAAACATCTTAACATTTTTTTTAAAGAAATGAACAACCAAGAGCTCATGGAAAACACTTCCCACCCAAATAAACAGACCCCATTCCTGTCTCTATTTGGAGCAGCTGTCCATCATAATATCAATCCAAATCATGAGATAAATTGTGCTGTTGATACAGTACAAGAGCAATGTACCACACACAAAGGATGCAGGATGGGGTACAACTTTAGGGGTACAAGACAGAGTCAAGAGAAATTCTAGATTCAGGATAATGTCAATGGTTCAACACCTTGAGAAAGAGAGACAGGAAACCACAGAGGCTTCGGAGGATACAGTCACTTCAGAGCAAGAGATGAGCAACCAGCCTCAGGAATGGGGCTATTACAACTAATTCTCTCTCCCTTTCTTGTGGAAACAGTTGGCACTGTGCCTCTCTGACTGATACTGGGAGAAGCAGTGCCCTGGAGAATGATTTGGTGTATATCTTCGAGATGACTCTCAACTACAGGATTCTTGAAAGCAAAGATGATCATTTTCATAGCTTACACATATCATACACAGCACTTAGTTGTTAAAAAAATCAGTACCTTTATGTTGGTGACAAAACAAAACAAAAACACTTCAGTCTAACATTCAGGCTCTTCAGAGTCTAATTCCAGCTTACCATTTCAAAGTTATTTTAATCATAGATTATTGGTTCCAGCAGAACTTTACTGATGTTTCAAATACAAAGTTCCTATTTCTAGCCACTATACTAGTACTCTTCCCAGTGTCCAAAATTCTTTTTCTCACTTCTCTATATATCTAAGTCATACTCAGCCTTCATGAACTATCTTAAATGTCATTTCCTTCAAGAAATCCCATACCTCAGTTGAAAATAATATCTTCTCTCTCCGTTTCTGTCTCCCTTTCTCTTCTTTGCAAATCCAAGGGGGTGAAACAGAATCCTTTCCGAAGTCATTTATAATTTCTCATTTATGTTATGGTTGCTTGTATACATTATACCCTCCTACTTTTCTCTAAGTTCCTTGACAACAATTTCTACCTGAGTCATCTTGGTATACCTCCCCTACAAGAGCAGCAGTTGTCTTGTACACAGTGAACACAAAAAATGTTTAAAATAATAAATTTTTATTATAGTAAATTTGTTATAATAAATTTCAGTTAAACTTTTTAAGTTTTTTAAATCTATAGTTTAGATATTTTTGATGACCTAGTACTTCAGTAGTAAATATACTTTTAACAAACAAAATAATTCTCCCTTTCCATTTCCAATTGAATGAATTCCTGTCATAGCTTTCTAAGAACCCAATCAGATATGGCAATAAATCTGTCATCCAGTATCTAGGAAATCCTAATGAAGATACAAACATATCTGGATGATAATAACAATAATAGTTAAACATATATGGCATTTATGATGTGCCAGACACTGGTGTTTATACACCTTAACTCATTTAACTCTCACAACACAGCTATGATGTCATTACAAAAGAAGAAACCAAGGTACAAAGAGCTTAAGGAATTTGTTTTAATTCACACAACTAGCATGTGACAGAATCATGATTCAACTCCAGAAAGTCAGGCCCCAGTCTCCATGAACTTAATACCACTCAACAAAATACAACTCACCATATTCTCCCCACCACTCAAAAAAAGGTCCAAGTGGAAGGGATGATCCCTGGTTTGAAGGGCACATTATCTTCCAGCTCACTGCAGAGGGTGACCCTTGAATCCCTTCTCAAGGGTGAGTGGAAAACACTCTAGAGACAAGAACACATGAGGGAACACTGGGTATTTTTTAAATGGCATTTGTGTGATAAAAAGTTGAGTATACATCTCCAATATCATTATATAAGACTTTTGGTACAGGGAGATATAGAAAGTGACGTGTTTTAAAGGTGTTGCCTTTGTAGTAGCCTCAGAACCAAATTTTCTAACAAGTAAAGTAGAATATATGTGAAGGCTGGAATCACAAATACCCTTACTGCACACACCCTGCTGTGAGTTACTCTTTGAAGAGAATTGCTGCTTAGACTTCAAACCACCACTGTGACCTCAAGAGGTTAGCAGAACAGAGAAATTCTTTGGTTCAGAAACCATAACATGGGTATAATGCCATTGAAAGGAACAAGATTTAGAACTCAATGTGGCTTTTGGGGAAAAAGTCAGTCAATCCTCTTCTGAAAAAGAGGAAAACTCAATGAAGTATAATGCTTTTAAATTCCATATTAATATACAGACCTAATAGCAGCAAAATATTATTTTGCCCATGAAAATAGACACTATATTCTTAAACATCAGGTAAATCATGTTCTTCAATTTGTTGTGTTGATACATTTCTGAATTTGTGACAATCTTTTCAGTGTGAAACGGCAGTTATCTGCTAATATTCTGGAGAAAGAAATAGTGAAATATAGGCTGCCCGAAATGTACTAGGCCCACGGAAAGTATATGACATAGCAAGAGGAAAAACCCAAAAAGATTCAAGAAGCAAGACAGGATTCAAAGCAGGATTTAAGCCACATATCTATAGATTTGACTGGCTAGAGACAGAATCCTCTTAAGAAAGTCATAGAATAAAGTCCAGAGTATCTATATGAGCTTATGATTGAACTAGAAAAAAAAAACGCAGAAAAACCTCTCAGGTTTGTATTAAAAGGAGATTGCTAACCCATCTCACAGGATCATGTTTTCATGATGATCTCCCTGTACCCCTCCAGTGAATTCAGTAATTTTTGTCTTTGAGTGTCTAACCAAAAAGGGATTTTTTTTTCCAGAACGTAGGACACAGAAATAATAATAGTAATAGTTGCAATTACAATTGTTATAAAGATCTCAAAATGAAATGGGGGATAATGGAAGAAAAATAGTTTTAATTTGTGTCATTTCTTGTAAAATGTTTCAAGTTACATAGTTCGCTTATTCTCTCAGAGAAACTTATCCAAATAATATCTTGCTAGTTGTCTCTAGTGTTGTCATTGTGACTATAGTCATTTGTACTAGGACAACATTTCGTTACTAGAGTATTTGGTATACAATGACTGAATCACCGATACCTGTAATAAATATTTGCTCAATACAACAGGTGCTCTTAGATTTCCTTTAATGGATTGATTAGTATAAGAGTAACTACTGGTAGGAAAAGACAAAAAAATTCTAGTCACTTTTGATGGAAAAACTATTACTATAAGACTTACATGATGTTCACAGCCTCAAGTGAGTGATTTTATCATCACAAGCTGTTTAAAATAATCAGCCTCATAAAACTTTAATGACCACCGCTTTCTCACTCTGTATTTACAGCAAGCCATCCTTATTCATTTACAAAGAGACAAAGTTCTCTAATACTTACATTACTCACTTCTTATGGCATGAGCTTTCTCTACTCCAAGTCTCAAATATGGCCAATTCAGTTTAACCTCATGATACAAAATTTATGATCTATAGACTTTGCTATACAAATTTCAGACTCTACTGAGAACATTAAATATTGTTGATTTTTTATCTAATTTAATTAACTTGCTATATTGAGTCCACTGCAATAAAGCTTTACTATTATTCCTTGGGCTAAGAGATAACTATATAATTTATTGGGATGATTCCAAGAGCATATAACTAATAGATCATCTATAATAAGCAAAGTGGAAAAGCATATTCCCTCTGCACAGGTGGATGATAATATTTGTGCCAAATAATATAGCATTTCTCTCTCTACTTGGTATTTTGAACATGCATTTTGTTGACAGGCTCCCTGCCAATAGGCTGCCTGAGTCGCAATGGAGTCTAGCTGATAATTCAAAAGGTGAGTTAATTAGGGGTTGCAGTTTGGAGTGTTATCAAGCTGCTGCTCAGACATCTTTCTGCTTTCCATACAGGTGTGAAATATTGACAGCAAATTTTAGAAGTGTGATGACATTTTTACCTTTCACTTACTTGATTAAATTTTGATATAACTCATACTTTAAGGGGAATACAAACTATATCTTTGTTCAAGTAGCTATTTACCATAAGAAAGCCCATGGGTGTTCAAAAGAAATGTAGTATTAAATATATTAGCAAAACATTCTTGAGACCTCAAACATTCTTACATTATAGCACAAAGGTTTATTTGGAAGTACATCAGCAAAAAATTAACCATTTATACTCTTACCTTTCATTCACAGATTCTAAAACTATCATGACACTGAAGGTAGATCACAAGCTTTGTTAGTTTATAATACTATATTTATACATGATCACATTTCCTAGACTAATAATAATCCATGGTAGAGAATGGATTTTAACTTCTGGGCTATTTTTGACTTAATATCACATCAGTGAAAGCAAAGACTATAAAGAGGCCTAAATCTTTGTGTATGTGGGAATTTTTCTAGGTGGGAATTAGGTAAAAAATTTAGTCACAACATAAAGAGAGAAAGTTCTATAACATGCATTTGCCATAACACTTCTAGAAGGGGTTCAATTTTTTAAATGAATTTATTATGCTTTATGAGCTTTAAGTACTAAGTATCTAAATATCCTTTTAGAATTTCCCTATTTTTTCCTAAAATACTAGGAGAATATGCATAATCAGGAGATAAAGTTATTGTGAAAATGGTTTCCATATAATTAACATTTCCCTTTTCCTCATCCCTCCCCATCCAAATCAGACTTCAATATTATCCCAGTGCCATCCCCTCATTTATTGATTTCCCCTACTTAAAAGGTAATTTTGCAAACTCCAAAGTATATTTGTAGACTTTTCTGAAACTCTTCACATATGACCTTTAAATATGTTTGCATATTTTATTTATTTACCATGAGTGATAAAAATAGTGATGGCAATGATAAAAATAATAGCAATCAAAGATATAATTTTTTCTAAAATTAAACCTTAAAAAAATCACCTAATTTTTGTCCTTTTAAGTATTTGCAGAAAATAAGTATCTCAATTTGTTTCCACTGAACGCAGAGCCTCAGACAAGGATGTAAGAGCATGTAGTTTAATTAGAAGGTCAGCCCAGTAAGCAGAAATGAGGGAGTCGAGAGACGCAGAGAAATAAAAAAAAAGAATAAGAGCTTATTATTGAGTTTGTGTCTGTCACGGCCTAATTCTACTGAGACTTCTAAAAAGCATACAGAGTGCCTTCCAACACTGTTCACCTAAAGAAGAGGAGCTGGCAACTCTTCTTTCCCATTTAAGGGTTGTTCTCAATGGCATTATATACCCCACCCTGAGATACCCAACACTTTCAGCAGTGCTCCTTTCAGGCCATAGGTCAGAGAGAGCCCAGAGGATAAAAGCTGAAAAATACTCATTATGTGCTTGAGATGGGCCACCACCAATCAAAGAGAAGTAGGTCTGGGTTCACAGAAACCACTCAATGCCAAACACGATAGGACACATCACAAGGTGGCAAGGGAAACCAAAGATGTCCACTACAATAAGAATGAAGTTATTTTTCAAATAACCACTTCTCCACAAGCTTCACTGTTAAATTTTAAAATTCAGTCTCAATCAAAAAGTAACTAAGCTTTGTGTTTATGTGGCAGAGGAAGGGGTTATGTTAGTCTTCTTGTTCCTGAGCACAGACCGGTGCTTTATCATTGTAAAAATTTGATATGCCCAATATCTGTTCCAGTGAAAAATGGTCAGAGTGTGTACAGCAGGAACAAATCAGAAAAAACATCCAAGAGTTTTGGCAACTGGGGTAGATGAGATATTGAGTGGCAAATAGTCACTCTCTTTTCTCCCCACACCTATGGTAGACTAATACATTGGTAGCCCTAATAAATCATACCCCCAGATGTTCAATACTCCTATGTAACAGCTCTGTAACTTACTTTGACTTGCTTTGGCCAATGGAATTTTACCAACTATGATGCCAGCAGAAACTTGATAAACATTTGCACGTTTATGTAAGGGCATATCTATTTGACTCTATCCTATGAAAGGCAGCCATGACACAGACACCAAAACATAAAGAAACTCAGGCTAAACTACTCAATGAGAAACTGGAGGAAGAGAAGCCATCTTAGATTTTCTGACACTAGCTGAAATTTCATCTTCAAGCAGATGCTTAAGTAATTCAGTTATACCATTGTGAAACAAAATAATTACCCATAAAATCATGAGAAATGATAAAGCAATACTGTTTAAGCTACCAAACTCAGGTAGTTTGTTTTGAAGAAATATATAGCACAGACATTGATGCCAGAAATAGAATTCTATGTAACAGAAACCTAAAATGTATGTCATTGACCTGGGAAACAGGAAGTGAGTGGAGGCCTGAAAGGTGGTAGACTGTTAGTAGAGGCTTTGAAAGCAGAAGAAAAGTGCTATTGAAAGCTGGCAGAAGGAAAGTATTTTATTAGTGGAAAGGTAAATGAGATTGTTGCCTGTGGTCACTTTGAAGATAGAAAATATACTTAACAAACTTGCAGACATTTCTCTGTAGAATGTTGACTATGTCAGTTGACTCCTTTTAGCCTCTTATGATAAGGTATTGCAAGAAAGAGATAGATGATCTAAAGATATAATTGGACAATTTCCAAGCAGAATTTAGAGAGGATATTTCAAACCCAGAACTTGATAGGTGGAAAAATGAAACTCTTACTTTCAGCCTCTCTTGACAGCAAAAAAATTCTCAAGAAAGAAATGATCTCAAGGCAAAGATAAAATTCAAAACATGACATTGGGGTTAAGATGAAATAAAAGATGAAAGTGTAATACTTTATTAAGACTTTAAAAGATTTAAGGAAGTGCTTTATAGAGCTCCTCAGCTAGACAAAATGACTTATAAGAATGTTCAAGGCATTGTTCCAGAACAGGCAGCTTCAAGCAGACAAGGACTGATCCAGAAGTGATTTATGAGTTAGCTTTCATCTAATTAAGTAAATAAATTATAGTTTGATATAGGACACCCACAGGGTGTTTAAAGGAGTTGAATCCATTTGGGACAGAAATAGTTTAAATTAGAAGATGTTTCTGGGCTTCCAACTCTGCAGGCAGGGAACACACTAGGAAATTTATTCAGCTGCAAACATATGCCATTTCTTAGGGAGAAAAAAAAAGGATAAATTAGAAAGCAAAGCCAAGAGCTGAGAAGGTGAAGCTAAGTGTAAGAGTGTGTAGCCATCTGACTACTGTAAATAGTGCTGCAATAAACATAGGGGTGCATATGTCTTTTTCAAACTGCACTGCTGCATTCTTAGGGTAAATTCCTAGGAGTGGAATTCCTGGGTCAAATGGTATTTCTATTTTTAGTTTTTTGAGGAACCACCATACTGCTTTCCACAGTGCTTGAACTAGTTTACATTCCCACCAGCAGCAAGATGTGGTACATATACACAATGGAATATTATTCATCCATAAGAAGAAAACAAATCCAGACATTTGCAACAACATGGATGGAACTAGAGGGTATTATGCTCAGTGAAATAAGCAAGGCGGAAAAAGACAAGTATCAAATGATTTCACTTACATGTGGAGTATATAAGAACAAAGAAAAAAACTGAAGGAACAAAACAGTAGCAGACTCACAGAACCCAAGAATGGACTAACAGTTACCAAAGGGAAAGGCACTGAGGAGGAGGAGTGGGAAGAGAGGGACAAGGGGAAAAAAGGGGCATTACGATTAGCAGACATAATGTAAGGGGGGGCACGGGGAGGGCTGTAAAACTCAGAGAAGACAAGTAGTGATTCGAGATGCTGATGGACAGTGATTGTAATAGGGTATGTGGGGGGGACTTGATAATAGGGGGTCTAGTAACCATAATGTTGTTCAGGTGACTGTACATTAATGATACAAAATTAAAAAATTAAAAAAAAAAGAGTATGCAGCCATGAGCAGTGGATTGGAGAAAGGAGAAGTCCCTGTACCCAGAACAAGGGAAATTGAGGACATGTCTCAGAAGAATTGCAGAATTACTATGGACAGTGACTATTATGTGCCATCAATTCCTCCCATTCTTAAATGTAAGCCTCCATGGAGTTTACACTGTTCCTGTTTCACCACTGATTAGGTGTGTGTGGAACATACACTTGTATTTTTACTTTACGAGTCTTTCCTACCCACGAAGCCATGCCTGAGGAATAACATCCAAGAAGCTACAATTAAGGAAAATAGCCAAGAAACCTATTGTATCAGTGCCTGATTTAAATGATGAAATTTGAAAGTTCTGAATTTAATGCCAAAGTGGGATTTGGCTTTAGGGTTCTTAGAAGGTAGTATATTTTGTAAGTGGAATGGATGTGAATCATTAGAACCAGATTGTGATATGGGGTACACTGTTACATTGATGGTCCCCCAAAACCACAACTCCACTTCTTCATGCTCCTGCAGAGTCCTCTACTATGCTGATGCTCATCTTGGCCATGTGATTTGCTTTGTCCAATAGGACTTTACCAAGAATGATGCAAACAGAAGCTTGATAAGCACTTACACTTTGGTGCTTGTCACCTTGGAACAGTGTCTCTTGAAAGTAAGTTACTATAAAGTTCAGGTTAAATTACTGAGTTATGAGAACTATGTAGTGAAGGCCTTATAAGATGAGACACCATCTTATATGATCTATTCCTAGTGAGCTCCCAGCTGAATGCCACCATATATATAATTACAGATATACCACATGGAGCAGCAAAGCTGCCCAACTGAGCCCAGTCAACACAGGGCTGTAAGCAACAATAAATCACCATGGTTTATTATATGTCATTGCATAATAGAAACACCATCTCCATGGGAAATCTATACTTCCCATCTCATCAATCTTGGGCCTGGATAACATCTTTATATTTCCATACCTATGTGGTCTTGCTTTGACCAACTTAGTATGGAAGGAAATGATGGGGTTAGTTCTAGGCTAGTCTTCAAGAGGCATCATGGATTTCCATTCACCCCTTAACAGTTTCTGAGCTCTGCCATGAGAAGAACACTTTGCAGGTAGCTACTGTCTCTCCAGCTTTAGCTGCAGACCAGCACTAGGACTATGCAGAGAAAAGTGAGATGCCTAGGGCTCAAAAGTTAGAGGCACTCACTCTCAGAGTCATGCAAATGCTGTTCCTGTACATGAATAACTCTGAAAGTAAGTTAAATGATGTACCTCAGCAGCTCTCTCATCACAGTCTAGTCCTGCTAGGAATGCAACTTGTGAAGCACACCTGTCACAGATGACCTACAAACATGCTGGACAGAAGTAAATGTTTATTATCATTTAAGTTTTTGGGTTCTTTCTCAGCAAGGCAGCAATACAAACCTTGATAATCAAGCCATGGTATTAAGGCCCATGATTTATGTATCTTTACATTCCCATACTCTCACGGATTGAATTGTGTTTCCTCAAAACTCATTATGTTGAAGCTTTAACCTCCAATGTGAGTATATTTGGAGATGGGACCTTTAAGGAGATAATTAAGGTTAAAAAGGTCATAAATATGGGGCCCTAAGCCAATAGGACTGGTGTCCTTACAAGAAGAGGAGTAGATACCAGGATCTCTCTCTCTCTGTAAGCATACAAGGAGGAAAGGCCATATGAGGACATAGCAAGAAGCTAGCTATCCATAAGCCAGAAAGAGAAGTCTCACCAGAAACCAAATTTTCCAGTATCTTTACCTTGAACTTCTTGTCTCCAGATCCAGAACCATAAGAAAATTAATTTCTGTTGTTTAAGCCACCCAGTCTGTAGTACTTTATTATGGCAACCCTAGCCCATTAATACACATACCAAGCATGGTGTTTAACACATCTTTAAAGTTTACTGCATAAGTAAGAACTTGCCATCTCTCATCTCAGCATGAAGTATGTATCTTTAAGTAATATTTATAAGGCTCCAAAATACTTCATGAAAAGGAAAGTGCCTGCACACTAGTCATATAATGTAAGTTATATCCTTTAAAGGACTCATTTATAGTTGGCTTTTGAACTGTTGTCTTTCTCTGAACCAACCTTCTAGAGATACAACCTATATTTAGATTACCTTTTTGTAAACTGTACCGCCTACCCTATCCTCCAGCATACTGGCCTTTGTAATATATCTAGCAGATTCAAGTATGGGTGCTGGCCTTCAGGATTTTCCTAAGATCTTAAATTCACTCTCATGAAAAGGGATAAAACTTCAAATGGTAGAGCCAGTGTGGTATAAAGGAAAATGGTTTGGATTAGAATCCTGTCTCTTCAAGGCAATGAAACTTTATGTGTCAACATTTTCTGACCTATCAAGTAAAATGTTGAACTAGGGATTCCTGAAGCTTCTTTTTGTTCTAATGTCTTATGACTTTATAATCTAAGTCCTAGGATATCTAGTTGCCTGATTATTTGATTTATATCACACACTGTCGTGTTATTTGTCAATGCTTTGGCCTAATCCTACAGTATAGCCCATGATTTTTTTACTATAAATATCTGGTGTTCATTTAAAATAAGTCTACAAATTAAGTGTAATTTTTCTTAGAATTTCTGAACATGAGAAAAATGCACAGCAGTGCTACATAATTAAGAACCATTTATTTTTTGCAGTTTAAGCAAGCCACAGATATTCAATTGCCATTGAAATATTTTTGTAAACCATGCAACCTTTTACACAAAAGATAATTATGAAATAGCTAACATTCATTTGACCACAACCAATAAATAATTTATGAACTGGTTGTCTGAAATTATTCAAATATTCTAAATACTTTTTGTTGCCTGTACATCTGAGTAAGCATGATTCAGAAGAAAGTGTGTAATGGATTAATAGATTCAACATTGAAGAGATTTGATTTCTACAGAGTTCTTTTCTTTGCTGGCTCCTACTATCTTTAGTATCATGGCTCAGAAAACAAGCTTGACAATACTGTCTCTAAATGTATTTGAATATCCTGGCATCCCTATTCATCAGCCTCTTTGATGCTTTAAACGTCTTTTGCTTTCTTTCCAGAACTCTTTAGGAAGGCACAGAGATATGCTTTTAGTGGAGTATCCCACTATCTTATAATACATGCTAAATGAAGGAGAAAATGGGCATCTTTAAATGTTTGATATATCTGTGATAGCCCATAGCAGAGTTCTGTTCAGAACTCTAGGCTCACTACTCTGAACATACTGCATACCAGGTGCAACACACAACACCACAGCAATGACCAGGAACTGTTGGCTTCACAAACTCCCTTTGCAAAATGGAAAGCTTTTGGACACTTGTAAACTGGTAGACAAACCCAATTAACATTGCCTTTGGTATAGACTAACATTGCCTGAAGGAAATGTGTTTGATTTTGGATTATAATCAAGTATAAGAGGCTTTTATCACATTTAACAGTGTATCAGCCAAAAATACTTCTTAGAAACGACTGAGAAGACTGGAGGTCATTTATTTTCATTTTTTTCCACATCCTGAGGTAGGAAGTGGCTGTCATTTCTATTAATAAAAACATTTATAAGTCTTCAGTATTATGACTCCAGTCAATGTCACTATACTAAGGAAAAATACAATATTTTCATTGCTAGTAAATGCTATTGTTTCATCTAATAGTTTTCTTTATCCAGATACACCTTGGTGTCTGTCAAAATTTCCTCACACAAGGTAATAAATGTATTGATAGGTTGTCATCTTCCATTTTTTTTGTAAATCCAATGAATATACGAAGAATAAGACAAGGAAGCAGTACTACACAAAGATCTATGGATTGGTAAGGACACTTCAGTACTGTTTATCTTGAAAAGCCTTTTTCCTCTAGGAGATGATTGCTTAAGAGCTATCTATCATTTGCATATATCCAGAAAAGAAAATTCCCATCATGTGAGTTTTTTTCTTCACTAATATTGATGTTTATTTTCTCTGAAACAATTTCCCTTAATCCTACTCAGTCCTTCATAATCACTAAAGTTCCTAAAACACCATCATTAGGTTTAACTATTAATCCAAACACAAGCTTTTCTTTAGTATCTTATTACTACTTGCCCTGCTCACATCCTCACATATCTTCCCCTCCATCCAATCAACATTTGCCTCCGTTTAAGTATTTGCTTTTACTTTTCTACTCTGAAAATCCAAACCCACAAACTGACAACTGGAACAAAGAATTCAGTTTCCTTGGCATGAATAAAACTTGCTTAATTTTGATTTAAATGTGCTATGTTTATTTGTTCTGTGGTTGCACAGAGCAGAACTGCCTACCTACCCTACTCTCCTGAAAAAGGAAGGTGGCAATGTTTTCTTAAGCTATCCGTAAACAGTGAAGCAAGAGACCAGATCAAAGTTAGGCACCCCAAGGATTGCTTACTCTGTTCTACACAGAATTCAGCTAAGTTAACTTTAAAACATTCCTTTTCATTTAAGTGCTGCCTTAAAACAGCAGAAAGGATAGAGCACTCTCTAAGCTGCTTACAATTTCTACTGCACATTTTATCAGGAAAGCTATCTATCCCAGATTTCTTCTCTTCAGAAAAATTTTAATGATACGAGGTCACACCTCTTAAAAAGAAAATGAGATCTAGTTTTACATAAGAGGGTCCAGCATGTAGGGCCTTATTTTCTTTTTATGCTCAGACCTCACAAACCGAGGACCACAGTCTTCAAATAGCATTCCTTGTTAAATCTGAACTCAGAAAAGGTTATTCTACCTCAGAATTTTAAATAAAGCTTCTACAACAAAGTTCAGTGTTCCAAAGCTTTGAATAAATCTGAATTAAAGCAGCACTCCAACACTGAAGTGTTTAAATCAGTTTCTAATCGTCTAACTCTTGAAACATGGCCTAGTATTTTGAGGAAGAACAGTGTAGACCTGGGACTGCTTCTCAAGTGGGGAACTCATGACACCTGCATCACAATCATGGGCCCTGCTTACTGAAAACAGATTCCTGTGCCATCTCTCTCCCACCGAATCGAGGTCTCTGCAGGTGTGGCCCCAAATGCACCACTGACACATTCCCCAGATGATTTTTGCACACACTCTAGTTTGATAACCTTTATTCTCAAAGTCATCCATCATTACTGCCCAGGAAGTCCAGCTGGTGTCAGCTCTTAACCTGTTAAATTCTTCAATTTCAGGAAACTTGGTGCTTTCAAACTGAACCTCACTGCCACTGCTTTCAGGACCAGGATTATGCTAGGAAGATGAAGGTCCCTCCGGATATTCAGAACTTTGTCTCTCTGCTGTCAGCAACCAAGGAAGATGGCAAACGCTGGTCTCTCACAGTAACATTTAGTGCCGGTCAACACACCGTATGGGCTAACATCTGAGCCCAGAAATAGGGAAGGCGAGTATAAATAGATTTGAATTGGAGTTGGACAAGGATTTGGCAGGCAAAAAAATGACTGTGTGTTGATGGGTGGGATAGGAGAGCTGCCAATTCAGGGATCCGTGGTTGACGAGCTTCCTGACCCCCATCCATCCCAGTTCCTGTGAGCTCTCTGGACTGCGAGTCTTTGGCTGTAATGAGGGGGTGCTGCGTTCCCTGGCTTCTTCCATATGCATGTTAGTTGTATTTGGCATTCAGCAGCAGTGTTTGAAGAGTGTCTGGCCCCCACCAGCGTGTAGTTGAGCCAGTCAGTGGAAAAAATGACAATGGTATCTGGCATAGAATTCAGGTGTTAAAATACCTTTATTAAAATAGAGGAAATAGCACCTATTAGGAAGTGACTGCAAGCTACCAAATTTTATTAGACTGGGAGGAGGTGTTTTTCTTCCCTTTCAAGCGTATTATAAATTCCCTTATGTCTTTCATGGTATTTAACTACAGAAATGGGTGCATTCAGTAATTTCAGATTTTTGGTGCTACATTTATTTCAGCTCACTCTGTGTAATATCAGGGCATACAGAGCTGGAAATTGGCAGATTTCAATAAAACTTCTTGTACATATTTAGCTAAAAAAGAAAATTTGTAATGTTGGGGGGGCACGGGGAGGGCTGTACAACTCAGAGAAGACAAGTAGTGATTCTATAGCATCTCACTACGCTGATGGACAGTGACTGTAATGGGGTTGGTGGGGGGGACCTGACGAAGGGGTAGTTTAATAACTGTAATATTGCACATGTAATTGTAGATTAATGACACCAAAATAAATTATATAATAATAATAAAAAAAATTTGATGGGGTAGGAGAGAGAGTCAACACTACTGGCAATTTCCCATTAGCAGTGCAGGAGGTAAAAGTCAAAAATAAAGCCTGTGGGGTTAAGTCTGAACATGGCATACAAGCTTAAAAGAAATGCCATTTCTCTTTTTCATCCTGAGGTGGGAGAGGGGGCTTGACAGAAATAAGTGAAACCTCCCTCCACAATGTTCTTCTGAAGCCAGCCCTGATGTCAGCAGTGAGCATGCTGAGTTGTGGGTGAAGCGGGCCATGTCCGCCCTCCACAACTCTACAAAACCGCTTGAAAGTCAGCACGAGGTGCCAGCTCTCCCCTCTCTCAATGAAAAGCATACTTCTTGATTAAAAATGTATGTCTCTACTTTGTGCCAAAACAAGAGAGCATTATTTTCAGGATGATCATAGAAACCAAGTTAAATGTGTTATTTATTTCAGGAGATAAAAAAGCATCACAAGTCAGTGAAAAAAACATTTCAGTGCTGGATGTTGGGAGTGATGTAGCACTACTATGCACGTAATTTATTTTGAACCACAGGATATATGAAAATCTTCAGCATTTTTGACAGAATGAGTTTACATGTCCATCCCCCTCAATATTTTAAAGAAAGAGAATCTTGACTTAGTCTGCCAATATTAGAGATAATATCTGTGTGTGTCTGCATTGTAATACCCTCCAGTTATTTCTACTTTCAGAGATAGTAATTCCCGAGATAATTTCATTCATATAGGGTTCCCATAGGAATAAAGTAGATAGTCAAGAAAAGATATTGAAGATAATCTGTAGCCCTGTTGGACAACTTCTTGAGTCAGTTTGATTCCCCCTTGTCAGTTAGGAGAATTGGAACAGTTTGAATGTGGATGATAGAGAGAATGTGTAGAGGATCCAAACATCTCCTTTTCCAGAGGGTGATCTATTTTACAGGACAGTCAGGTTCAGTGGGAATGTCTGCCTTTACATAGAGGCTTTTTCTAGGCTTGAGAAGACAGCATCTGATGTCTGTTCCTGGAATCTAGATAACATTTCTTCAACTCTTGTCTTCTCTTCTCAAACATTAGGCAGAGATTAGGTGAATGATGTGGTATGCAAAATAGAAGTATATATGAGAAGAGACTAAAGATAGATCTTATGAAGAAGATTAACTGTCACAACAGAATGGGGCAGCTCCTACAGTTTAGCTTCTAGCTTACTTTAGAATAACATTAAAGATGACTACCAATTTGATATTCTTGGCCTTAAGAATCCTTTTCAGAATAGACTCATCCATAAACACATATATGATGACCATATTACTTTGCATGCTTCCAATATAACTTAATAACATTTTAAATCAGTTAAGACAATTAGAAGTTTACTTATCTTTCATTCTACAAATCAGCAGGTATTTCTTGTTTTCACTAGTTTGGTTGACCTAGACCCAAGAGATATGTCTTAACTCATTAAGGTTTAACTTTGTTTAATTTAGATTTAGCATTAAAATACATGTCATAGCAAGAAATTTTCTTAAAATTATTGATTCATAAATAATATCCAGAGTATTTGTTAGCCAGAATACTTGATTAAACAGCATAATGCATAGCACAACCATTCTAGACAATACATTTTTCTGTAATAATGCACTAAAAAGACAGATGATAATATTAGAATATGTATCGAGATAGCTAAATTGTAAAAGTATATGAACAACCATTACTATATAAAATCTTAAAAATATAAAACTATTTAATTAATTTATTTAGTATCTACTGTGTGCCTTGTAATATCAAGTATTAAAAGGGATCCAAGCAACTCATGGCATTCATCATTTCTTTCCTCAAGAAATTTATACAAAGGTTTGACTTTTCACATGAAGGACTAGATCAAAACACTAAATAACACTTAAGGGAATAAAACATGACTGCTAAAAATATAAACAATATGAGATTAGCAGATAGAGATACTGACCCAGGAAGGAGAGGAAAAATAGTTGTTTCAGTATTTCAAAACTAGCAGTATTGCTTTCTAATCAACAACATCTACTAATCATGGCAACTCACAAGTGACATCTAAATGTATGAATGCCATGTCAATATGTTTTGAAATTTGGCACAACTCACTTCCTTCAATATCAGCATAAAACTATATGGTTTGTGGCATCAGGTAGAATAGTCTGGAATTTTCTCATCCTAAGAAATCCTAGATATAAAAACCTTACACTTCTTCCTCAACAGAACAGTCAACCTATTTCCCAGACTGAGTACTCTGGGCACAGAAAATTGCTCGATGGTTGGTTTGGAGTATTTCTGGGACTGGTGCTGTGCTACACTACTACTGCCCAGGCATAATTGGCACTGCTAGTTCTTCAGTTATTGTTACAGCTTCTAGGGGTCTTTTAATAGGTTATTTAGAAAAAAAGAGAAGAGGACAATTGACCCTGGGTGGTTCTCAAATGGTACTATTACTTGTTTGTTTTCATAGATTGGCAGTACCCTTCAACAGGCAATGTTCAAGAAATAAAATTATAGTTGTATTAACTGCTTCAAATTAGGGGTATTTTTTCAAATCATTGTGTGGGGTTTTAGTGGCACAAGAATGAGTGCTTTTAATTGGACCTTCTTCCTTATAAGGCTTGAGGAAAGCTATTCAGCCCAACAGAAGGAAGGGGGAACTAGGACAAGATTCACAAAGACAAGTGCTACATTATCATTTTATGAAATTTCTGGTCAGAGTCTGACAAAATACTTTCACAATTTATCAAAGAATTAAAATGCTGGAACCTGGTCTTTTACAGTAGAACATATTATGAAGTTGACAGAGCCTTCAGAAGCCAAATTACCCCAGGTTCCTGCATAATAAAGTGATCTTCTGAAAAGTTGACTAGCATATTTTGGCTGTAAGCACCAGAAAATACCACAAACAAAATATTTGTATAGCTTATAAAACACTCAGGCTGAATATTGAAAGCATGTGTTTTCAAGGAATATAATTATAAAGTACTTGAAGTGAATCAGGAGGCAGTATTCATAAAACATTAAACATGTCGTAAACAAGCCATCTGACTCCTCCAAATACTATGGGTAATAGATGGGCTGTTGATTTATAAAGGAACACTTACATTGAAGAATCTGACATCAGAAATCAGGACAGCAAGGGTCAAAATGTAATTTTCCTGATGTAATTCTGGAATAAATAATTCTAGGCCACTTACTGAAGCAGTTTGATATTCTTTTTTTAAGAAATGTGGACAAAGACAGCCTTAATGTTCTACCTTTTGAAAAACATGTAATCTGGCCAATTCATACAATCAAGACCACTCTGACAAAGGATGTGTCAATGGTGAACATCATCATAATGAATTAATACACCCATGAATGGTAGCCACAACTTTACCTGTAA
The DNA here is from genome assembly GCA_032199065.1 of Smutsia gigantea. Lineage (NCBI taxonomy): Eukaryota > Metazoa > Chordata > Mammalia > Pholidota > Manidae > Smutsia > Smutsia gigantea. The sequence continues at coordinate 42,889 of JAVSCE010016447.1, read as the reverse complement.
GAGGGCATTCACTGTCATTCAGGAGTGTAAAATTCAAATGGGCTAAAATGCAAACTATTTCTTTTGTTTTTATTTGAGCATATCAAAAACAAGAACTTCGCTGTGGACATGATCAAGTCAAATGTAATTCATTATGATACTGCTGCTTTGTGAAAAGAGGGCAGACAGAATCCACTTTTTAAACTTAAATTGAAACTTCCTTTCCCAAATGTTAAGCTAAAATTATGGGCAAGAATCTTTTTTCACATTTGTATCATGGGACTTAAGCCTGTTATTCTTTCCTCCTACAAAACAGGCTCCTGGGAGCACTACGTACTTAACAGGAGCAAAATACTGGATTTGACATCTGCAACATACATCTTTGTTGAAGTTTACCCCAAATCAAAATAAAAGCCTGTTTTATATTGTTCTCCTGAGGTCTTCAGAAAGAGTTTGTCCTTTTGTGGTCTCAAAAATGATACGAATTTTCAGGAAGATCATCTCTAAAAGCATTAATCCTGTAAGAATACAGCAATTAAGATCACTTTACCCCACACATACATGCATAAGCTTTGTACTACTTACCGGTAAAGATAGCAGAAGGAGGAAGATAAAGAGGGGAGGATGATGATGAATGACATATTGTGAAAAGAAGAGGTCATTAGGTGTAGAAAAGGGATGCTTACAAAAGCAATGGGATTCTGAGGTTAGCACATCCTGATGTACTCATCAAAGTTCACAGGGAGCTGTTGCTAAAATTGTAAGACTCTGAAACAAGTACTGAAGTTTAATGTTCTCTTTTATAACTCTCACTCTCCTTTTTTGCTCATTTAATGTGCTTTATTTCACTGCTGATTGGAGTATCTGACCCTGACAGTTCTCTTCACAGACCAAATGTTAAGCCTGAGAACCTTTAGCAAGCCACACAAGACCAGCCTGGGGACCCAGTGACATCTTTGAACTGTGGCTCTTTCCTTGAGTTTGATTAGAGATTTTATCCTGACTGCCAAAGGGAATGGGAACCTTTAATGAGAAATGATATTCTGTGCAGAAGCCAGGGAGGAGAAGGACTCTACAAATTAGATGCTAGCTTGCCTGAAAAATAGGGCTGAAAAATCACCTTAAAGAATTTCACCATTATAAATCACCATACAATTAGGCATGCAATATATAAAAGGAGCGTAAGGCATATGGAGAACAATCTTTGTAGATATTGTTACTATGAATCTTAAATGCCATCATAAATGTTTTGCTACCTCAAACTCATAGTGCTATAAGAGTCTGAATGAAAATTCTACCATTTGGAAAGGGAAATATATATTATCACATTTTATGTTATTTGATGTTCTTTTTATTGAAAGGACACTTTTTTGGTTTTGATACAGAAAAGTTTCAGGAAAAAAATGTATTTCCATTGGTGCTATTGTATTTGTATTATTTTCTTGATTTTATTAATATATGGAATAAATGGAAAATTATGTTTTTAAAAGAAGTACAAATGCTTTCTGAAAAGCACCACCCTCTGAACTCTGGTAGGTATGCCATTAAATATGAACTTATCTTGTTTGGATTGCATTCTTTTCTCCTGAGGAATAACAAGCTTAAAATTAAAAACTTGGTATCCAAAAACTCAACTAATATAGTGAATGTTACTTCAAAAATTAATAAATTATCAGTGGGATTAGTTGTTAGATTCAAACTTTTCAGTAAAGGAGATGTGTCACATTATTCTATAGGTCTCCGTTAAGTTGTTTAAAGTTTTTCTCTATGTTTCGTGGATATAGTTAGATGATTTTCTTCATACAACGTGATATTTAAGTCCCATTCACAGTTTCCAAAGAGAACATCAAATTGCTCAGGGGAAAGCAGCATTCCTTGGTTCTAAAGCTTTTTTTAATGATTGCTCATACATCAGATGAACTTAGAACCACATTATTTTTAGCTCTGTCAGGATTTCAGTGCTTTGACCCATTCAGGAAAACAAAGTTCAAAGTTTCATGTAAGTTCAGGCATAGATTACATGTCCTACGACATGAAAAACCCGGCAGGAAACTGTTAGGAGACAGCATGACTCTTTCTCACCTGGGTCATTATTCTAGCAAATTGATTACCCCACCACTGCACAGAAGGCAAATTTGTACTGTGATCTCCACCAGTGCCCTACTTTTTCTTTTTCCTTTTCCTTGTGTTCTAGCCATTCAATGTAAAGCACCACCAAGACACCCTTCCCTCTACCTTTCTTATAAGTTGTCTATTCTTTGTTCAGAAAGCACAAATATGCTCCAAAACACTAGATGTTTACTGTAGTTACTCATGCAGGCTGAGTATTTTTAAGACTAGAAAACAGGTACTTTAAAAAAGATCTCTATTTTAATACACTCCATCGCCAGTGCTACAAAATGCAATACAAAAATGTTTGTTTTAAATATTTAAGAGTTACCAGCTGAACTAAAAATTAAGGCTCAGAAAAAGAGATAGACTTGATAGCATATTAGACCAACATAATTAATTTTAGCTTTTTCTTATAGTTAAACATGATATTCCCACGTAGCCCCAAGTAACAGTTCTCAACATTTTGTATGCCTGATCGCATTCATTCTGAGTGGTACCAGTACCAAGCTCAGGATTCTCTTGGATGTTTGCTTGTTACCTAACAGGTGAACTCTCTTGTCCAGCTTTGTATGCAAATTTCATTAGCATTACATCTACATTTTTTATATGAAAGGGGAAAAAAGCCCAAATGGTCAACGAGCATGTATGTGTGTTCATACACTTACATATATACACCTTCATCCTGAGAATCACATTTTTTTTAGTATTTTTGAGCCAGCTGCTAGAGGAGAGGGGTAATTTTTTACTTGCCTTTTTTTTGCATTCAAAAATATTTTACCTTTGTTTTACAACAGAGTATAACTGTTTTGACCTTTTTTTATGAAGTCAAAGTGAGAGTTTCCCCTTTAGAGCTGCCATGTTAGAAAGCAGTACACTTATCCCAATTACTCTGCTCTTGATTTTTTCTTTGCTTATTTGTTTTTGGACCTGAGGTATACAGAATTAGGTTGACCGTAATAGTTGGTTAATAATGCATTATCATCATTTACTTATGCATAGACCTTCTAAATTTTGTGTTATTTACTGCACATTTATTATATAATGAAAACTATGAAATCCTACACTGATGGACAGTGACTGTAATGACTGTAATGGGGTAGGTGGTGGGGACTTGATGATGTGGGGAGTTTAGTAACCATAATGTTGCACATGTAATTGTAGATTAATGATGCCAAAAAAACCTATGAAATCTCTCTTCAAGCCAAGACATAAAATATTAGCAAATATTTTTATCTGTTAGTATGCTCATCCTCCTATCCAGCCCTGACATACCTTTCCTCAGAAATCTAGCTGATCCTAAACTATGTCTTACTTATCCCCTTCTTTATTATACATGTATGTTTGCCTGCACAATAGATGGCTCACTTTCATTTAGCTTTGAACTTTATAGACCGGCATCATACTGTCTGCATCTTTTGAGGCTTGTATTTTCACTCAAGATTTTGTTCTTAATATTTTTACATGCTATTGTACATAGCTGTGGATCAAATTAATAGTTTCTGCTGAAAAAATCCTATTATGTGACTATACCATAAATTTGTATTTATTCTTCCACTAATGGCTATTTGCAGTTGGGTTTTTTTCAATCATTTTTTGCTTTTATACCACTTTACAATGAAAATTCAAACACATGTGGAAGGTGAATGCCTGGGCACAAGATAAACATTAAATCTTACAAGATAAGGCCAAATTATTTTCCAATTTGTTGACACCTATTTTTTAAATTATCTTTATAGCTAGTATGTAGGCAACAGTAAATGCAAACTTGAATAGATAACATATGAATATGTAAGTTGAATAAATAATAAATATAATAAAAAATTTCAAAGATATAAAGGATCTACAGTGAAACTCAAGTCCCCTCCCAGTCCCCTCCCTTAGTCCTTCAGATCCCTTCTGCAGAAATAAGCTTTGTGACAAACTTAGAATTATTTTAAAGTCTCTAATGTCAACAAATCATTGAGCATTGAAATACTGAATCTAACTTTTGAAATATACAATAAATACTCAGGGCCAATTTAAGGAACCAGTAAGAAATAAAATTTGGAATCAAAATTAACTTATGTCTAAAAAATAATGAATCAATCTGATAAAGACTATCGATGGGAAAGTTACAGTTGACATTGTATTTAATGGTGAAACATTGACTGTTTTCCCCTTATGATCTAGAACAAGGCAAAAATGTTAACTGCATTTCTACATAAAGGCAGAAAATAACTGGAAAATTCGTAATAAAAGGGTTCCATTCACAACTGCATAAAATACTTAGAACTTAATTACACTAAAGATGTACAAAACCTCTATCCTAAAAATTATAAATGTTGCTGAGAGAAATTAAAAAAGACAAAAATAGGACTTCCGGGAAGATGACGGTGTGAGCAGGGCGGCAGAAATCTCCTCCCAACACTATATTTATCTATGAAAATACAGCAAATACAACCACTCATAAAAGAAAGACCAGAATACACAAGTAAGCGCACAGCGTGCAGCTACACCCGAGAGGACTTGGCACCCCAAGAGGCGGGTAAGATACGGAGACGTGACCCAGCAAGACCCGAGCACTCCCCACCCCAGTGCGCCCGTGGTGGGAGGAGAGGATTTGGAGCTGGGAGGGAGTGCAAGAGCAGGTCCCTGAAATAACCAGCCCCGGTGGTCTGCGCTGGGAGCGCCAGGAGCACTGACACACATGGCGCAGTGCATCGGACATTGGAGAGGCAGAAGGTTCAGGTTTTGAGCCGGGAAGGCGCTGGGACCATGCAGCCAGCGCCCAGGGACAAGAGAAAAGCGCACGTCATTTGTAGCGGTCTCGGAGAGGCGGGGGGCCCAGCGAGGGAATATCACCGCCCTGGTGGGCTCAGACCTGCAGGCTGGAAGTCGTGGGGAACTTCGGTCCCCTTGGCTGGTGACAGAGAGAAGGGAGCAACCACGCTGGAACTTTATACAGTAAACAATAGCGTCCCATTCATTCCTGCCCTGCCCAGACATACAAAAAAGCAGCGCAGCCGAGGCTGCGAATTAGTGGAACTACAGCGACACCTACAGCACGCCTAGAGAATCCACTCCAGATGGGCTTTTTTTTTCCTCGTTTGTGTTATTTCTTGCTTTTTTTTTTTTGCTCATCTGTTTTATTTCTTGCCCCCCCTTTTTTTCTTTTTTCACCTTCCTTTTCTTTCATTTCTTTCTTCTTTCTCTTCCTTCTTTTTTTTTGGCTTGTTTTTTTTGGTGGTGCGTTTTTTTTCTTTCCTTTTTAAACCTTAAAGAGCCCAGCTGACATACGTGGCACCTACCAGCGACCACTCCTGTCAACATGACAAGACAGAAGAATATGATACAGACAAAAAAATCCAAGATCCAGCCCCCTCTGAGAAGGAATCTGAAGGGATGGAAAGGCAGCATCTTCCTGAAAAAGAATTCAGAATAAAAGTCATAACCATGCTGATGGATCCACAGAGAAATATGCAAGAGCTAAGGGAGGAAGTGAGGGAAGTCAGGAAAGATAACACAGAAATGAGACAAGCTATTGACGGGCTCAGCAGCAGACTGGATGAGATGCAAGAGTCTGTTAATGAAATAGAAATCAGAGAACAGGAACACAGAGTAGCTGAGGCAGAGAGAGATAAAAGGATCTCTAGGAATGAAAGAATATTAAGAGAACTGTGTGACAAATACAAACGGAACAATATTCGCATTATAGGAGTACCAGAGGAAGAAGAGAGAGAAAAAGGGATAGAAAGTGTCTTTGAAGAAATAATTGCTGAAAACTTCCCCATGCTGTGGGAGGAAATAGTCTTGCAGTCCATGGAAGCCCACAGATCTCCTAACACAAGTGACCCCAGGAAGACAACACAAAGACACATAATAATTAAAATGGCAAAGATCAAAGATAAGGACAGAGTATTAAAGGCAGCTAGAGAAAGAAAAAAGATCACCTACAAAGGAAAACCCATCAGACTAACATCAGACTTCTCTACAGAAACCTTACAGGCTAGAAGAGAATGGCATGATATATTCAATGCAATGAAACAGAAGGGCCTTGAACCAAGAATTCTGTATCCAGCACGATTATCATTTAAATATGACGGAGGGATTAAACAATTTCCAGACAAGCAAAAGCTGAGAGAATTTGCCTCCCATAAACCACCTCTACAGGACATCTTAAAGGAACTGCTCTAGAGGGAAGCACTCCTAAGGCTGAAAAGCTGTCACCAGAGAAAATAAAATCATAGCAAAGAAAGCAGACCATTAAAAATACTAACTAAAGGCAAAGAATAAAACACCTAGTATAGAAAGAATGAAGGAGGAAGAATAAGAAGGAAGAGAAATAAAGAAACATCAGACTGTGTTTACAATAACTTAACAAGAAAGTTAAGTTAGATTGTTAGATAGTAAAGAAGCAACCCTTGAACCTTTGGTAACCACGAATCTAAAGCCAGCAATGGCAATAAGTACATATCTTTTGATAATCACCATAAACATAAATGGACTGAATGCACCAATCAAAAGACTCAGAGTAACAGAATGGATAAAAATGCAAGACCCATCTATATGCTGCCTACAAGAAACTCACCTCAAACACAAAGATATCCCCAGATGAAAAGTGAAGGGGTGGAAAAAGATATTTCATGCAAATAACAAGGAGAAAAAAGCAGGTGTTGCAGTACTTGTATCAGACAAAATAGACTTCAAAACGAAGAAAGTAGCAAAAGATAAAGAAGGACATTACATAATGATAAAGGGGTCAATCCAACAAGAAGATATAACCATTTTAAATATATATGCACCCAACACAGGGGCGCTGGCATTTGTGAAACAAATACTAACAGAATTAAAGGAGGAAATAGACAGCAATGCATTCATCTTAGGAGACTTCAACACACCGCTCACTCCAGAGGACAGATCAACCAGACAGAAAATAAGTAAAGACACAGAGGCACTGAACAACACACTAGAACAGATGGACCTAACAGACATCTACAGAACTCTACACCCAAAAGCAACAGAATACACATTCTTCTCAAGTGCACATGGAACATTTTCCAGAATAGACCACATACTAGGCCACAAAAAGAACCTCAGTAAAATCGAAAATATTGAAACTCTACCAACCAACTTCTTGGATCATAAAGGTATTAAACTAGAATTAAACTTTAGAAAGAAAACAAAAAGGCTCACAAATACATGGAGACTTAATAACATTCTCCTAATTAATCAATGGGTCAATGACCAAATCAAAACAGAAATCAAAGAGTATATGGAGACAAATGACAACAACAACACAAAGCCACAGCTTCTATGGGATGCAGCAAAGGCAGTTCAAAGAGGAAACTATATTGCAATCCAGGCCTATCTAAAGAAAGAAGAACATTCCCAAATGAATAGTATAAAGACACAATTACTGAAATTGGAAAAAGAAGAACAAATGAGACCCAAAGTCACCAGAAGGAGGGACATAATAAAGATCAGAGAAGAAATAAAATTGAGAAGAATAAAACAACAGAAAAAATCAATGAAACCAAGAGCTGGTTCTTTGAAAAAATAAACAAAATAGATAAACCCCTAGCCAGACTCATTGAGAAAAATAGAGAAGCTACACACATAAACACAATCAGAAATGAGAAAGGAAAAATCACAAAGGACCCCACAGAAATACAAAGAATTATCAGAGAATATTATGAGAATCTATATGCTAACAAGCTGGAAACATAGAAGAAATGGACAACTTCTTAGAAAAATACAACCTCCCAAGACTGACCAAGCAAGAAACAGAAAAACAAAACAGACCAATCACCAGCAACAAAATTGAATCGGTAATCAAAAAACTACCCAAGAACAAAACCCCCGGACCAGATGGGTTCACCTCTGAATTCTACCAGACATATAGAGAAGAAATAACACCCATTCTCCTTAAAGTTTTCCAAAAAATAGAAGAGAGGGAATACTTCCAAACTCATTCTATGAAGCCAGCATCACTCTAATACCAAAACCGGGAAAAACCTCACCAAAAAAGAAAACTATAGACCAATATCCGTGATGAATGTGGATGCAAAAATACTCAACAAAATATTAGCAAACCGAATTCAAAAATACATCAAGAGGATCATACACTACGATCAAGTGGGATTCACCCCAGGGATGCAAGGATGGTATGACATTCGAAAATCCATCAACATCATCCACCACATCGACAAAAAGAAGAACAAAAACCACATGATCATCTCCATAGATGCTGAAAAAGCATTTGACAAAATTCAGCATCCATTCCTGATTAAAACTCTCAACAAAATGGGTATAGACGGCAAGTACCTCAACATCATAAAGGCCATATATGACACACCCACAGCTAACATCATACTTATCAGTGAGACGCTGAAAGCTTTTCACCTAAGATAGGGAACAAGACAGGCATGCCCACTCTCCCCACTGTTATTCAACATAGTACTGGAGGTCCTAGCCACAGCAATCAGACAAAACAAAGACATACAAGGCATCCAGATTGGTAAAGAAGAAGTCAAATTGTCACTATTCGCAGATGACATGATATTGTACATAAAAAACCCTAAAGACTCCACTCCAAAACTACTAGAATTAATATCTGAATTCAGCAAAGTTGTAGGATACAAAATTAACACACAGAAATCTGTTGCTTTCCTATACGCTAATGATGAACTAAAAGAAAGAGAAATCAGAAAAACAAATCCATTCACAATGGCCTTAAAAAGAATAAAATACTTAGGAATAAACCTAAAGAAGGAAGTGAAAGACATGTACCCTGAAAACTACAAGACATTCCTAAGAGAAATTAAAGAGTACACTAACAAATGGAAATGCATCCAATGCTCTTGGCTAGGAAGAATAAATATTATCAAAATGGCTATACTACCCAAAGCAATCTACAGATTCAACGCAATCCCTATCAAACTACCAACAGCTTTCTTCAATGAACTCGAACAAATAATTCTAAAATTCATATGGCACCACAAAAGACCCCGAATAGCCAAAGCAATCCTGAGAAGGAGGAATAAAACAGGGGGAATTACGCTCCCTGACTTCAAGCTCTACTACAAAGCCACAGTAATCAAGACAATTTGGTATTGGCACAAAAACAGACCCACAGACCAGTGGAACAGAATAGAAAATCCAAACATTAACCCAAACATATACAGTCAATTAATATTTGATAAAGGAGCCTTGGATATACAATGGGGAGATGACAGCCTCTTCAGCAGCTGGTGTTAGAAAAACTGGACAGCTACATGTAAGAGAATGAAACTGGACTACTGTCTAGCCCCATACACAAAGGTAAACTCAAGGTGGATCAAAGACCTGAATGTAAGTCATGAAACCATAAAACTCTTAGAAAAAAATATAGGCAAAAATCTCTTGGACATAAACATGAGCAACTTCTTCATGAACATATCTCCCCGGGCAAGGGAAACAAAAGCAATAATGAACAAGTGGGACTATATCAAGCTGAAAAGCTTCTGTACAGCAAAGGACACCATCAGTAGAACAAAAAGACATCCTACAGTATGGGAGAATATATTCATAAATGACGTATCTGATAAGGGGTTGACATCCAAAATATATAAAGAACTCACGCACCTCAACAAACAAAAAGCAAATAATCCAATTAAGAAATGGGCAGAGGACATGAATAGACACTTCTCCAAAGAAGAAATTCAGATGGCCAACAGGCACATGAAAACATGCTCCACATCACTAATCATCAGAGAAATGCAGATTAAAACCACAATGAGATACCACCTCACACCAGTGAGGATGGCCAACATCCAAAACACAAAGAACAACAAATGTTGGCGAGGATGTGGAGAAAAGGGAACCCTCCTACACTGCTGGTGGGAATGCAAATTAGTTCAACCATTGTGGAAAGCAGTATGGAGGTTCCTCAAAAAACTCAAAATAGAAATACCATTTGACCCAGGAATTCCACTCCTAGGAATTTACCCTATGAATGCAGCAGCCAAGTTTGAAAAAGACACTTGCACCCCTATGTTTATCGCAGCACTATTTACAATAGCCAAGAAATGGAAGCAACCTAAGTGCCCATCGATAGATGAATGGATAAAGAAGAGGTGGTACATATACACAATGGAATATTATTCAGCCATAAGAACAAAGCAAATCCTACCATTTGCAACAACATGGATGGAGCTAGAGGGTGTTATGCTCAGTGAAATAAGCCAAGCTGAAAAAGACAAATACCAAATGATTTCACTCATATGTGGAATATAAGAACTAAGAAAACAAAAAGCTGAAGGAACAAAACAGCAGAACCCAAGAACGGACAAAGGGAAAGGGACTGGGGAGGATGAGTGGGAAGGGAGGGGCAAGGGGGAAGAACGGACATTACGATTAGCAGATGTAATGTTGGGCGGGCACGGGGAGGGCTGTACAACCCAGAGAGGGCAAGTAGTGACTCTATGGCATCTCACTACGCTGATAGACAGTGACTCTAATGGATTTGGGGGGGGGGGAACCTGATGAAGGGGGTAGTGTAATCACCAGAATATTACTCATTTAATTGTAGATTAATATCAAAATAAACTTATTAAAAAAATAAGAATAAAATAAATAAACAGAAGATGTAACATACCCATGGAAGAGGTGATTCAGTATTTTAAGTTGCAGGTTTCCTAACTTATAAATTTAACCCTATCCCAGTCATAACTCCTGAAGGCTTTTTACAATAAATTTACAAGCTGATTTTAATATCTACATAAAACTACAAATGTCTACAAATAGCCAAACATCTTGAAAAAGAATAAGAAAGCTGGAGGATTTACACTACTTGGTTCTAATACCTACCATAAAGCTACAGTAATAAAACGGTTTTGGCATAAGGGCGCACAAATAGATTGACGAACAGAAAAGAATTCAAGATTAGACACAATTTAATAAAGATAATTGATTTTTCAACAAAGTTACCAAAGCAATCCAATGGGGTAAAAAGAAAGTCTTTGTAATGAATGACACCAGAACTTGATATCCATATGGAAAAACAATAAACCTTAACTCCCACCTTACACCATACATAAAATTATTTTAAAACGCATCATAGATTTAGATGAGAAAATACAACTATAAGGCTTTTTAAAAAGAAAACAGGAGAATATCTTTGTGACCTGAGTAACAGAAAAAGATTTCTTAGAAAGGACACAAAAAGCAACAACCAAAAAAGACAAATTCATACATTAGACTTCATCAAAGTTAAAGACATCCTTAAGAAAATGAATAAGCAAACACAAGCTGGAAAAAAACATTCACACAAAATATATAGTTGACAAATGATTTATATCCAGGATATGCAAAGAACTGCCTACAATACTTCAATAATTAAAAGACACACAACCCAACTTTACATGTAGACAAAAGACTTGAACAAACACTTCACAAAGGAAGATATACAGATGACAAATATATACAGGAAAAAGTTTATCATAAGGAAAATGCAAATTAAAACCACAACTCCACATACCCTTAAAATAGCTAAAATTAGCAAGACTGACCATACCAAGTGTTGCCAGTGGGAAATAAAATTGTACAACCACTTTGGAAAATTGTTTGACAGTTTCTTACAAAATCAAACAAACACCTACCCCTAGGTCCAGCAATTCTGCTAGATATTTATCTAGGAGAAATGAAAACATATGTCAACAAAAATACTTGTAGAAAAATATAGTCAAAAGTAGAAATAACTCAAAAGTCCAACAGGAGAACGGATAAGCACACTGTGGTATGTTTATACAATGAAACACTACTCAGCAATAAAAAAATGAATTACTAATAACTACAACAACATAAATGACTCTCACAAACATTATATTGAGAGAAGAAAAAGCAAGCCACATAATAATACAGACTGTATGATTCTATTCATATCTGAAAATGGAATGGGAAGATATTTCCCCAGAATAATCAAAGTGACTGCTTACTAGGGCCACTATGAGCTAAGTTAGTCTAAATGACCTTAAAAGATCTTTTCCAACATTGATCTTCTACAGTTAGGTTTGTTTAAAGGATTTTCAGTTTTCTAAACTTTAAAACTTAGATAATAGAGGAATGTATGTAATTGGCTTGGCAGTAATTCTTACTGTTATCTTGACAAATATGTAAAATATGTTTTGAAAAGTCAGCAGGATGCTATTTTACGAGAAAAAGCAAACAGTCAAGGATTAAAGAGTGTTGCCTAGTAAACATGGTGGCTTATATCTTACAATAGTAATACTGACACATACGTTATTTAGATTAACCAAATCGTAGTAGGGGATGAGTAGTAGGAGCATAATACAGCCTAGCACCTGACAGAGAGAAAAAACTTGTGTTTAGTAAAAAATAGTTGGAACTTCAAATCTTATTCTGCAAGCAATCTGTTGTGATTATGTTCTTTTGGTTGAATGATATGAAGAAAATCTAGCCTCATGTACATATGTCTCTTTCTAAGTACAGATACATAGTTGGAAAAGGGAAGAGTATTTTTATAATATTTTCAGATATTCTTTGATACCACACTCAAGCTCAACAACTGGTCATTTCTTTAAGATTAGTTCCAGTGTGACATCTTAAGCCTTGTCAGTGAACTTTTCATACTCTTGTTTCCTTAAAATCAATTGGTCTATATTGCAATTCAAAAATATCTGTTAGCCATGAATCACTGTAATGTCATACAGAGGTCATTTGGAAAATCCTGGTCTACTGAGCTATGCAGATCTTTCAAATATTGACACATTTCATTAGACAATATTAAAAAAATCATGTAATGTCTGCCCAGGTGGCACCACCTTCTGAATGACAAAGGATTAGAAGAGCTAACCTAGCAGCAAAGGTGCCATCACTCTAAGTGATCTTTTGGGATATTCAGGTGACCCAGGCTCTGAAAAAGACAGTGTTGAAAAATATTATGAAGAAGTTGCAATATCTAAAGAACCACTTAATATCCATTATTATGCTGCTGATGACATCAGAAGTCTTTAAGTACCGGGAAGCTTTCAAGTTCATGGTGGCGATTGCAAATTTCCCAGAATTCTAATTTTCACTTGAAATCTCACATTTGATCATTGGCAACAAATGCTGTACTTAAGTTGACAGTCATTCATTTACGAGAAAATGTCTGCCAAAAACCCAAGTCTAGAAAATCATATTGTGTTTGTCAGTCATTCTTTCAAGTAATCGTGGTGTTCTATTAACTTGCAGCTCAAAAGATAGCACATTTCCTCAAAACAATGATACTTTAGGATACTTTAGAATGAAGCAGAAGTGCATTATGTATACCTCCCATTTTGTCACACAAACCACTGAAAACGTGTAACTCAAGGGTGGAGATATAATAAAATTAGTAATTTAAGCTGTTTCATCAAGGGCACTATTAAAGAGAAACTGATTTATTTTTCCTGCAAGTATGTGGCAATATCCATATACAGTATCTACTATTACAGGTTGGTGTCACTGCTTTTGTGTTAAGATTTCAGGAGTTTTACCCACTGTTACATCAATGCAAATGTCAACCCTATGAAAAAGGCAGAAACATCTTACTATTATTGTGAAAATAGTTTTGACTCTGCTATCTCCCTGAAAGGGTCAAAGAGACTCCCAGAGATACACAGACCATACCTTCAGAACTAGAGAGAGATTTAATTAATTATTTATCACTCAGCATATTAAAGGGACTATTATTAAGAAAAGCCATTAGTATACATCCAATGTCTTAGGAAGCAGAAAAACTGCCTTCCCATTCTCACCCTTGTTTGTTTATAGAAAACCAAGACTATAATTTTCCATTTTCTAAATCAGAAACAAAACAGATTTTTACAATATACAAACATATATATATAAAGGCATACATGATAAACCTAGAGCTTAAATTTTTGCCATCATGGTTTTAAGTAATATAGAATATAATATAGTCTTGAAATTAGCACTTTGGTTGGCTTTTCTATTTAGTGAGATGGAGATGCAGCTTTAGTCACTGAAACTAGTCAAGACCTGGAATCTTACTGCTCAGAGGCCAGATTTCCATCCACCCCAAACTCGGTGACCTTCTCACTGCACATAGCACTGTGTCACACCTAAGAGTGCATATTATATTATTCAGGGAAGATGGGAGTATAATATTTAACTCTTTAATCTCTAAATGCATCATTTTGTGGGAGAGATGCTAAGGGGAAGGGAAATTTGCCAAAAAAAGCTTTAAGAAGACATAGTAATTAGCTAGAGACATCACTCCTCCTCCAGGACTAAAAGACAACATTCCTGGAGAACTGTGTAAAAAAAAAAGTGCCCTTTTAAAATACTGTATAAAATAACTCCTTACACTTTTTAGCTCTCATCTGCCAGCCCACATAGTAACATTCCTTCCCACGCATGTCCACATTAGGTCAAATATAGGTTTGGAGCTGGATGAATAAAATAAAATATTTGTGAAAGAGCAAAAATATCAGTCACATCCAGCCAGCCGGAGATGATCAAATATCAAGCAGCCAACATTTAGATTCTTTAATAATCAGACTGCCAGTAATAGGACTGAAATGAATTTAAACCCAGACTCTTCCTCTCATACTTTCATTTTATATTTTTATTTTAAGAATTATATATGAAAAATAAAACCCCTGATATTACTATCTTCATTTTCCTATAAGGTCACTGACTTCCTTTCTTTCTTCCACAAATAATGTTTGAGTACCTACACCATGCCAGATACTGAGTACTGCAGTACCTAGGAGCATGGCATTATCCTGAGTGTGTCTGGCTTTTCTAATCTATAGAAGTGATCAAAGAATCTCTGAGAACCAATGCAGCAGAAACCATACCTAGAATACATAATTGTCTATGAGAGCAATTACTTATCCCTGTAATTATGTTTTCTCCAGTCTCATCTATCTTTTCTCTATTGTGTCCCAGCTTCTGTGCTGTGTGCTAAATTTTTTACTATCTCCTGTGATGCATGTTATTTTGGTATTGGTAATTTCTCAACTTTAATTCAATTCCACTCATTAAACAACATTTACCATTCACCTTGCAAATGGCCTACTCTTTCTTGCTTTGCTGTTTTTAATGCTGTCACTGAAATTTAGAATTACTTCTCTCTGCCATATTTATGAACTATACGTAAGTCTGGGTAGACACTTTATCATAATTTATAAGGAAGATCTTGGGCTCTGAAGTCAGACTACCAAAATGTGAATTCTAAGTCATGTCCTAGCTTTGTGACCACAGGAAAATCACCTAACCTCTCTGTTTTCTCAACAGAAAATTGGAACTAATGATAATAGCTTCTTCAAAGATTGATTTGAGATTAAATGAGATAATATACACAAAGCTCTTAGCATACTACCTGGTGTATACTAGGGGAGCAACAAATACTAGTCCCATGAAATTAATATGGTAAACAGTTTATGTTCTTCCTAAATTCACTTATTATCTTGATTACTACAGTTTAATTAGAATACCTCCCATTTTTATTCAGGACATTGCCTTATACAAGGGATTACAAATAACAGTCACTCTTCCTTGGTGGAATCTGAATACTCATTTGGATGTTCAATAACCACATAAAATAGTATATGACTAAAAGGTGGAAAGAATGGTCCAGATAGAAAGTATCATGAGATTTCAGAGACAAGAATGATCACTCTGTTCTGAATGGTCAAGATTTCACTGAAGAAAAAAAAGGGGGGAAGCCCGAACTTAGCAAGAAAAGTAAGAATTAGATAGTGGCCGAGACAACTAAAACTTTCATGGTAGAGAAAGTAGCAGAAGCAAATGACAAAGGCCAAGGAGAGCATGGTCTTTCCCAGAGTATTCTATGGCCTGATTTGCTTATTCCTCCTTTACTGGGAGATCAGGTTGGAAAACTACACTGAGGCCCCATGGTGGAGAACTTGGTTGAAGATTTTGAATGTTATATTACAGAATAGCGATCATGCTAACTTACTGACTTAATCAACAAATAACATATTGAGTACCTATTATGCACTTTTCTAAGTGCTAGAGATAGGGCAGTGAAAAAAAATCACTGTTTTCATGGAATTTATATTCCATTCTCACACCCAAATGCCTACAGAGGTACAGCAGGTAACAGAAGTAAGCAATGTAGATAGGATACATCACAAAGGACCATGGTGTGATGTTATGGTTAATTTTACATGTCAACTTGAGTGAGCTACCAGGTACGCAGACATTATTCTGGGTGTGTCTGTGAAAATGTTTCTGGAGAAGATTAACATGTGAATTGGTAGGCTGAGTAAAGCAGATTGTCCTACCAAATGTGAGTGAGCTTCATCCAATCAGATGAAGGCCTGAACAGAATAAAAAAGGCTAAATAAGATGGAACTCCTGTTTCCTGACTGCCTCAAAACTGGGCCATTTATTTCTTTCCTGCCTTTAGATTCAAACTGAAATATGGGCCCTCCTTATCAGCTCTGTTTCTCTGCAGCATCTCTGATACAGGTGGGGATGTAGGCAAACTAAACAGTGCATGCCTTGCTCCAGCTGATGGCTTCCACGTGAGAATGGGGACCGAATCCTGCCAGACCATTTATGTATTAAGAAAAGCCAGAAATACGGGTTTTTTACTATCTCAATTTTTAAATACTGACGAGTTAAAAAGAAAAGGTACATATCATCATCCAAGCAAAACCTATCTAAAGGTCATATGTATCCAAAGGCCTCCAGTTCCTTACCCCAACTTGAGACAATTAAGTCAACAGAGGTTTTTGTGAGCAGGATTATCCTTATGTCAGCACATGTTGAAAATTAGAAGAGGCATACTTAAGACTCAGAGACCAGTTAAGAGGCCCTTGCTACAAAGTTCAACTGATGAAAATACAATATAACATTATAATAGTAAGGCCAGAAAGACTGGAACACTTGAAGATGTGGTGGCAAGAGGCAAGGATGAAGAATGAAACCTGCCAATCCAAGACAAGGTGGACAATTAGGCCACTGGCAGAAGTACTCCTTCTCCCACTGCTGCAACAGCTACTTACAAATCTCTAATTTCATTTCCTTGACAAAAAAGGAAAGTTTGCTCTGCCAAGTACATATTTTCTTTTGTTAAAGGAATAATAATTAATTACTTAAAAACTCCAGTGGCCTAAGAAATAAGTTTATTGCTCACTCATGTAACAGTCCTATATAGCTATAGGGGAGCTGCCTTCCCCATAGTGTTCTGAGATCTAGGCTTCCTTCTCTTGAACCTGCACCACATCACAAGGCCTCTGAGTCCTTCACTCTGGGACAGCAGACAGGTAAAGAGCCTGGAGAATAAAGCAGGGAGTTTCTGATGGCCCTAGTCTGGTAGTAAAGCACATCACATCTCACATTTCATCAAGTACAACTTAATTACAAAGTCATATCCAACTGCAAGGAAGAAAGGAATCTGATGACTAACCAGGAACTCACACTAAAGGAATTTTTACTCTCTTTGAGCCTATTTTCTCAACTATAAAATGAAAGTAATTTGAGATTCCTTCCCGTTTATTAAGCTTTTTGGTTTTTTGAGTAGTTTATTGACCAGTGGTGGAAGAAAATACAGTAGAAGCCAGAATATTTCTACCCTTGATTTATTATAGGACATATATAGAATAATGTCATGTCCTTTCTTAAGACACCTTATAACATTACTTTAACTGATGGAAAGCAATATTCAAATGATTTATTTCATGACATTTATTAGCAATTATCATAACACTAATTGCATACAGTGGATGGCATCACATGATACTTCCTTTCTGTATTTCTAGATAACCACAGATCTTTCTCTAGTCATGACAATAAGTATATACAAAGGATAATGTATTTCTGTAGACTTTTATTTAATTAACACTGAATGGAATTATGCTTAGAATAAATAAAAGATGAACAGCTCTTTCTTTTCATTCTCTTATTCTCTCTTGCTCCTAACAAAAATAATTTATATTTTCAACTTCCTGCTGCTTCTCCAAAATAGCAGTTTTAAGCCCAATCAAAAGATGCTAACATATTCCAAAGTGAGAGAACACTTTGGTTTCTATACTCCTGTCTTCTTCATCTTTAAGAAATTTTAAATCTTTTCTTTCCCAAGCTGCCAGTTACACTGAATTGTTCTGAAATGTGAATGAATTTTTTTGTAAATATGAGCTTCCATCGACTACAGCAACAATAAGAACTTCACACTTGTCATTTACTAAAACCTGCCTTTTGAGCCCTGTCAGTCATGTGCCTCTACATGTGTGTTTCTTGGTTGGAACAGCATTGTTTTATGGCAGCTTCTGTTTAGGAATTCATGCCGCTACTTGGCATTTATGTAGTTCAGCTGTTAGAGAGTCCGGGTAAAAAGAAAGAAAACACGCAGGAGCAAAGGTTTCAGGAGCAAAGAAGGAAATAAGAAAGGGCTTTGGGTTATGAAATAACAATGCCAGCCAGGCGGCAGTGGTAAACCACAGGCACACCCCTCAGTTTAGGAAAGACACTGTGACAGAACCGATGGAGCTCACACCCATCCTGCTTATCTGGATGGCCGAGTGCTACTACAAAGGGCAAGTGTTGCATGAAATATTAGCAGTTACATTCACCTTTCCATACTTTTCATTCCTTACAACATTGAGCTTGATTACAATATGTGCCATAGAGTTTAATTGTGCTTAAAGCAGAGACAAAGAGACTATGGAAAAGACAGGCATATGAATGAAAAAGTAAATACTTTGGTTCCTAACCAGGGTTGACAGAACTGTGCATGATTCATAATGTGGGTTCAAATATGTCCAGAAGTTCAGATATTTATCCAACATTTATCTGCATAAAACAATATCCCTTGCGGCTCTTGGACTTTAATGGGAAAATAATAGTAGTAGTCTTTCTCTCGGGTTCTCAAACACCTTGAGCTTCTTATTAGTCTCAAATCACTAAGAAACTTGAGTTCAGAGGTTTGAGGTTCAAATCTCTTCCACATTTGAAAATGTATATCAACAATTCTTAGGGACTTTCATTGTTTTAATATAACAAAGTAGTTAGCTGAGGCATAGAGTCAATAAACTTTTTATTTCAAAAGCTCAAAAATAAAATCATTTTTAAGGTAACAAAATACCAGATGACTAAAGAAAGCTAACTGTTGGTTAACACCTCAGTGCTTCAAAAAGAGTATGAATTGGCCACAAGACTAGGACAGGACTTCGAGTCATGTTATGCTATACATGGAACAAAACTGGAGAATTGTTGACTTTTCTTTTCCAAGGGGGCTGACGGTGTATTTCTAATCCATTATTAGAAACAGTATCTTGGGAAAGTCAATAAATGTATGCTGTAAAGTGTTACAAACTAATACGTGGTCATATCTCACTTCCGAAAATTGAATAAGTGCTCACTCCAACAGCATACAAACTATAATGGGAAAAATATAGAGATCATCCAGGGCTCCACACACAGATGGTGTGTAAATGTGGGACATGATCTGCGTTTTTCAGTGAGTACCAGGGACCAGGGGAGATGGGGAGGAGGATATTGACTACAAAGGGCCTCAATGGAACTTTTGAGGGGCAGTGGACTATTCTATATCATGATTGTAGGAGAGGTAACACAACTGCCTACATTTGTCAAAACTCATCATATTTCAGCCTTAACACTGGTGATTTTATTGTATGTAAGTTATACCTCAAAAAAGCTGACAAAAGAGTTCTGACTCTCATCCCATGCACTAATTAGGGTGATAAAATTGCCTGAGACTCACAAGGATTTTCCCACCTATTCTTTGCTTGAGGAATTCAGGCATAACAGAACCAACAGGTCTTATAACAATTCATCAACCTCTTGATGAAAAATTTAAATTCACTATTTTCAGATATTGAACTAAATAATTATTTGAATGGACTATCAAATAGTTGCACATCACTAAACTAAGGCAAATATTGAGGAAATGTGAAAAGTAGAATGATTATCAATAATGTGCTGCTTCTCAGAAAACAAAATATTTTAAGGACAATGTCCTTCTTCAAGATAAGTAGTCTACTTTTGATCACAGAAATCAATTTTCTCACTCCAATCATTCATTAGATTAAAACTTTAAAAAACAGATATATGTGCTTGTTATGCACATAAAATGGGTATGCATGTCTCTGTCTCCAGTATGTGTCCTCAGAACAACAGAAGTTTGTTTGATGAGATCAGTAATGTAGAAAAAGAGTTACTTTTTGTCTTTTCTCCCTCTAGACTTTTCTTGGCATGTCAATCTGATGAGGTGGGAAAAATGAAGCTTGAACAGAAGACAAAATTGAAGTTAAAGACCTAGAGAAGATTGATTCATCACAGGTTATCAAGTGAGTGTCAATAGCAAGGAGCTACTGGGCTTCTGCACTGTTTCCCTCTAAACCTTTGGCTTTACATCCGTCAAACCTCAAGATAACTATCCATCATGGAGTCAAAGTGGCGAACAAGTGTGTGGTCCATTGATAAGGGACAGTGTCACAATTTGTCTCCTTCTCTTCCCACAGATCGCCTCTAAGGGGGTAAAGGCAGGCCACAACAGCTGCAAATAGCCCAAAGACATTCTTTAACATGTAAGAAATCCTCAGAAAGCATGTAGAACAGGAATCTAAGCAACCTTCAAAAAATATCTAAGCTCAATGATTAGTTCCTTGGATATTTTAGGTCAATTGTATTTATTCTCCTCTTTCTAAACACTAGTGATCATAAAAACCAATTTTTAAGTATAATTAAATGGCAGGACTGTGATATGCTTACAAGTGTGACGAATGTTCTGAATCCCCTGAGAGCTACAATGCAGTATCTATATAACTAAGTAACATTTAAAATTTGTGGCTGGACTATATTAGCATGTGCAATGCCTACAAGGAGGTAATTCATGCTTTATGATAAAAAATCATCTGTGTCATTTACAAATGAAGAGATAGCTCTATCTTCTCTGCAAAAAAAAAAAATCATCCCAACTAATGAAGGATAAGCACCAAAAATGACTGTCATGATATCAGAAGCAAGCAAAATTTTAAATATGATTTAGGACTAAAATTATGATAATAAATATACACGGAAAAAAAGTGTTTGGAAGTTTACAAACTACACTAATTTTTATGTTAGAGTAAGTTGATTAAATCATTTTTCTGCCATGTTTCATGAATTTTTTCAAAAATTATTTTCTTATTTCTTGATATTTTTTCCATACATTTAAAACTTTGCAAGTTGATATTAAGATTTGCTAACATTCTGTGTCAGCAAATACTAGCTTTAAAGGAAAGAACTCTGTATCATCACTACGATGATGTGGGAAGATGTAAGACTCAAGCTGATCTGTAACCATCCTGTTGTGGGCTATCTTCTTGTGGGTCACAGAGCCTCTAGAGCTGGAAACAGCTCTATTCAAGGGTAGTAAGAAGAAATGTAATCCTAGGTAAGTGTTCTGAGGCCTAGTCTTGCTACCCTGTCTTTGCAGTGGAATGTAATAAAACGGAAATGGGAGAAGAGAATCTTAAAGTTATGTAATCAGTCCAGAACTTCATAGAACATCCTGATGTCACCAAACAAAGGACTTTTTCTGCCCCATCCTGACCATGTTTCTCCCCTTAAACTAGCATTTGTGACTTGTTTTGCCTTCCAATCTCTTGGGATTCATTTATGACTGATTTTTAAATGTATAAAAACATTTAAGGGGGAAATACTGAGTTTATCGCAGCACCAAGCTCTTTAGCTAGTATATGTTCCCTAACATTGTCCAACAGTCATGGTGTCTAAAGGCATTTTAGACACTTTTTTTTCTTAAAGGCATTTTAGTGTCTTAAATTTCTTACCAAAATGCAAACACCTATCAGAAAAGTATTATTAGCTAGTATCATTTTTCAGTTCACATTTATGTTAAGAATAGGAAAAGGTTATGGGCAAAATAAGACCTGTGAGAATGGGACACCAAAAGGGAAAGGAGGAACCAAGAAAACGAAAATTTGCTTCATTTGGTATTAGATCCTGGATCAATCCTCTTGATCCTGGTTGAGTAAAGAATGTGAACTTCAGAATCTGACCAACTTAGATTCAAATCCTATCCCTACTGCTTAGTAATTGTGAGGTCAATAGCAAGGGACCTAACCTATCCCAATAGTGTGCTTCCTTTACTGTCCAGTAGAGAAGGTAATAAATACTTCATGAAAATATTTTAAATAATAATTGAAGTAATTGTATACTTAACCAAAAATAATAAGAATTTCACAAATGTTAATTACTACTCCCTTTTACTTTTTATTTTATTCTGCAAATTAGGGGCACAATGTACTCCATAAACCCATATTTGCAGTAAGTTTTGAAACCCTATTAGAGATCGTCCTCTATAAGATCACTGTCCTCACAAAGATCAAGAGTTGGTGGCCAAAGGCCATGCTGGTTCCTAAGGATTCAACTTTCTGTCTTGAGGAGAAGATCCAGGTCTGTTTTCTAAGTCTTTGTGCAAATGGCATGGAAACTCCATTGGTATACTTCTTAGATGAGAAATTCAAACTGCCTGTTCCATATTAATCTGTTACAGAATCTAATGAGCTCCCCAGATGTGAGCTGTGTGAGACTGGAGCCACACGCAAAGATCAGTAGAGAAATGACTCTCATCACAAGCCCCCAGATGAGGCCTCTAAAATTCAGAGGGCACAGCAAAGACCCATCGGAAGTCCAGTTATGAGTGTGCAATGTCCGCTGACTACCCTGAATCTAAACGTTTACTCAACCCGAAAAACAGCCAGAGATGTTGATTCTTAATTAGCAACACATATCTCTTGAAAACTGAATAGCAAAGAGGTTCTAATTGCTGTGTCTTTAGTTTGTCACGTACAAACTGTTTGGAAGTCCCAAATTCCAAAACATTATGAAAAAAAATCTTCCAAGGGTATATGGCAAGACATAATTAAAGTATAAGCAAATTGGGGTGTTTTAATTTTTTTTAACTCTATAGATTAGAATAAAAAACAGCTCTAAACAACAATCCGTGACACGTTAATTGCTTTGTATCTGATCTTCTCATGAAATCAGCAGGAGTTTTTTCCCACTGAAGAACCATCAGAAAGAGGCCTTTGCTAGAACCAAAAAAATGCTACCAGCGATTCTAATTTATGGGAAAATTAAGTCCATATTAGGTATAATAATAATCTATGAGCATACTTTAACAGCATTTAGCATGCAAACATTATTCCTGAGACTACTTTCAAATAAAAATAAATGTGACTCAACTTTAAAGCATGGATAATTATGAAATTTGGATCTATTAGACTAGCAAATAAAATGAAATCCCTAACCTAAAAACTGAGGGATTCTTTGTCCTGTTTTGTTTTACATTTCAAAACAAAAGACACAAAAATTTTTACCGAAGTTCTTCCATCCACAAGGAACCACTTCACACATACACGTACACACACACACACACACACACACACACACACACACATATATATATATATATATGCACCTGCGCGCATGCGCACTAATACATGAACGCGTATAGCAGTATCTTACAGGACGACTAAGCATACATGATAAAGCATGGCTATACCAGAAATATGGCTCCTAAATAGTCATATGTGACTATTCAATGAAGAGAGTGTTTAGGATAACCTAATTTGAGAAAGCTGTGTTACAAGATTCTATTTTTAGGCTGAATTTTCTAGACAGATGTTGAAAACCCACAAAGAGGATTTTTAAAGGGTTATTACTGGTAAGTTATTGCACCCTTAATGTGGTCCATACTGTGGCAATAGAAGCTTCAGGAAAACATCTTTTCTTTCTGTCTCTTTCTCTCTTTAAACTTTATTTATAGCCTTGCAAAAGACTAGCATTCACATAACCCGCCTTTGCAGGCGTGCCAGAAGATTAATGATATCGCAGTGTTCTTGAGAACAAAAATGTGTCTACCTCTGTGTTGAATAATCTCTCCTTTCACACATTAAAAGTGAGATGAGGCCTACTTTAGAAAGCAAGGATAATGTGTCACAAAGAGTTAGTTGGCTTAAAGATATACCCGTATTGCTATCCTCAATCACAAATTGTTTTCACACGTTATCTTGAGAATAAGAAAGCTTTTATCACCACCACTTTTAAAAATTTTACATACAGCCTCAAAATCTGACTTATTCCAGCATTTTTTACAATCTGTTGCTTGAAAGAATTGAGAATATAGAGAAAGTTGTGCATTGTGACCTCTTTTATCTCTACTCTCCTTAAATTTGGCTAAAACACTGAAAGCTATTGAAAGACTTGAATATTACAGAGGTTGTCATTAACGTTAAAGCTGTATTTTCCTAGTTTGTAGCAGTAACAATAACCAATGTCATGCACCATGCTAAGTATTCAACATATATTATCTCATTTAATCCTTATGAAAATTATAAGTGATAGCTACTACTATGAAAATTCTGAGAGATAGCTACCCCTTTGATGAAGGAGAGGACTTAAGTTTAGACAGATACATGACTCATCCTAAATTACCACTCTAATAAGGGACAACTACAGTTCAAACCCAGGTCTGAGTGACTCTAATGCCTCACTCTTAACCACTACGATACACTGCTTCTTGGGCAATATTCATTTAATATAGACTCCTATTCAGCTAGGCAGTATTTATAGACTGTTACAACTTCCAGAAATTTCATCACCAGTATTTAGGTACATGCCACATGCCAGTCACTGCCTTTGCCTTTGGAATTATAAAAGTGAGTAAAGCACAATTCTTACTCTCGAAATGTACTGGGGCCACAGAGCCAACACAAGACATTCTCGGGCTCTACTCATTCAGTTTGCTAGGTCCACCTAATGTCATAGAAAACATTTAAATGCATTCACATCTCACATTTAATATAATTTACATAACTACATATGAGCTGAGTTGCATTTCCTTGATATTATTTTTATAGGCATTTTAATATTCATTAATTTTGATCTGAGTTTTTCTTCATAATTTCCAGAGTCTCAGACATTTTTTTACCCAGGTTCTCTGCCTACGAGGCCCACGGGTACACTGCCCTATTGTGGAAGACAGAAAAGTAAACTAGGAAAGTGACATAATGTGGTAAATAAATAATAAACGTTATGTGCAAAGTATTATAGGAGCCAAAGGCTATTACTTCACAGAGCAAAGACATCTGAGGATAATCTTGTGGCCCACGTAGGAGCTCACCAAATAACCAAACCCTCATATACAAAGCTACTGAGCTACAAAAATGTGTGGTATGCCCCAAAAATGTCAAGTACTATTGTGTGACTTAAGAAGGTCATTTGGACTGCATGACAGAAGACAGGGATGGAGACTTGGAATTCATTGTCCTTTAATTGTGTATGTTTTTCCTCTTTGGAAAGAAATTTTAATATATATTACACTGAAGATTCTGTTTCTTTACTGCACTGAACACAGCAGCTTGCTTTTCTCTAAAGCATAATATAAATTGTTTTTATTAACATTAATATATTAAATAAATAAAAATAAATCAAATTATTTTGCAGAAATAATTTTTATTGACAAATTCCATAAAGAAAGTACACTGTTTAATTCAGAATATTGATTCACCAACAAGTATTTATAAAACTGGGGGGACTATGTTATATATATGTACATATAAACATAGTATTTATAGTTTGTATCATATCTTTAATCTAAATATCCATTATTTATATGGTATATATACTATATAGTTTAGACAAAAATAGTAAATATAGTGTGCATGTGTGTGTATAAAATTAAGTAATCATGGATTATATATTGCCTTATGTTCACAACTTTAAAATTTTTTTTATAATTTATGGAATATGACTATCAGAAATGACCAAATCCTTTATTTCCTATTAAAAAATTTGGGGTCAAAAAAACACAGAGAGTAAAAAGAAAGCTTTGAGTGTGAAACTATCTGTACCAGTGAGGGGAAAAATTCATCTTATAAATGTTTTTAAGCAATTCTCTTCAAAATATTCATGTTAAAAATAATGTCTCCTCTAACAACTTAATTTGATACAAGGGGAAAATAAGGAGCTAGACAGAAGGGTCTCTGAACTAAGAATCTTCTAAAATCCTGGAGTGAAGATGGTGCTCTTTATTAGTTAGCACTTAGAAGTGAGGGTACTGAGAAAAAAAACAACTAAAATGGTAAACCAACCGAACAGAATACTACTACCACTAGTTCAAAGCTATGGCATCTGAGAACTCTTGCCCTAAATGGCAATGAAAGATTATGGAATTGGGAGTTTATCATACAAATGAGTTTTCACTTTGCAAAGCAGTAAGAATAAGAATGAACAGGTATTTTAAAATACAGACTGAAAAAAAATTAGGCCATACAATATAAAAAAAAGTTAATATGAAAAAAGGCATAAAGAACTAAGATAAATTCTCCCTTTCAAACTATTATTATGTGACGTCTTTAGACTTATGTTTACTAAAATAAATTGGCAGATTAAAATATAAAATGCATGACTGTGGCCAGACAAGACTTGGGTTGCTTCCCAGTGCCTAGATAATTGTGCTGAGAATGACACAAGGATTAAAATATGTGGTGATGTCACTAAATGGAGCATCATCCCCAAGTCACATAATTCTGTGCCTTAAAGTATTACTCCTACTAGTTAGTGTACTCTCAGTTTATTTGAACTGATGGTTTTATGACACTATTTCTATTTTTTTAAAGATAACAAATTATGAGCTTGACCCATTTCTCAGTTATTCTTCCTTGAAAGTCACAACTTGATATGCATGCACTCATATATTTTTATTCTATACATTCTTGAAAAATACAAACATGGTTATTTCCCTGTTAGAATTTAAGTTTAATAGGAATACAGAGGTAATAAATTAAATAATAAATTGTCAAAAAAGTTGAGTTTTCTTAGGTATAAATGAAACATCACTGATTTGTGTGGAAGAGAGAAATTCATCCATAATTTTCTTTTCATTTCTAAATATTCTGGGAAAAATATTTAAGTACGTGATGGAACATGAATCATCTACTAGTACTTTATCATAAATCATTGTTGGATGAGAAACCACGTTAAAGTATTTGCTACTTGAATGATTTACTTTTCTAGCATAAGTTAAGTTTTAACCTGGTATGAAGTGAAAGCATAATTCTAATTAGAAAATCTATTTTTAAATCAGATTTAGAAACAGAGAGATCTCTGGAGTCAAAAAAATGTGAAAAAAAGATAAGTAAAATTATTAAAATTATGATAGAGCAGCAGTTTTTGGAAATTTTAGGAAACCATCATTCAATTATCCTTATAATCCCAGTATTCAATTTGGTGGTCTGCTTTCTGTGTCATTAAAAAAAAAGTTTCATGGCCAAAAAAGAAAACCAATAATATTGCAGAGTTGCCTCAAAATTTTTCTTTGGCCACAGTTGCCCCTTTTTTCCATAACTGAATTTCCCAATGACAGTACCATGACCTTTACCAGCCAAAGACACTCTATTTTCTGGCTGCCCCCACCCCAGATGAAGAATTTAAGGGACGCTGAGCACAACTACCATGAGACTGGGAAAGACAATGACTTGTTTTTAACCACAAAAGTCATAATAATACTTAGATGAGCCAAAATTTTGGAAGAAAGTTTGTTTCCAGTATTCTGATATATTACATTGGCCATGTCAAAATGAGATCACACTGTCCCTGGGACAACCCTGAGATTCCTGAAAGGCACTCCTCTAAACCTCACCATTCCACTAAACATGAAGTCTACTATCATGCTACCTTAGAGAGAGAGTTTTCAGGCTCTCCTCCACTGACAAGACACACGTTAGGGGCTGTAGCCCTATGCTTGGCTGCAGATCTTATTTTAGCATTGGATATGTGATTTTCAAAGGTTACTTTTGCCAAGTTAAAGGAAGAGTGAGACAACTAATGCCAGGGCTCCTCCTTATGACTGCAGTTTGCTTGCATAAGATCCTTTAAGTGTCTCAATGAGAAACCATACTTCCAGGTGATAAATGGGTCGATTCACAGAATATTGAAAGTGTGGGAGGGAGGTTCGGAGAGAGGGAGGGTTTCCTTCTTTCTATTTCCAGAATATAGTGTAACTGGGATACTCACAAGACTTGGTCTAAAGAAAGAAATAAAGCCATTAAGTATTAGAAAAGTGCTAACATAATAACTGGGAAACACCTCCATTATTTCTTTCTTTTTATTTCTGCTACTAAGTATTTTTTTGTCCTTTTTTTCACTGCTTTTAACCATCTCTCCCCTCCTTCCTATTTGTTTTAACCTGTCTCCTCTTAAACATAAAATACTTATAATTGCCACTGTACTTCTGTGATACAGCAATATCTGTACATAAATTCTTCGATTCTGACAACTACCACTAGATACAAGCATAATGACCTAGTGACATCTACCTTATATGAACTCTTACTACCTAAGACACATAGAGAATCTACTTGTGCTGCCCTTGCTTTATTCCAAGGGGTTATTGCTAGGACAAGATAAAAATGACCTCTTGTACCATTTTCATTCTAGAATCAAGAATTCTCACTGAGCATACATATATCTACTCTATTCCTATTTCCTTTCTCTTCTAGCTGATGAGACACGTTCTAGATCTCAGGCCAAACTACAAAGGAGTATAAAAGAGCACAATGGGCATAAGAATGGGAAAAAAGAAGGAACATGTCTGTATGTTAGTTTTTGATAAATAAGGGATTGTTATCTAGCTTTCTTGCCTCATAGTGTCATCTGCCTCCTCTTACATTAATGAAGGAGCAATCTTGGTTTTGCTTTCTCAGGAATAAGCATCAATCTTCTCTATCAGAACCTTTCTTCTGAATCCTAAATTAGCTTTAGTTTTTGCAACAAAAGTTGGCATGAAGACTCTTTTCTTTCCCAGAAACAATATATGCACCTAGAAATCAGGTACCTTTAAGACTACATTCTTCACTCAATGAAGACAACAATCCATTCTGGTTCACAGGCCAAGTGTTCCATCATCAATTTCTTTGTCCATTTTCTAAACAGAGACTCTCAAACATACGTGGTGAGCACATTGACTGAGTCAGCTGATGCTGATTCCTACCCTAACCGGTGTTCTTTGCAGGTTCATTAACTATTTCCCTTTTTTTATGGTTTTGCCAATTCATATAAAGCGCCTGTTTTTCAAGAAACCACATTGTATTGCTCACTACAGTAGGAAGATCCATGTCAGGGACAGGTAGATTTTTGGTGAATTGGCTCTGCATCATAACATAGATAGGATTATTTTTCTTCTTTGTAATTTTATCAGCAGCATCTTAAAACCTGGAAGGAATACAATGATGCTTCCCTCTAACTTCATAGTATTAAAGGATTATTTTTCATATTTTACATTTGAGGCAACTGAGGCCCAAAGAGATTAGAGGGCTTGCTGAAGACCCTCTGTTAATAATAAAAGGCAACATACAGTCCACACTTCCACACACTCTCGTATGCGTGGTACTATATGCTGTTCATTATGCTCATGGAAGACAAAGGAAAAAGTCCTGTTTAATACTCTTCATACCTTGCAATCTTGAAAAAAATCCACTGTCTGTCCATAAAACCCCAATACTGTATTCCAATGAATAAGTCTATCAGCTATGCGGTCTGGAATAAATTGTGTCAACTTCTCTAAACTTCAAACTCCACCATCACAAAATGTAGGAAATAACTATTTTCATAGGGTTTTTTTTGAGGACTAAATGAGTTAACATAGAAAGCTCCGAAACAGTGCCTACTATATATTAGGCATTCAATAAACGGTAGCTGTTATTCACCAAATCCTTGTTATTTAGATATTAGAATAATTTCACTTACAGCTTGAATGAGATGTATTTAGGAAAAATAAAATAAAGTACTGCTTTAAACTGCAGGTAGTAAACATGAAATATTAACCCAAGGAATTATAGAGGCTAGGTACATAAGCGGCTTCATAAAGAGATTATATAAATACAGCATTAACAATGGATTTGGGCAAGAAGGAAAGAAGGCTGAGGTTGACAGTAAGAGATTAAATCTTTGCTCTTTCTTAGGTCCTCCCGCAGCATTATCAGTTTTAGCCTAAGGTGACCCCACCGGGTAGCCATGCAGTTTCTCTTACATTAACTGGACCCTGTGTATCGAAAATCCCTGACTTCAACGGGCAAGCGGGAGTGGATAGAGCTCAGGAGCGGAGATGGAGGTGGCGTACGAGGGATGGAAACAACCACACCTTGCATGTCCAATTATGTATGTTTTAAGCTGACAGAACAGATGATTAAAATTACAAAATCCCCTGGTATGCTAACCATTTTTTCCACTGGAGGGACGGGAGGCTCAGGGCACTCTCGCGTGGAGCTGCGCCTGCCCCTGAGGGCAATGCAGGAGGAACCGCAGGCGCGGCTCTTACCCTCCAGGCGTGCGGCTCGGCCGCGGTGCAGCCGGGGTTGAGGACTGCTGGCGGGGTCGTGCTCACACTGCTGCGGGCGGTTCCCGCGACTGGGAGCGCTGTCGGCACCCGCCCAGGTCGCCATATTGATGACGTCACTGCCGCGCAGCCTCCCGGGAGCACGTGACACAAGCAGCCGCCTCGGTTTCTTGGACATGCTGGCCTCCCTGGCGTTTAAGACACCGCACTGCCAAATCATTTTCCTTCGTAACCAGTCTAAGCATCTCACTGGGACTGTCCAGTGCGCGTGCAAGTTTACCCAGCCTCTTTCCTCTCAACCTCTAAAGCATAAGCACCATCCAGTGACAAAAATGTTTACATTTCCTGGTAAATGAGATTCCTTTTATTGATGGAATTTGGGTATTTCTACTTTCAGCTAATGTCAGGACCAAATTACGGCAACAAAAATTAGCCCGGAATTTATAAGACTGCTCCTTTACAAAAACCTGACAATACAGATCAGCATTGTTTGAAGAATGAAGATTCAGAGTGGCTTTTATGTTTGTCGGAACGCGACCCGGCCTCAGCTGGTTAAGTAGCCTGGGCAGGGAGGTGAACTGGTGAGCCCTGGGGATGCGTACAGCCATCATGCAGTTCCAACAACCTTTTTATTTTCCTATCAGCTCTTCTGCATATAGAAGAACAATCCATACACTTGCTAAAGCTAGAAGAATAAAGTATCCAGAGTACTGCTTTCCAATAAAGTAATAATGCTCCATTAGCTGTTTGCTGTTACACATTTTACCACAGACAACTCTTCTCTGAGCTGCCTTCCCGTATGCGGCCTTGTGATAAATGTTATCAGTGGTCAGCGGGACAGGGTTGCAGGCTGGGCAGCAGCACAGTGGCTTTTTATCTAACTTAGTTCCCCTGCCATTCCCCCACCCAAAGCGGTGTTTTCTTGGTGTAATTTATGTTGTGGCATTTCTGTCAGTAGATGTGGCGTCAGCAATTTGTGTTCCTAATGGAAGTTTACATGGAAATGAGATACTTAGCCACAGAAGAAAGTTAAAGATGGAATAAAACTAATAAAACTTGTAATGCAACGGTGCCTGTACCTGCTTGTATGCTAAAAAAAAAAAATTAAATGAAGATTGTCTTTTGCTGGGAAATCTTGTTTTCCAAGTGTAAAATACTGGTGCAAGTAATACATAGAGAGGGCACTCACAGTTAAAACTAAAATTGTGTCAGCACTTGTACTAGAAGCGTCTACATTCCAGAGGCCTTATAGCACTGGCATAATATTTTAAATTAAAGTGATATTTAAAGTTTTAAAACCCAGAATGTTTAATCAAAATTTGTGATGTTTGCATCATAGGAAAAATATGTACATATGATGTATATTTTTGTAAAGTTAAAAAACTCAGCCCAGTGCAAATTTTATTGGAGAAAACATTTCACAAAATAAATACTCTTTGTCCCCCATATGGCTTACCATAATAAGATTTTCAATTATCCCACTGCAGGGTATATAGAGCATTTAGAAATAGCTGTGTACTCATTAGAAATGAAATACAAACATTGTTTAGACTTCTTAGCCAAAAGCTCTTGAGTTAGTCCAAGCTCTACAGTTAGACTCTCAACTTCTCCACCTTAAAACTAAAAAGGGCCTTCTACACAAATGGGATCCTTATTCATTCCTAGGGATGGCAGACAGCAGAAGCACACACAGGTAGAGAGAGATCTTTCATACATCTATAACCTCTCTTTTACCATCCCACTCTTTGCCTCATGAGAACACATTTCCCAAGAAGCAGAAGAAAAACAGACAAACGTCATGAATTCTCTAGATGGAGTTTCACTATATTGTCATAGGAAGCTTCCTGCCATTGAATTAACAAACAACAGATTTTACCACTTATATTTTCATGTGTTTTTAAAGTATTTTTGAAATATCTTAATGGCTTTTTCCCCTCAACTAAAATTCCCCAGATGACCCATTCACCACACAGACTATACCGTTGTTTATTTGGTAATATTGTGAGCTGAATGTGAAATGATGGTTCTTCTTTGCACAAAGATGTTCAGAAAGGAGATGTACTCCCATGAATGATGCCTGTGTTTCTGAAACAATTTTCCTCAAGTCAAAAGGACAAGAAAGACTTGAACTCCATTAGTTTAAAATTTTCACCCTTTTGAAATGACTTGAGGACCTGTCCTTAGTAATTATGATAAAAGAT
Organism: Smutsia gigantea; assembly: GCA_032199065.1. Lineage (NCBI taxonomy): Eukaryota > Metazoa > Chordata > Mammalia > Pholidota > Manidae > Smutsia > Smutsia gigantea. Next base: position 10,237 of record JAVSCE010016447.1, on the reverse strand, counting down.
GAATGTTTGAAACTCAGTACCTACATCTGAAGTGTATCTACCAGAGTCCTGCTAGGATTCTGAATGGACAGCAGGGCAGCATACACAATTTACACACACTGAAATGCCAATATATGTATTCAGCTTTGTAAATATGTCTTTAAAAATACCTCACCATATTTAGCCACTCCTAAATATGTATTTGCACAAGTCTACACACTGTAAGTGTTTACCTGGGAGGCAGGAAAGTTCTCTCTGGTAAATAATATGGGTTTCATAGCCTTTCATGAAGGAATTTTTTGTTTGCTATGTAAAAAAATCAGCTCCTCTCAGTTATAATTTAATAAAATTTTTCTTTCCTTGTAAATTTACTACATAGCACTTGAGGTAAAGCCCTGAAATGTTAAAAAAAAAAAGACAACACAGTGTTAACTTTGCATACAGAGTGGCTTTGATTCATTTTGCCGAAGACTATAAGAGAGTAGAACACATAGACATGATTTCTGAAAACCAAACAAATAAAAATAACCTGTCAGATATATTTTAGAGCTAAGGTTATCGAGTAATTACCTATTTCCTCAGGTTAAAAAAAAATGAGCATCTCTAGGAAGAACCAAATAATTTAAACTACTTTGCCCTGAATTTTCTAGATCATTGACTTAATTTTACACTTTATATTACATGAGTGGATGTAGGTTAAACATTTTCAACTGATTGGCAAAATTGTGCTAAATCCAAGAGATGAACAAATTCTTATAGAAAAGCAACATTTCCCAGTGCACCAGTCCAAGGACAGGAAATTTTCAGTGCCTATTCTAACTTCCGAATACATGGCCCTGAGCAATTGAGTTGATCTGACTTATGCTTCTGAATTTGTAAATTAGGTTGTGATCTACCCTAGACCTAATGATGATGGATCTGTTCTCATATATAAAATACGGAATATGAATAGAAGAAAATATCTTTTAAAAAAGTTTTTCTTCCTTTTTTTTAATTGAAAGATTTCAAAGTGCAATAGAACATAATACTTAGAATGAAAGAGATGTGTAGTTACTTGGTCGATTCTCACAATTGATTCACATTACTCCTCCCACCTTTGCTCTCCCCTTAGAATTTTAAGGCTTTTGAAATCACCTAACATTATGCAAGTGGCCCTTGGCTTTCCTGAGCCACTTTAGGGTCCCAGAAGTGGACATGGCTTAATTTGGAGTCCTTTAAAGTTTAAAGGGGGCTGACTTTTCTGAAGGGAACACTCTCCTAATCAGCTTACTTCCTTCTAGAAGATAAATGTGCAGGATTTCCATCAGCTTGTCTCTGGAACCACTGAAGATTTTCCTGTCATCAGTGGACTTAGAGACCTACAAGAGAAGAACAAAAAGAGAGAGGCCTCTTACATGAATTCTAAAGACACTTAATAAATTACAGCTTTACGGTTAAAGGACTCCTCTTTCTTTGTTCTATGACTTTCAAGAATTTTCTCTTTCAGATTCTTTCTGTGCATGGGTACTTGTGCACAGAGTGTGATTTATGTTAGGTAAGAAATGTGGGCGTTTTGGGCAAGTCCAAACACGGAAACATTGCAGGCTTTTTTCAAAATAGAAACATATCAACTTTTTAAATGGGCTCAATGATTTTAGCCCCACATAAAATGTGTATTGAAATTTGTCAATGCAAAATGCAAAACAGGTGCTTGTATGCCTTCCTATCTAATTTCCAAATACAGCTTAGAAGAGATCATGTTTACATATACACACACACACACACACACACACACACACACACACACACACACACAGGCATATAAATAGGTGTGAAATGTTTACACTTCAAGTTCAAGTATTTTAAAGTACTTTATGTTTAAGTCTTTTCTTCTGTTTATTCTTAAAATGCTGAAAGATGCATCCTATTATAAAAAGTTGAAATAATCCTTGAAAAATGAAAATATGATTTGTTTTACCTTTAAATGTGCTAGAAATTTAAATAGTGATATGCTTGATGAACATGGAATGGGGTTTTGCAAGTAGGTCACTAATTCGAATCTGATGCAGAGTGCTGAATATCCTACAGCTGTCTATTATGGGGATCTAAAATGAATGCAACAAATAAATATCTGATTATATTTCCATACAAATTTTATACCTACTCTTCTAATTGAAATGGATCATAATGTACTATTTGTGTATTCAATTTACACTTTTGAAAATTATTCTGTATCATCTTACATTTTCACAAAAGGAGCAGAAAATTCATTGTCCTGCCAATAATAGCCACACATGTGCTCCAAAGGACACAGACCTGAGTATGAATTGGCAGGATGTATTCTTTCAGCCACACCCTAGACTGTCACATACCTATGGGAAGGGAAGGTTAGAAAGATCACTCCTATGGACAGTGAACCCATCCTGGCCACAGTGCCAGGGTACCACAAGAACCAACAGATAAGGTAAATTGCTGCCCCCTACATTGAAATGAGAGTCTGTGAGAAGAAGAGCTACCTTCTGTCTGTTAATATCCCTCAGACATTTGGGAAAATACAATTTCTATTCATTTACTTTTGACCGGTTACTGCACACTAAAACCTGGGCACAAGTTCTGATGTCAGAGTATGTGACAAACACGTGCTCTGCTAACAACTGTCCCTCCATCTCCTTGCCTGTTTTCCTAGAAACAAACATGTCCTCAGACCCTCTTTTCCTGGGGTTTCTTCCTGAAGCTATCACAAGATTTCAGAATTCTTAAATTTGGCTGGAGTCTGAGACCTGCATTTGTTAAGGTGAGGGGATAGTGTGAAGGGGGCTTGGCTAGAACTAAATCACAACACTTTGTGGGGCTGCCAGATGTCATCTTAGATCTACAGTCTCTAAAATTCCTAGATGGCAGTCCTACTCTAGTCTGTATTGGTTAAATCAGCCCTGGATATATTGTGCTTAGATCTTAATGCTACCTTATGGGACCTCACAGCATTCAGGGAAGAACATACAGGGTCAGAGGGGCAATACGACCTTGTAGAGCACAGTGAAAAGCACTGGGACTGCTTTAGAAAAAAATAAAGGGAATTTGGAATCCCCTTCAAATATATGAAGGACTGTTATTCAGAAGGTGGATGAGGCTTATTCTGTATGGCAGCACCATGGTAGGGCATCTGGCTAAATATAAAGAACCTTCTATGAGTTTGTGCTGTCCCAAGAAAAAACGGACTGACTGACTCAGGAGAACTGAGGCAGCACCCGGGCAAAGGCTAGATGACCCCATGGGAGTCGGGCGAGGAGAGCTTTAAGCCTCTTCCCAATGCTGAAGTCGTATGAATCTATAAAACCGGCCCAGTCAGGGGAGTCCCAAGTGTGCTGACAGAGCAGTTTCAGGCAGAGTCACCCCGACCAGGCACATCCTCATTTGGGTCCTTTCTAAGCCCAGGATTTCTTTCAAGAAGGCTGAATTCCCTGCTGTGAATGTGATTATAAACAGAATACGGATTCTATGATCAGAGAATCCTGGTTTAGAATCTTGCCCTGACATTCTACTACTTGTGTAAATTTCAAGTCAATGAACCTAAGAAACTCATTCATATAACTGATTATTATTCCCATCTCATAATGTAGTTGTGGGCATATAAAATCATCTGTATACTTCCTGCTATATGCAATAGGTGTAAGTTTTTGCAGGTGCATAAGTACACGGTACATAGACACCATGGCCCAGAAAGCCCACTTCTAGACATCATGGGGGAGGTCATAGATGGGATAAGTTCTGAATTCAATGAGCTGGGGTGACGTATGTCAACTACCTGCTTCTAAAAGGCACCCTTTCCCATGAAGAAAACACACATTTATGTTAATCTGGAAAAGGAAAAAGTGCCTACTGTGGAATGGTGCTAAAAACGTCTAAAAGATAGTAAATGAAATAATCACAGTGATGAACTTTATCAAAATTTATATAAGATGAATAATGCAAAGGCAGAGGAAATTATTCTCTACTAGTAGCAGAAATCCTGTACATACCTCTCTGTTAATTCCAAGATTCTTCTAGTAATGCTGCGTCTACCTGATTATTATTACTCCTTCATCTTTTTGAAATCAAATCACCTAAGGATAGAAGCATCACTCATCAGGACAATGAGAACTGTCTGATTTCTTTACTGAAGAGACATTTTTCACTCTTGCCATATATGACTCTTGAATTCCGAAAACTAAATGTTATGATCTTCAACCAGTTGGGTGATTATTTTCTCATATAGATAGTTGGTGAGTTTGATCCAATTAAACTGCTGAGCTTTTTAATTAGTTGTTCTGTATAATGTAACCCTCAGCTATAATTATTATGTATGATTATCTTTGTATTTAATCTACTTTCAGGTATTAAGCTTGTATTTAACAGGGCTACGCCTTTGAAATTGGAACAGAGATTCTTGATTTGGCCAGTCTTCACAACATGTACAGGGTATTTCTGATGTGAATTTGGACTTTTACTGTCCCTTAAGGGACACTAACAGTCACTTCTGACACCTTTCAGTTTGAACAGGATCATACATACAAATTACACCGAATTCATACTATTAGTTACAATTCCTAGTAAAACGATTCTGTATACCTGAGAAGGGATGGCTAGATCTGATGGAATCATTTACTCCTAACTCAGATTGGTAACCTTGAAAGCACAGCAAAGTGAGGCAAACTTTTCAATGGTTGAATGCCTTCAGGCAAGCTGGGTAGAGTACAGGACTCGAAGCGGCATTCAAAGGTGCTTCACTTTAACTCGTGAATGGTGGCCACTCGGGGGCTCATGTGCAGGAACACAGTTCGCTTGCTCTGGCACAGGTGCTCTCGCACACAGGAGAGGGGGCGAATTATCCAGAGATGAAGGTTTGGAACAGCCCCTGGCTTCCTGCCCTACCTTCCTGTGGCAGTAACTTCCTCAGACAAGAGGCAGAGGGCCTCTCCCCCGCACACAGTGTCCGCTCTCCTTCCACGCCCAAGCCCAACAGGAAGGCTGCCCTGGCGAGGGCTAAGGGGAGAGCCCTGAACTGAGCCCTGACCTGAGCGCACCGCAATCCTGGCGCACGAGCAGCAGCCGCTGCGCACTCCGGGCAAGGGTTCCGCTGCGTCCGGCTGAAAGTGAGCATAAGAAAATTCCTTTGTCAGGAGTCCCAATGGAGCGCTGGCAATTGAGGGCGCATTTTCCTCTTGGTAGGCACGTCTATGAACAGCATGAAATGTGTGCTTTGGCAGCAAGGGAACTTGGTGCTAACACTTTTCTAAACTGAAACAAGACAGATGAGTTGGCCTGATACTTCCAAGTTATCTGATATGTTAAATCACCTCTAAAAATAAAAAACAAAAGATTCAAAGAAAGTTGTGAATCTTACAAAAGAAAAGGATGGTTACATAAGCTTAATGCTCGTAGAGAATGACTTATAAACATGTTGCAAAGCATGAGTGGAGGAAGCAAAAATAAAGAACTGTGAACACCTAAGGCGTTTTAGTTCATTCAGAATTCAAGTATGAGGAGTATGGACAAACCTCCGCAATTCAGAGGGTATTTATTTGTAGTCAGTCAAAAAGTTCCTTTATCCAGTAAGTAATAACAGAGTTCAGTAATCACCAGGCACTGAATGAACACAAATGTAAATAGATGCTATTCACAGATATATGGTATAAACCCTCTGCAGAGCAAAAGATAAGCAATAAAAACTAGAGAAATTTGACTAAAGACATTAAAAAGAGAAATAAATATTCTAGAGAAATATTTTTTTTCAAATTTCTCAGGGTGATATTGAGTCTTCACTTTCTCTTCCTTCTCCACTCTCAGATTGCTTCATTGGTCTGAGATGCTGCCTCAGTTTTCTAAAAGTTCAGGATCATTGTTACTTCTCTTTTTCCTAACTAGCCTCTAGCATACTGACCCAAAGAAGACATGCATAGCCCTAGAATAGGTTCAAGTTCTAAGTAACATAAACACAGCGGTCTAAAAATCTAAGGAATGTTTAGGGATTTCTTTTTACGGGAATAGTGTGCCTTCTCAAAGAACCCAACTGAGCACAGTGGTCAGCTTTGCTCATGGCCACCACTAACCTCAGGGAGCACAGATCCTGGAAAAAGAAAGAACTGGGCAAAGCTTCCACTCGGAGTTCCTGTTACAATGTGGTAAAACCACTTCACTGTTTGTCACCTAATGCGATCTCAACGTGCATTTGATTTGAAAAGGACAATGCTTACTAGGTCAAAAACATGGAGATGCTTCAAAAATAAAGGACAAAGCTATCTAGAGTATGTATGAGCTATGCAGAGTGACAAAAAGAGAGCACAAAAATATGTAAATTTTTTCCCTACTATGCCCAAGATTTTAAAAGAAAAATGAAGAACCTGTCAACGGAGCTGAAACTGAACCCCTCAAACCAGGCTCAGTGTTTATAAATGAGGAAGAGCCAAACCAATGATGATATTGTGGCATTGATTCTTTATGGTCTCAGTCACACCCACCTCCACTCCATATTTTTTCTCCTAGTACGTGTTCAATCCTTTTTGATGGCTTGGTGAAGGGCCTAGGTAATGGAGCCAAACCATACCCTTTGGTTGATCTCAAGTTTGGCTGGACTTGCAAAATGACTTCCATATATTAAGAGCCACTCTCACAAAAGGCTAATATCATAATAAAGCCGCCTACCTGACAAGTATTAAGAAGCCAGCATTTCTCCATTAGTTCTGTGAGCCGGTCAGTGTGCTTAGGGCTTTACACACAGGATGTCCTCTGATCCTCACAAGAACATGCTGACGTAGACAGCACTGGCCCCACTTCACACATAAGGGAATGGAGGAAGGGAAGTTAGCACTTTCCCAGGGTCATAGAGTTAGTGCATAGTGGGGACCTTGATTCTGTCAGTTACATTCAAATTGCTGAAGGTTCCCAGGATGCTCTGTTAGACTCTGAGGCAAATTTCCTGACAACTTAAGATCACCACTTTAGAAAATTAGAAAGCTTCACTTGTTTGCATCAAGTGAAGACGGGCCAACATTTCTTGAGAGGTCTGTCTGGGAAATAAATTGCTCATCTTCAGATGGTGCAGAGGTCCAAACACACTATCGATTGCTAACCCCCCACCCTCATCTACCACCCCCTTCCCCAGCAAAAAGATTTTTTGTGATTTGTGGGTTTTTTTTTATGAAGTCCACATAATAGGATGTCCCGTGTATGGAAATATTGGGGGAGGGGTTACACAAAGTGTGAGTTACCTCAGGCCAAACCCAAAACAGTCCTGACCCTTTCATCCCTGAACTTCAAAGCCACCCATTCTCCCTGCTGCTGCTGTGGTCACTCTGCAGTGGTCACAGGTGATAGCCTGGGTGGTCCCCCATTGCCAGGCAGTCCCTGAGCCAGGGAGTGACCACATGCCCTCATTCTGAGGTTGAGAAGTCAGGGAAGAAAAAGATAGAGCTGATAAATACACCCTGGCTTCCCTGACCACCCCCTTGGGAAAAGTCAACTGCACGTGTGCAGATTGTGCTTACCCAAGGCAAAGCTTTTCAACAGTGTAGCTCTGCACCCGGGCTTCCTCCTTCCTGACTCCAGGCAGCAGTGCAGGAGGCCACGTGGCACCCCACAGATGGTGGGAAGATTGTGAGGCTGGCAGGCAGCAGACCCACATTCCAGCTTCAGTTCTGTCCAGCACAAGCCCACCGTACCAGTGTTCCTCAACTGCCATTTCTCTGGGTCTTAGGCACCAGGGCTTATTTGTTTGTTTGCTTACTGAAGATGGGAAAAATATGAAGTATTTCTCACAAATTTCCTCAGCCCCTGACTCTAGTAGAAAGCAGTCATTTGCAGCAAGTTTCAGTCCTTAAGAGCATTCAACTGGAAATCAGCTTTCACATCTTCTAGAGAATAGGAGTTTGTTTCCAGGGAGGGCCCAGATGGACCTCAGGCTTTAATCTGAGGGACATTAACCAGAAAGCCTCCTAGAAACAGAACCCACAACCTTGACATATCTGGGGAAGTTTCTCTTAGTATCAGAAAGAATGTAAAGGTTCCCTGAATTTAAGGAGGAAAAAAAAAAAGGTGTCTAGATGTTCTAAGACCATAGGCTGCAGGGTGGAGAGGAAGAACTGGCTTTCCTTTGAAACTAGAAAAACCATTGGGCATCTTTGTCCAACAGACGCAAGGGGCAGATCCCCCGGTCACAAGTTGTTTTATCTAATTTTTCCCCCCTGGTTTCCTTTGTTATGAGCTCCAAGCCGCTATGAGTTCCAAGCCACGTGGCACTCTTCCATCCTTTGCAACTATTGAATCTCTTCTACAGATCTGTAAAAATAAACAGGCCATTTCCAGATTACCAGCCAGAGACACCACATTCTGTGTTAGAGCTGATGATAAATAAGAGTGAGGCAGGTAGTCCCCCAAACACATCTGGGAAGCATCCTCTTTTCTGAACAGAAACATACAACGATCAATTGTAGCTAAAGCTTGTTTGGCTTTGTGGTCTGCTAAGTTGAAATGCTTATGCCATTTTTTCCCTCTCCTTCTAAAGATTATGTTTTTCCTCTGACATTTTCCTTTTTAAAAATTTTGGTATCTGAAAAGTATCCTCCTGGGGGAAGCTCTACTGGCCTTAGCCATGAATCCTAGGTATATCCTAATTAGCTTTACAATTTATTTAAAAAAAAAAACCTAAAGTTGAAGACAGCTAAAGCAACTATCAGCCACAGTTTGGGCTAATTAACTCTTCTGGTAACATCTAGTGACTGGAAACTGGTCTCAAAGATTCCGTGATGATGTCGCTACCCAGGATCTTATCTGTTGTTTTAACTTCTTTTAAATTAATCAGCTTTACAATGATTAACAACCTGAAAATTTTTTTAGCTCTAGCTCTTATTTATTCTTCTACCCTTTCTACTTATGTCTTCTTCACTTTCTCTCAGCTAAAACCTCCAGTCTCTGCTTAAAATATAGGAAGTTCATGAAACTAGCATCCTCCTTTCTCTCCTTCCAATCATATGCAAACATACACTGAAAGGGGGTGAGTGGAGGGAATGATCTTTCTCTTGCACCCTCCATTAGGCCTTCTCAGAGGATGGGCAAGGAAAGGGAGAAGTATTGCCAGACTTCACTGTTCCAGAGAATCTCATTTTGCTCCTCAGAATCTTAAGCTGCCATCTCCCATCTTCCCCAGCTCCTCAAGATGATGTTGTTTCTACTCAGAGCAGTCTTTTGGGAGCTGATCTTCAGGGAAAGTAAAAACCATGCCTGTGGTTGGATGATGGCCCTGACAGAGTCCTGCTGTAGATACCTTAATCATGCACAGTTGTCATTTTACTTGGCTAGCCTGGAATAGTCAGCAAGTGGGCCTAGGAAGATTGCAATAAAAATGCATGCAATCCTACTGACCTCTCTCCCACCACCCTGTAAGGGTAAGTGTCCTTTTAGGATGACCTATGTTTTATCCAGCTTAGTTTACATGGCCTGAGAAGCTATTCAGAAGATTAAGACAATAAAAAAGCTTGTTTCACAACCTTCCATTGAGGAAAGAAAATATTGCCCTCAAAATCTAAAGAGCTTAACCCCACACACAAAAGTAAATTCAAAATGGATCAAAGACCTGAATGTAAGTCATGAAACCACAAAACTCTTAGAAAAAAACATAGGCAAAAATCTCTTGGACATAAATATGAGCAACTTCTTCATGAACATATCTCCCCAGGCAAGGGAAACAAAAGCAAAAATGAACAAGTTGGACTATATCAAACTAAAAAGCTTCTGCACAGCAAAGGACACCATCAATAGAACAAAAAGGCATCCTACAGTATAGAAGAATATAGTCATAAATGAGATATCCAATAAGGGTTATATACATTCAAAATATATAAAGAGCTCAAATGTCTCAACAAACAAAAGGCAAATAAGCCAATTAAAAAATGGGCAGAGGAGCTGAACAGACGCTTCTCCAAAGAAGAAATTCAGATGGCCAACAGGCACATGAAAAGATGCTCCACATGGCTAGTCATCAGAGAAATTGCAAATTAAAACCACAAAGAGATATCACCTCACACAAGTTAGGATGGCCGCCATCCAAAAGACAGACAACAACAAATGTTGGCGAGGATGTGGAGAAAGAGGAACCCTTCTACACTGCTAGTGGGAATGTAAATTAGTTCAACCATTGTGGAAAGCATTATGGAGGTTCCTCAAAAACTCAAAATAGAAATACCATTTGACCCAGGAATTCCACTCCTAGGAATTTGCCCTAAGAATGCAGGAGCCCAGTTTAAAA
>JAVSCE010016446.1:0-37650 GCA_032199065.1 Smutsia gigantea | reverse complement strand
AAAATAACAAATGTTTGTGAGGATGTGGAGAAATTGAAACCCTCATACATTGCTGGTAACAATGTAAAATGGTGCAGCTACTGTGAAAAACAGTTTAGCAGCACCTCAAAAAGTTAAAATCATAAAATTACCAAATAACCCAGCAATTTCACTCTCAGGTACATACTCCAAATAATTGAAAACAGGTGTTCAAAGAAAAAGCCTGTACATGACTGTGCATAGCAGCACTATTCACAATAACCGAAAGGTAGCAACAACCCCCAAATCCTTCAACTGATGAGTGGATAAACAAAATGTGGTATTCCATATAATGACATATTATTCAGCCATAAAAAGAAGTGAATTATTGATACATGCTACAGCATTGATGAACTTAGAAAATATGATGCAAGTGAAATATTCCAGACACAAAGTTCACATAATTGAGTGATTCCATTTACATGAAATATCCAGAATAGGCAAATAGAGAAAGCAAGCAGATTCGTGGTTAGTGACACAATGTTCAAAATGTATTAAATTCCACTAGATTGTACATTTTAAGAGATTAATTTCATGTTACATGAATTTTAAAAATGTTCTATCTTACTGGTTTAGCAAGGAACTCTACTACCTTCTTTAGAAAAGCAGTAGGCAGTCACCATTCACGTTGCTTTTGTGGAAATGTGTGTTTCTTATTTTGCATTCTGAAATGGGCTTAGGGAACAAAAGATACAGACAAAAAGACCTCCTTGACATAGAGATATTTACTTTTAAAAAGCAGCATTACCCATTTGACAGCCCTTAAAGTTAAAGGTTAAAAGCCTTTTTATGGTCCTCTGGAACAACCTAATCCCTAATTATAACTCTCTTCGATGTCATAGGTCATGGCCATTGAAAATCAGTGAGTCCAACTGAAACACTATCTTTCTTCTGTTTAACTTGTCACATCCTATGCTCAGTAACAATATCCTGTTTGCACTTCCCCAGCAATACATATTATTTCATTCCTTGATCTCTTGGTATTTTCTGTCCTTTTTGCTTGAAATGCCCTTCTTCCCTGTGATCACTTGGCAAACTTCTACTGTTATATCAAGATCGAAGTCAAAGTGTCACCTCCTCAAGAAGTTTCTCCTTCCTAATATTTTGTACATATTTCCACTAATGCACTTATGACACTTGATTCTAACCACATACGTGTGTTCCTATTTTCCCCACTGGACTCTGAGTTCCTTAAGAATAGGAGCCTTATCCATTATGCTCTCTACTGTGTTCTTTCTGCATAGAAAAGTACAGAGCCTATAAGAGGACTCATAAAAAGTATGTCAAAACAATTATACAACAGACAATATGATGTTTTTGGAGGTAGGAAAATAATGAAAAGACCCTTAGAAATATGGTGCTATCTGAGGGTGATTTCAGCTTCCATAGAATTCTTTTTTGAGAATTTTAGCACCAAAGAATACTGTTTCAAAGCTTCAATCATTTATCTCCTCCCAAGATAGAATATCTCTGCTGTTCTGTTCCCAGCTTCTCCAATTGAGAAAAGTTCCTGATTATTTGTGCTGGCAAGAGTATTTCCTGTAGATGCTCTTAATGTAAAATACAGCATTCTGAGATCATGGGATCTACAATGAAGAACTTTTTTTCTACTTGTATCTGCTGCCATGGCTCAATTGTTCTGGAGACGTGGACACTTTATTGTGACCTGATTTTTCTCTAAAAAAGACAACTCTCCTATCCCTAGAGCCCTTGAAGGTCTCTAGAAACTTTAGCTAAGCAGATGAGTCTGCCAACCTCAGCATTCTGCCAGTTTCCATTTTGTACGTGTTTTTAACCCTCAGGCTGGAGTGAATGCCTGGAGATATTCTTTCATAACATTTGTTTGGCAAGAAAAATAAAAAGAAATGATAGCAGCCAAGGGTCACAGTTTCTACATTCCCCAAGAATATCTTTAAGCATACTCTGCTTTTATTTTTGCAAAGTAAAAAGCTCATAGTTTTATGACAACTCTTCTCATTATCTTTTTGTTTTGTTTTGTTTTGTTTTGATCCTGGGACAGAGCTACGACAGCTATAATTCTAGATCACTTACATTCTTTTTATTTTTGTCTTACTTGAAAGTGTTAAGTTATATCTATTACCTTTTCTCTTCCTATGCATCTTTCTTCTTGCACTGAGTTTTCAAATTTTAGAGGAGGCACTCTTAATTTGGGGACTCCTGTCCCTTAATGGCATTCATAGATGGGCTTCTGGAAATATATGAACACTCAGAGATTGTGAACTGAGCAAAATTATGTATATTTGCATTTGTGTGCATTTTTTTTCTGAGGAATAGGATCCATACATTTTACCAGATTCTCAGCATGGTCCATGAGCCATACATTTGTTCAGAACCATCATTGTATATAAACCTAGACAAATCAGCTTTGCAAGACTTCTTCAGAGAATAAAGTTAGGGTCTCTGGCCCCCAAAGTAGCTTCTTCTTAAGAGGATCTTTTTCTTTGGGGAGTTTTCATGAAATGAGACTAGAACATTTTATATTGTAAAAACTGGTTTTGAGATTGCACTCTCACACCTTGAGATTAAGTCTCTTTATTCAAGCTGCTGGAATTTACAGACTACTAGCTGAGCTGTTAGAAGTCCCATAAAAATCACCAGTTGTAGCTCCTAAAGTAAAAACAGCAAAGGAACTGTTGCTGGACTTATAAATCTTTTTCAAATATTTGAGGTCCAGTTGTTATTTGTAGGTTGCTGGAGAAAATGTTCCAGCATATTAATATCAGTGAATTTATATGTGTAAACCTGTGTACATTTCTTTATCAATCTGCATTTATTCAGCACTCTAAGATGATTTACACCCTCCCAGTCCCTGAAAACCCTGAGGACAGAGCGTTACACATACTCCCAATTATTTATGCATAAAAATATGAGGTTTGGCCATTGGACCCACTGACATAGCTAAACATTTTTGGCCTCCTCACAAGGTAAAGAGTGGAGATGTGGTGGTTTGTGGACTTACATTCCATAGTCTGCATTGGTCTGTGGGGGAAGTGAAGAGTGGGGAGAAAAAGAACTCCTTCAACTTCTTAGGCTAGTCTCTCAGAAACAGGGTTTCATCCATTGAGGCCCAACATCAGAGTTGGAACATAGTCAGGTTTTGTCCACTTGGAGCTTTTGTTTCTGTCCTTAAGTCATCCCCTTCTTCTATACTCTTCCTAAAACATATGCTTGGTGTTGGTGAGATGAGGGGGGTTACATATGAAAGGGTTTATATTTCACACTTGGTATAGTTCATTCCTTGTCTAGCGTCATGAAAGCAGGGGCAGTGATTTACACTTTATGTATACAATGCTCAGGGTATAATAGAGGCTCAATATCTACTGATTGATTTCAATTTCATATTGAACAGCAATTTCTGACCTTTGGTGACTTAAAAATAATATCTTTAACTCCTAGAGATGGGGTGTTTGGATTTTCATTTAAAGATATAAAGCCAAAGAGCAATGCTCATCAGACAAATGTGGCTTTTGACAGCCAAACTCAGTCATTCTCTTCTTGGCCTGGATCTGGTTGGACTGAGCATAATTAGTTAGAATGGACAAGACTGAAAGCCTCTAGGACTTATTTTCATTCACACAGGCTTGGCAAATAACCCTTCTAATAGGTACATTAAAACACAGGAAATGCATCCAGTTTCCAAAATTGTTCCACATGGTAATATCAGTGTTGTTTAGTTCAAGTCAGTTTGGTTGTGTTCAAGGAAGTTTTATCAACAAGTCAGATAAACTACTCTTTCAAGAAGTCCTTCTTCTCTAGTTTATTGATCAACTTTGTGGGGATTTCAGGCAGAAATACAGGACATCAAAAGGCCTGGAGTAAAATATGATTTTACTTATGATGTCTTCAATAATGGAGAATATATTTTGGAGAAGAGGGAGAAATCAAGTTACCAAGAGGAAGGAGTTCAGGTAGTAGGAGGTATAAAGTATCAGAAAGAGAATTAAACCCAATTCAGGAGATAAGAAACAGTCATATATAGTGTGTATTTGTGTGTATGTGTATATAGTGCTTAGAACACTTACACAGAGTGAACTCCATATATATGTCTCAGCAATTATGTGTGTGTGTGTGTGTGTATGGGGCAGAACAAAGAAGAGAAGAAAAGGGAGGGGAACGTAAAGAAAAGTGTCTATGGGAGAAAGAGAAGTAGCAAAAAATACAAATTGAAAGATTAATAAAAGTAAATTAGAAAGATTAATCTGACAATAGTGTAGTAGTGTTTGGGGTAGATTAGAAGACAAATCAGCTAGATGGGTATTTCAGCTATCTCAGCATATAGTCAGGGCTACAATCATAGATCGTAGCTGGAAAAATTCTTAGATATCAACTATTTTAACTTCAAACCTAAAGTTGAAATCCTTTTTGCATCCTCCCAATCTCTGACAATTTCCAGGGACAGTTTACAATGTTTTGCAAGGCAGCCCATTCCATTTATGGGTATTTTGTATCTTTAGAAAATTTTTCTGATCCTGGGCCTAGAGTTGCCTCCTCATGAATTCTACTCATTATCCTGGTTCTGCCCTTGGGGCTGCACTGAATTTGTCTAACTTTGCTTCCATGTCACATTTTGGCTAACTTTCCTCTTTTTCAGGAAAAACACTTCCAATTTCTTCAATCATCCCTCAATGGCATGATTTCAGAGACTTGGCCATCTGCACTATCTTGTTCTGAAATCTCTCTGGAGTGGCAAAGTTCCTATTAGAATGTGGGTGCCCAGAAACGAACACAGCCTACCAGATGTGGTCTGACTAGTGCTGAATTCCTCCCTTGAGCTGGGCATTCTGTTTGTATTGCTCTGTTCTAACACCGCTTTTGCTTTCTAAGCAGCTACATCACACTATTGACTCATTTCAACTTGTAATTGCCTAAAAGCCACAACTAACGCAATGGCTTGTTGACCTGGTGAACTTCCTCTT
This sequence comes from Smutsia gigantea, assembly GCA_032199065.1. NCBI lineage: Eukaryota > Metazoa > Chordata > Mammalia > Pholidota > Manidae > Smutsia > Smutsia gigantea. Next base: position 32,695 of record JAVSCE010016446.1, on the reverse strand, counting down.
TATTATTTTGGCCTTTCAAACTTGTTGAGATCTTTGTGAGAGAATAATCCTGGGGGCTTGGCAGTTTGAAAAACTACTTCTTTCTAAAAAATGTCTATGGTTGTTCTTATCTGGGGGAAGTGGGGAGTGGTGAGATACAGTCACAACTCACTAATTCAAGAGTCGCTGGAGGGCCTATTTGCTGAATTAGTGAAAAGTCTTAACCAGCTTTAATGAATATAGACATACTGGTAATTAACAGTACCCTTCCTTACATACATTCCATGGTTAATATCCTTTAAAATAGTCTCTGCAGTGCTCAACACAAATTAATGGCTCATTCATTTGCTGAGCTTTTTTCTCTATACAGCAGGGAGGAAAAGAGAAGTAACAGCTAACATTTTATAGCACTTACTATATGCAAGGCGCTCTTTAAATGCTCCTTTAAACTTCTCAACAATCCTATAAAAGTGGACACTGTTGTTACCATCACCTCCTCATCTCTATTTAATAGCTGAGGAAACTGAGATGCTGAAATTTAAGTGACTTGCCCAAAATGAAATAGCCAAATTCAAATAGGAATTTGAATCCAGATGGTCTGGTTCCAAAGTTGTTGCACATAGTGTTTCTTATATCCAAACACTCATCTCAGTCAGAATAGTAGAATCCAAATAATTTCTTACAGTATTTAGAAAATGTCCTGAACTTGCTTGGGCTAAGAAGACCAAATTTAAGGGTAAGTTAAGCTTCTATAGTCCAGACTAATATATCTTCTCTCCTACAAGTAGTGGTGAGGATGTGGGGGAGGAAGTTACCCAATTGATTCCTGTCTGTGTATATAGTATACCTGATTAATGTTTTAGGATCTCACAGATGAATCCATGTGACACAAAGACGTTTGGAAAGATTTAAAGTTATATAAATTGGCAAGATGTTGACTTCCCTTCACCTGAAAAGGTAGATGGATGGATAAATATCTTACGAATCTACTCTATGAGTTGCTGCAAGCATGATTGAAATAGCGGAATGAGAGTTAAGTCAAGAATCTTGGATTCTAGTTTTGGCTCTGTCATTAATTAGTTTTGTGGCTTTGGATAAGTCACTTAATCTTTCTGAGTCTTATTTCCCCATCTTTAAAATAAGACGATCAAATGATCTCTCAGGATCCATTCAATAGTAACTTTCCAAGTTTTAGAAGACTAAAGGAAATCAACAGTAGAGAAGAAGAGAAAAAGTTTAAGGAACTTCCATGAATGAAGGAATAAAGTCTAGCCTTGGCTTCACCATTTTAAATCATCCCGGGCTGCAACTGGAATTAAAGAGTAAAGAGGGAGGCTGGTGATCCTCATCCTCCAAAATGTGGCTCAGACCTGGATTTGCTCACATTAAAGGAAAGGGAAGGGAAAGAAAGGAAAAGATTTTTTTCCATAAAGCTAATTTCATATGAATTGTCATCAGTGCAAAACAGATGAGTAGTTTACAGTATATTTCCCATAGTAATCTGGCTTGTCTTGAAACATTGAGCTTTTTAAACAAAGTTTACTGCCTAGTCTATGGCTTTGTGGTTCCATGATGCTCAAGGAAAAATGCTGACAACTTGTTTTTTGTTTCTACTGGCAGCACTACTGTTTTTAAATTGAAATGATAAATGGTCTGGTATGGTGCACTGTTTGAGCTCTGAATTCTACATTGATATTCTGTATTTCTCTTTAAAGCTCAAATGTTTTATTCCCAGGTAGATTTCCACTCTGTTGGACAAAATGGCCATCATGTGATAACTGTAATAAGTAAACAATTATAATGGATTTTTTTTCTAATACTTGAAAAATGTTATGTCCTGATTTCTGCTTTCCTTCATTATATGGGAGTACTTCTGAGAACACCAGGAAACTCTGAGGAGAAAATTCCTCTATTTTTTCTACTTGGGGAAATCCAGGTGTGCAGGATATTTTCCTGATTATTTTTATCCATGCCTTTCAAAGAATTTGAGAACAGTTGATTTGAAATTTCTCCATACGTATTGCCAAAGACAGTGCTAGAAACCTGGAAAGACTCACTTTGATCTGACAGTAGTTTTGTTGGCCATGTGCTTATGATATTGAGAACTACCCAATGGTCAACACCAGCTCCCCAAACCTGAGGTTAGTCCTGCAATGCCTTCTTCAAGTTTTTGAGGCAAACCTTAAACCTTTATAACTTCATTTGTCAAATGAGCTGATCCAAATCCCAAACAACATTATTTTCAATGTTTTTTAGCCACTGTGGAAAATGAAACAATAAAAAAAGGCTGGTATTTGTGTTAAGTAGTGTTGTATATATAAACAAAATTATTCATAGGTGAAGGTTTCTCACGTTGGGTCCTCTACTTGGTGTTCACCTAACGCCCACTCCTATCCAGCATATTCCCAGCATTCTCCCAGCATATTCCCAGTGCCTTCATGAACTCCAGAATCGTTCCTACTTTCTGTCTCTTTGCACCTTTATCAAAACTTGCCCATCAATTGCCTCACAATTGTAGGTGTCTGTATTCCAGTCACTTGAGCAAGTCACATGGTTTCTGGGCCTCAGTTTTCCCTTAAGTAAAATATACGAATTGAAATCAGTGACCTTGATCCAGTTCTAAAATTGTATAAGTCAATACCTGCATTAATGTGGTATGTAGTAAATGTGTTTTATTTCATGATAGAGGGGTTTGGGGGAATCATAAAGGCGAGATTGTGGAAATGCTATGGGAACATCATGATCTAACCTAGTTAAAATTATTTTAGAACATTAATGATAGGCATTTCAGGGACTTCCTCAGAATTTTATTTCCTTTAAATCACTCTCAAACACTACCTATTTTGTTTATGTTTATAGTCAATTCTCTCTGTTGATTTCCAGGTAGTGAATATCCACAGTAATTTCATAAGCAGAAGAAGAGATTTATATGTACTTTTTTGGTCTTAACTCCTTACTCATTTAGTTGAGTTCAGGTCCTCTCAGGAAATAATATTTCTGAGGCATTTTGTCAGCAATTTCTCCTTTACTGTTGGTATTATCCCAGCCATACTTTTCCAGATAGTTTATTATGATCAGCCCTTCCAAAATATTGTCTCATTCTAAAAGCAATCACTTTTCACAAATGCTAATCATGGATCAACTGTCTTCTTTAAGTAAAAAAAAAATCTCCTTTTCAAACACAGCTCATCTAGTGATATTATCAACAAGCTGTCTAGTCAGCTTTTGGGCATTTAAAATTTCTATGACAAGAAACCAGCTTGATTTTACCCAGGTTAAGGAAAAAGACAAACCAGGGTTGATTTTTTTTTCTTTTGGCTTCTCTTTCTTTTAAAACAAAGAACAAAATGACAAATCCAAATTTGAGACATCTGCATGTTTCCCATCATGTGGCTTAAACATCTGCATTTTTTCACTTCTCATCCAGATGTTTTGGTCTTATGTAAACGTAGCAAAAGTGAAGGAGACTATCAAGCAGTCATCTGGGGACTTTGATTAACATGGACAGCAAATCTGAATAATCCATGTTCTGAGAGTCCTGTTTCTTGTCTAGCTCAGAACACATTACTAATGAGGTCAAAGTTACTGTAGGTTTGTTCCTTATATGAGCCAGTTAGCTCTAATCTGTTCCATGAGCACAGGATGCACCTCCAGCCTCAGCCAGCTGTCTGGTAAATGAGTATCCTTGGTCCTAGAGCCAACTGAAAAGCCAAGAAACTCCACCACTTGGAAAGTAAAATAAAAATACCTTTCCCATGGATGGGTCCGAAGTGCCATTTTTTAAAAATAAAAATAAGAATAGTAAGTCTTTTATGGTGCTTATTTTGTGTCAAACACTGTTCTAAGCACTTCAGACACATTAAATCACAATGTTCACAACAACCCTATGTGTATTATTCTTATACCGGTTTTGTAGGTGAGGAAATAGAGGCACAGAATATCAAGTAATTTACCCAAATGAAAATAGAGGGCATTCTCATATTTTTTGTTCATTTCCCATTTTTTTGTTTCATTCCTCCTGTCACAAATTTTGGGGGAACTCCTGATGTACTGGCTGCCTAGAAGCTCTGTCAAAGGAGGACAGAAACTAGGATAGTTCTGCACACTGAATTAATTGGTGGAACTGTTCCTGTGGCATGCCCTGTGCACAGTATGGGAGGGTTAATCTAATCCCTAGTCTTCCACCCAATACGATAATTATAGGCATAAAAGTACCTTTTCAAAAAAAAAAAAGAAAGGCAATATTTTTTGTTGGCAATAAGTCAGTATATAAAGTATATTTTTATGAAAAAGAACTATGTGGTTAGAAGCAATGAACCACATTGGGTGGCCTCATATAACTAAATTGTCTGAATGCTCTGAGGAAGAAAGATTTGTCTGGCTTGCAAAATGCTTAAGAAACTTTGATCTCCAACCACAAATTGACTTAGAACCCTAAAATCCTAGACCTAGACAGGACGTAAAGAGATAATCTAACCCATTGTTAATTTCTTCTTTAAAAATCGAAACAATAAAAATATTTTGCTTGCCGAAAGGAGCAGATGAAAAAAATCCCTTCTATTTTTAAGGACTCCAGGAATCGAAACTTCACAGATGCTCCTAAATTCATTTCTCCATTTAATCAAGAAATGTGATGTGAGTGCCTACTCTGTGACCAGCGCTGTTGTGGGTGGTTGGGCTATAGCAACGAATAAAACATGGCCACTGATCTTAAGAAATTCTTCATCTAGCCTGGTGTTTTCTGCTTCAGAAGGAAAGGTTTTCTTTCCTATAATTTTCCTGCCTATTTTTTGTTTCATCTGGCATTATGCAAAAGAATAGCTCAACATCTTACTAACGGGGACTATGTTCATTTATTCATTAAATTCCACTTCCTTTCCTTTGTGAGCAGCTAGACTACATTTCCTATCCCCTCCCCCATCACTTGGAATGTGAGTGTTTTTTATGAGCCATTTTGTGCCAAACTCTTTACGCATCTACTGGATAAATGGAGAGGACTCCTTGGACCCAGAAGAGATTGAAGAAACAAAATAGAAAAAGCCTATTTCTGAATGTTGGTGAAGAGCCTCTCCCCCTAACTTCATCCAATCTTTCACATCAACACATTAGACTGTAGTGTGAACGAACAATGGACTTTTATTGTATAATTTTAAAGATGGTAATTACTCTGCCCTCAATTTTGGTGAAAAATTGGTTCTCTGGGTTGAAGCCTTTCGTGGTTATCAATTCTTGACTGTGCTTCACAGGATCACTCTCTGCTTTTCTCACAACTCCAACACCCTTCAGCATTTCCCTTTTTGCTCTTTGTGTTTTCCTGTTTCTCTATTTTAAAACTGGTGACAGACATCTTCAATCTCTGCCTCCTGGAGTTCCCTCTGATATGTTTTTTTAATTGAAGAATAGTTGATATACAATATTCCTTTGGTTTCATTTATACAACAGTGATTCCCTCTGATTGAATAACTTCAGTGCCTTTTAAGATAATTCTTTACTAAGGGAGGTGAGGTTTTTAAATAAAATCAGTGGATGAGACCTAAAAGGACCAAACTCCATCAATTCCCATTTTGAGAATTTGAGATATAGTCAGTGGAGTGAACATCATTATTTGTTTGTAAAGCAGATTTGCAAAAGAACTTTACCTTTTCTGACCATTATTCTCTTGCAAACACTTCAGGGGGTCCTCCAGTAGCAATTATACTTGTACCTGTGTCACTTCTATTCTTGTCTTACAATGTCAAGATGCTTGTTTTGGAAGGTAAGTTACTCTAAAATAATTCCTTGGATACAACTAACTTTCTTGATCCTTGGAATATTTATTGACTGTTTTTCTTTCATTTTCACATCACCACATCCTGCCTATTCCTCTCCCTCTTCAGATTTGCCTTTTTCTGAGAGAATCCACATCACCATCCTCCCATTTTTATCAACTCACACATTGACTATGACAACAGCTTCCTGACTGTTCTCCCTACAACCATTCTCTCCCTCTATTTAATTCTCCCTGCATCTGTTACCAGATGAATATTCCAGACCTCTCCCAGCCTTATTTCTTATTATCCCCTCACACAGATTTTTGCTTTTGCTAGACAAATATGCTTATTATCAGCTAAATAGGACTTATTTTACCCTCAGTCTTCACTTGTGTTATTCTCTGCACATGGAAAATTGCCTTTCTCCACCACTGTTCCCTTTATTCCAAACTTTCTCTTACCCAATTTGGGGCTGAATCACTTCATTTCACTTACCTACTCTACATGTACAATATTATCTTTTTTTCCTAAACTGGAATGTGTTTTTTATATACCTGTTCCTTTGTGCATTTGATGTGTAAACTATTGCAAACAAGGACTCTATAATTTTTAAAAATTATTTCTATTATACTTTATGTAGTGGACAGTACACAGCAGGCCCTCAATAAATATTCATGATTAACTTTAGTACCACCTGGAGAAAATGTGGTCGGTCCAAGAACAGTAAGCATTTGGGAAAACAAGTTTCGATGGGTGTACATGACTTTACAAATTTTGATTTCACAGTAACTAGAGTGTTGAATAACTTTAAATTGCCTATGGCTGATTTCAGTTCTAAAATAGGCACGTTTGATATGAAGGAGTTTGAAGCGAATGATTACTGTTTATCAGACAGTCCCATACATTTATCAGAGCCTTAATGTTCAATGCTGTGACCTCCCATCAAACATTTTATAACAAAAATGCTTGAGTAATAGAGAAATTTGAGCCAGATAATTTTCAACATTAAATTCTCTCTCAGAAAAGAGTAACAACAATTGCCAATGTTCAAACTTAACTGGTCACTTTGGAACTATTTTCTGTCTTTACTTCACTCTGGTTTTATCACCTTGTTCATTATACCTCACCTTGGGAAATGAATACAAGGAGTATAAAGATCTATATGTGCAATTTTCAGGATATTTCCCTTGGTCGCTACTTAATTTTCTAGAAAATACTTGGTGAAAACCAATCTATTTAAAAATAAAATGTCAAATGGCAGTATAAATGCTTAAAACCAGTGGTTCCTTACTTTTTTAAGCCCTTTAATCACTAAGTGGGTCAGATCTTCTTCCCTTTCTTGCCAGAATCTCCTTCTTTCTCACCCCTGCCATTTTCCAATGTGTCAGTGAAGTAATCCATTTGTATGTCCTCTTGAAACTCTATAAACTTCTCTTTCATAACTGAACTGCTTCTCCTCTCCTTACAGCCCATTTCCTACTTTAAAGTCCTTCAGTGTTAGCCACCAATCCTCAAACAAAATATCAACTTTTCACATGATACTACCTTGCGTTCAAGCCTTACCAGAAGTCCTCAAGTGTGTTTGTACCCATTTTTTAAAAATTAGAGTGCTTGAAAGCAGAACAGATTTGGATCTAATTTAATTAACATTTACAATGGGTGCAATGGATGCAGTGGGTGAAGAGAGATACCCTCTTACTTCTTTTCAGGAATCATCCAGCTATCTTTCAGAGTTTCCATAGTAACATCAGAGCCCATAGATTACCAAACCTTCCAGATATCATATTTTACCAAATTAAAACCATATACACATTGTTCATTTCCCTGAGATGGACATTATTTCTTCTTAATGCAGTTTTCATTTCCTATGTATCAATTGCTTTTGTGCATTTCTCATGTCTCATAATTCCCGATATGTCCAGGATTTTTCACCTTAAAATAGCCTCAATTTTAAAAGTCCATATGTGTTTGTGGATAAGCTAATAAATTTATTATGAATGTATGGGAACTAGTTGCACCAGTATTTTTCTAAATTTGTAAAATCCACGTCAGTGAAACTTTGAGAAGAAATTTTTTCCCACTGTGGAAGCTACTGTAAGAACACATCATGTTCTAGGCTAAATACTTATTATACTGTTATGGGCTATATATTTTAAAAATCTCAGATGAAATCAAATTTTGAATTGCCATCTAGAAATAAATTTTTATAGATAGTGTACACATTGGTTCCTGAAAATGGTAGAAAAGGTTTCTTGTCAGGTTCTCCAGCACAAGTGTGAATGCTCTGTTTTTGAGTACGTACTAGTAGTGAAAGGACACATTGTGGCTAGCCAACTCAAATTGCTACCCACGTTTAATCATTGTAAATAAAGGAAGCAGAGAGACCCATGTTATATTTTCAGAACTGGCATGCTCAATACAGAACTATTAGTTCAAAAATACCACTGAACATTCTATTTGAATTAATCGAGACTTCTGTGAAAAACTAAATCATAAGAAGTACAATTGGTCACTCAAACATATACTACTCATTTCATGCACGTTATTGACTTAGTAATTACACAGATCATTAAAGAATAATGAGAGTAAATACGACTTTATAACACTTGGAAAACAGTTCAGCATTGATAAATTTCCATTTTGAAATACCTATAGTTTTTACAGAAACAGAATCAGCTTTGTTAGTGGGGAAAATACATCTATGAGACACTTAAATGTGTCGAACAGGACTTTTCAAAGGAGCGACTAATTGTCTCACTGTGAAATGAACATGGATCATTGCTAAGCTTCCACATACTGTTGGTGCATAATGCATTTTCTGAGCCTCTGGATATAGAAAAGCAACAGAGAAACAAGTAATTTGAACAAAACCCATGGATCAGAGGGAATTAATAGTGTGAAGAAGTTGAAAGAAATAATCAAAACATATGATCTAATGTTTTTTTATATTCTGAGTTTCACAATTACGAGGGCGGGGTTAATTCTTAATTTTTATACACTGTGTACATTTGTCCTTGTTCATATTTGTTCAGAAACATGATTTAAGAACCATTTGTAAAATGCCAGACTCCATCTTGACTCACATTTGACCCCCACAGGTGTCTTGGTAGAGGACACACTGAAATCGATTAATTGGAAAGAACATAAAGTAGTAATCCACAATAAATATTAGAATAGGGGTACATTCCTTACACCAAATTCATAATATTTTAGATTATTCACAGGGATTTTCTGGTATGGCACAGTCATGGTCACAATGTGAGGGTGGAGAAGTTTAGTCTGTAAAATATACTCTTTGAAGCACCAGGAATAGAGATACTTCTGCAGGTGCCTTGCACACATAGCCAAGCAGATATTGTGTATGTACAGAATAGTTTGTTTCACAACCACATTTCAGAAGAGGATCTCTCTACCACTAGTAGACTTGAATCATTTAGCACTTCATCTGTGGATATTGTTGTTTTACTTCTTTTCTACTGCTGACACTTGCAGTCAATATTTAAATAGAAACTCCAAGGATGCTGACAAAAAGGAAGAAAATGCTCACATCTTCGCCTAAAGCAGGTCAAGGGATCATTTGGAAGAAAATCCAAATTTGATTGTGTTAACAAACACTAAAATGCATACCTTAAAATGTGTTTTCAAATGTGTAAAACATTTGAAATAGACTAGAAAACTATAAGGAATTTTTCAAAATCATCCTAAAAGAAGTAACAGCCTGTCTATTCATTTGCTTAAGAAATGCACATCGTTTACCTACCTACTAGTTTGCCTACAGAAGTTGTCCTTGCCTCATAAAACTAAAAGCTGTCATTATGAGCTGTTGATTTAGTCTACAGAGGTTGTCCATTATGTTGAAGACGTTCTAAATGTTTCAATCACATTCTTTTCTTAACTGATCTTCGTCTACAAACAATCTTCCAGTTGGGGTGCCTCGACACTTCTTGTTTGATAATTCCCATTTTTCAGTTACTCTATAGAAGTTCTCTTTTCGCATTAAACTTAGTTTGGAAATTTCAAATTCAATGAAAGTCTTCAAGTTTTCCTTATTTCAGAAGCCATGTAAATACTGAAATATTCATAAATATGGATGATAACTAACCTACTAAGCTTGCAGTCCAAGTGTTATCATAAAATCTACTCTAAAACAATAGGATTTAAATTTTTTTCTTTTCAGGAAGAAATCAAAACTGTACATTGGAACAAGGTGCTATACTACAAAAGCAGGTCCTTTCCCCCAACCCCCACTATTTTAGAAATGTAAAACAAACAAACAAAATAAAGTACAAAAGTGATTCCTGTGCCTTTTTCTTTGAACACATTTTCAGCACCTCAGGGTTACTAGGTGTCCTTTATGCTTGATACAGTAGAAATTTTGTATGCTCAAATAGTGGTTCAGGGGACTTCAGATTTTTCACTACCAAATATCACTGGTGAAGCTAAGCTCTTTGGATGATAAAGGTAGAAGAGAACTGTTCCTATGAAATTCCTGGGTATCTTTCGGGGCATTATTAAGGGGTAGCTGTCCATTGAGTAGCGTCAGAGGCAGGTTACAGTAAGTATGGTGGTTGCCTAAGGAAGGTACTGGCAAGGTGGTGGTTGTCATCTCGTGTTTATACCCTCTGCAACAGTGCCTCATTTGCATTGATTCTGAATGGTGGAAATCAGGGAGATCAGCTTGAGATGATACAAGAGAGGCCGAGGTACTGGTCATGGCAATTGAGGGTATAGGCTGGAGTTCTCTAAAAAGTCCTTGCTCTGCAGAGTCCAGAGCATGGCACCGAGAAAGCATTTCTTTTTTCTTGATAGGCATTTCATATACTAAGCGCTTCCAAAACTTAGAATTTAATTTGCTGCTTTTGGGTCCCTTCCACTTGATCATGGACAGAAGTTTGATGCTGTGCTTTAGTGATTCCACTTCCTGGCAATTCACCTTCCCTTTGAATTCTGTACACTCAATCAAAATCACTTTGATTTCTCCACTGACTAGCATGTTATGGAGTCTGCTTTCCAATTCGAAAATACTCCATCCCCGTCTGAGAATATAGTCTGGAGTTAGCACGATAATAAGTCTTCTGCTTTGCTCAACACATCTTGTGAGATCTTCAATGTATGCTACAAATCACAGAAAGAGAGAAAGAGTAAAACAAAGCCATTTCCAGTCTTTAAAGCATTAGGTTTTCACTCTGGCACAGAAAAGATCCAGTCTTTCACTAAGGCACATCGCACTTTATTTTCTTGTATTTTTCATTCAGAAAGCCCATTTCCTTAAAAATAAAAAGGAAAAACAACCTTCCTATAATACATTTTCTTTCTCCCTATCATTACCTACAGTGTGCTGTTGGCAAATACAAAGTTTGATTTCTTCAGAGCTTAGGTGTATTTCAGTTATTTGTATTTGTTTAGTCATTTAATTCAAGGCAGGCTTTTCAGGCTCGTACTCTAAGTGAACAAGCAATCAACGGATTAATGAGAAGAGAAATGGAGCCATTAAAATGTTGAAGGGTCACTGTATTTATGGGTTTGGTTTGGTTTTTCCCTTAGTTTATGACTACTAAACAAGTAGGGAGTATATGTATATGAACTACTTCAGACTGGTGGATAACCTCTTCTAGAACCATAGCTTGTTTCTCAGAATCCCCTGCATTATTTACAGCCTTAGGTTCTCCATGTTGCCCTTCACACCTAGAGATAGGGAAGTGAGGTGTGTTGTGCCCATTAAGTTTAATTTGAACCAGCTGCTCTTTGTTCGGAGGCAGCGTGAGGGGGAGAGTTGGAGGTGGGGAACAGTGTGGAATGAACAGTAAAGGAGGGGGAGTCTATCAACTGACAATTGTTTTACTTTGTGGAGCAATTCTGAAAGTGAGGTGAATATGTTATAGCTTTTTATGGCAGAAAAATACTAAAAAATAACCAAGTCTATTTATACTATGGGATAATCCTTTTGCAATCATGCTTCCCGAAGTCTTATCCACCCAAAAGGGAAGCACACACGTGTTAACAAATGGAGACTTGGACACAGGTGCTGCAACGAGAATTGTCTTTACTAAGCAGAGCACAGGCCTTGTCTAATGTACAGTGCCCTCTAGCAGAAGCAGTGCTTACAGGAGCATAGCAACATTTGTCATTGCAAATCTGCCCAAGGTTACAGACTGCTTTCAAGGAGTCACGTCCAGTACATAGTGTGGGGCTACCAAGCAGCCCCATACAAGCCATTCGAAAAGAGAAACTGATTTTACAGGTGCATATTGTATAGATGATCTCTCTTTTCCAGGGTTTTATTTCAACCACGTGGCAGCAAGAACACTTTCACAAGTGAAAATGATCAAACTTTCTACATTCCCTACTAATAAACAAAACTTTTTAAGAGATACACAGAGAATTGCCCATTTAACAATTTTTTGTTAGTGCTGTTTGGCTTTTACTTAATACATTTCAGGACTTTCTCATGCAGTTGTTACAATGATAGTATCTGAAGGGATAAGGAAATGTGTAAGTGGAGAGGGAAACTCTTAATCTTAAGCATTTTATTGTAGAGATTATGTATTCAGGGGAAAAATCAGCATTAAAATCTGCAAAAAAAAAAGAAAGAGAAAATAAAACAATACAGAAACACCACAGAAGGAGCAATGGGGAAGTCATCACTATAATTATCATTTAGAGAACTGGTGAAACAGAATGGAAGGAAAGGTAGAAAGTTTCAATAGAGTGGAAAAATATTATCCCAATGTATCAACAGCTCTGACTCTTCATTTTCTTCCTTTCTTTCTGCTCCCAAAAAGAAAGAAGTTATGTGGGAAGCTTCATCATTAGAAGTTGGATCTGTAAGATACAGTAAAATAAACTATCATGCATCTTTCCCATTATTCTTTTCACCTTTCCTCCAAACAAAACAAAACAAAACAAAACCCAAACCCAGAATCATGGCGTAAGTGCCGGAATCCATGAAAATACAGTTTGACCAGGTAAGTTGTGAGTTAATAGTTAATCGTATAGACGAATTCTGTGCAAAATAATTTACCGAGGGGTTAGTCTGAGTATTATTCTTCCTTCATTAATTGCAGCGCTTCACTTAATTTTCAAAAACTGATCTGTACAAACTTTGTCAGGAGCACATCTGTCCCATAAACAATACCGCTATGAGCAACACCATTTCGGTATGTTGTGATATAGTCTAATTTACTTTTTAATGATACTTTTAAGAGTAAAAGGTATATCTACACATAACTCTATCAACTCAAAGAGAAAATGACAACCCAGGTGTCCACAGTTGTAAGAGAAATGATACACATATCTACTAATTAATTTGATTGGGCTCTCATGGGCTTTGGCTTTGCTATCCTTTCTTGAATGGGGCAGGGAACAGGGTACATTTTTCTCCCTGTTTCTATGATCCTCCCTCTTTATCTATTATATTTTGCCATTTGACTGCAACATTTAGGAGTTTGGGGGTTTCTTAGAGATTTATTAGACAGGGCTTGAATTTGCCCCCCAAAAGGAATGCGTGTCAGGACAGATCCCACTGTGCCCAGCTGCACAGGGTGTGGGTGTTGAAGGGAAACTTGAAGAGAGGGAGTGGTCCCTGTCTCCTGCATACTACACTGGCTGTGCTTATCCTGGCAAAGCCTAGTGGAGAGTTGAGGCAAATCCAGATAATTCCGGCTAAAAATCTGCTGTGGAAGAAAAAAGGTCTGAATTATCCTGGTTTGCCCTATATATACATTAATCATATGTACTGGAGGCAGTCAGTCAGTACATTAAAATTTTCCCTGTGTAGACACAGCCCGAGTGTCCCAAAGAAAACATGAGCCATTTGCTTGGGCCGTGAGTTCCGTGTTCCATTTCACTTGGTGAAAAACCAAGTGGAAGTTTTCAGATGTGAAGCCCACATTTCAATTCTTGGGATGGTGATCAGTGGCTGGGCAGCAGCCTCAGTGTTTGAAAGCAGCACGGGAGGTGCCTCTAAGAGCTGCCTGGCTCTAAGGAAAAGAAGGAGAGACTGGGCCCTTGCTTCCATATTCTGGCTCACTCTCTGTTTTTCTGTTTTTTCTTTTTTTCTTCCCCTCCTCCCAACACTTTGCTCCTCTCAACCTCTCTGTTTCTCCCTTTCCTTTTTCTGCCCTGCCTTCCTTTTGTCCTTCTATCTCTTTATTACTCGTTCCTTCTGCCTTTCCTTCTCTTTTTCTCCCTTTCTCCCTTGTCTCCCTTCGCTCCCTTTCTCTCTCCCTGCCTAAGTCTTTCTCTTTCTTTCTGGGTAAAAACAAGGACCTAGCCATTATAGAAAACATAAGTAAATTATCAAGAGACTAAACAGGTTGAGTTAATAATTTTTACTTGCTAATCTTTAGCCAAGGAGTTGTTGCTGACTTCTATGCAGCAAGTGCCCCAAATAATTTCCCCTTCACCCCAGGGTTGCATGTTTGCATCCATTAGAACCATGTGCTGTTTTTGTATGGCCTGTGAGCCAAGAATGAGTTTTTAAAAAACATTTTTAAAGGGTTGTAAGAAAAAACGAAAGAGAAGAATATGATGAAACAGAGACTATATATGGCCCACAAAACCTAAAATATTTACTATCTGGACCTTTGCAGACAAAGTTTGCCACTGCTGAGTTAGAGACCGATTGGGGTGTTTAGGTTTGGAAAAGTTCCAAATAAACTAAAGCAGAAACAGGTATCAAGTTAAGACGTTACTGGTTCATAGCTAGTGTCATCTCAGATGGTCAGTGGTGTTTGCCATGGTAGGGCTGTGGTTTTGTGGGAGACATTTTAGAAACCTTCAAGAACTGTTTTAAAAAGCTTGGTACCACGAAGAGATAATAATGAAACGTTTTACAAAAAAAAAAAAATCCTAAATCCACAGCACGTATGAGTATTCACTAAATCTTGCCCCGACTTGTTCAGGCAAATTTAGCAACTGACTGGCAGGAATCCCTTAAATGACTTTTTTCCATATAAAAATATAAAATATCCTTTAAATGAAAGGTCATTAAGTTATTTCTTTGGCAGTTTTGGTTTGAAGGAACTTACGATGACAGAAAAGACTAAAGGGGCTGTGTGTGATAGCCTTCTGCTTCTCTAGACAAGGCTGTGAGACCACAGCAGATTATCAGACATCAAAAAGAGGTAATTACATTAACCTATTTATGACCTTCCCAATTTGGCAAAGAAAAAAATATTGAATGTAATTTTGATAGGGGTGCTTAAGCTGGTAAAAATTCATTTTTTATGTTATAAGTGCAACCGCAAAGGCCCTTCTCCTTTTGTCTATATTGGGAGTTGACAGAGTTAGGAAAACATTCTAGAAGAAAATGCATTTTTACTAGGCCCTCCTTGGGATGTGTACCTATTAGAAAAGTGAAGAAAGGTTATGCCAGTAGCACCAGTATTTGTAGGAAACAACAAAAGTGACTACCTAAAATCACATTGAAAGCAAAGCAAATTCAATTTCAAAATCTCTTTTGGGCTCAGTTATATAAATGAAAATTCCAATGCATTTACAAAAGCAGGATTAGATCTACAAAAGTGACTTATTAACAAAGCATAAAAGCAAACCGAAGGAAGAAGCCAAAAACTAGAAGCAGGAAGAATGGCAGCCCCTAAAAACTGCTTCTAATGGGATGCATACACTTCTTCAAAAGAACTCAATACTCTCCTGAATCTTAGGCTCTGAATCTGCTGCAGATGTAGGCAGGAGGACAAAGGAGAAAAAACTCAGTGTTCATGAATTTCCATGTGGTTTTGCTACTGCCTATTAACTATCTGATTTATCGAACTGATCAATTAGCTACTCTAAATTGTTTTTGTGTTGACACTTCCACTTATGTCAGAATCATTACTAGGGCCAGTTAGCATATTAAAAAACTTAAAAAACAAATACTTACCTGTAGACAAAGGTATGATGTACTACTTTGCCAGGTTCAAATAATAGTCGTTTGATATGCTTATACCCACAGCTATGTACATTCACTACCAGTTAAACAGATAATCATTAGGATGAGACAGGATGCTCCAAAACAGATGATACTCCATTAATTTTTGGTCAACATTAGCTAACTGATAACTATCAACAATGCATTTATAAAACCTTTGGGTTAATATATCAAGACTTAATATATTAAGACTTAATTTATAATAATGATTGAGATGGATCCCCTCCCATGACTGGTGTGGAGAACCAGCAAAAATAAGGTTTCCAGGTAACAAAGAAAAAGGAATTATTCATCACTACTGTGGATAAAATGAGAGTTCCTGTGGCCAGAATTCTCACCTGGCCCTGATTTATTAGCCCACTGCATACCTGTAGGCAATATATGGCTGTTAACTCTATATAAAGAGCTCCACCCAGTGCTCTGGGCATGACAGGATGGCAGGGCTGCAAGGCTGCAGGAGAGCAGAGCAGAGGCTGGAGGGGTGACAACACCAAGGACAGAGGCCCAGAGGACGGCTGTGCAGGTTGGCTGCACAGACAGGCCCAGAGGATGGCTGTGCGGGACAACTGTGCAGAGAGGCCCAGAGGACGGCTGTGCAGACAGAGGAGCCCAGAGGCAGAGACCAGCTTGCTGCATACAGACTCGCTCTGAGTGAACAGGATTTTAGTTACTGACCTGCCACCTGGAAATAAAGTTGGGTATAACCCTTTCACCCCAAGAGCAGTTTTGCTGTCAATTTCTTTGGTCACATTGAATCTATTGTGAACTTGCCTGGGGCTGAAACCCATTGGCAAGACAACTATATATTTGGGAAAAGTTATTAGACTTCTGATATAATTAGAGGCTTTTAGTGAGGTACTTTATAACGTAGTCTCACTGAAATTACTACATGCATTTGAAATAATGATGTTTAATACTAACCTATCAAAAGAGCTATACAGGTTGACAACCTGAGTTTTTATCTTGGCTAATGTTGCTAAAGCTTTTGGGTAGTGATTCTTCCTCTGGCAGGTGTAAGATTCTGTCTGTGTTGTCTGCCATAGAGATTGAAGCTACAAAGTTTTTATTTAGCCACATGCGTGAGGGGAGGAAGGGGCTTTCTAAAAAGTGCGTGGTATCACTCACCCTACAAAAACCTTCTCTGCTCCAAGTCCTTGCCTTGATAATTCACAAATAGTTTGTTGGGCTTAAAGTTTTTGGCAGGAGGTTTTCTCTCTATTGACTCGTGTTAGGGTCCTAATTAATTCTGACTTATAGGTCAATCAACAGTTAACCTGGATTTGCTGAGACCTTATGAGTGTAGGGAACTATATTACTTACAGTTTTGACTTTGGAGGCTATATTTCTGATAGTAAATCCTTTACTTTTGCTATTGCAATTTACCTGTGGTTGAGCAGGGAAGGATGATAGTGGGCAGAATCTACTCTGGAATGTTGTCCACATCTCTAAATTCTTCCTCTTCTCTCTTCACCTCATCAGCAAGAATAGAGGTAGGTAGTGGAACACATTTGGAGATTATTGAAAAAAAAGATAATGTGGACAGTAGCAAACAACGAGAGTCTGCAAAAATATCCATTCCTTCTTTCTTCTCCCTTAATCTCATGCCCTGGAAATTTGTAGATATAACTAATTCCAATCAATGCAATCTTAGAAAATATGGAAAAAGACTACTTGCTCCTTATATAGTCTTTTCTGTGGTTCCTTCAGCACTCAAGACAATTATATCCTGGTGTTCTACTCTTTTTTTTTTTTAAGGTAGCTGTTCTTTGTGCCACCCAAACATTGGATTTTCTGATTGAAATTCTACACAATTGATTCTTCCTTTACTTCACACTTTGATGAGAAACCTCAGTCCATTGACCTCAGTCCATTTCTGGGCATATTGAAATACAGTTCCTTTTCTTGACTCTAACATGAAGAGGATGGTGGGCATTTCTAATTTTATTCCATGTGAGTAAACTGCACACAATGTGTTAAATCTCCGTGGTTGTTCATGTCACCTCTGCCTCACGCTTTTTAGGTCACACACGTCAGATTGCCCGGAAAAGCATTTTATTACTCCCTATGGACAATTTACTTGAATATTGTCCAGAATGTCCGGCTATTAGAGGAAGTATTGGCAATGAGTACTTACAGATCCATGTACAAAAATGTTTTCTGCATGCCTCACTTCAGAAGTGACTAGGGATCGTCTGACACCAGATGTATTCTCCAGTCATTTGTCATTTCATTGTCAGCACAATCGCATGGCTAGTGCTAAGCACTCAAGACTAAAGATTAGAACAGTGAGGAGATTCAAGAATGTGATCAGACATTATGATTTCTTCCCTCAAATTACTGAAGGAGTCCTAGGATTCTTGAAAGAGAGAAAGTCATGGGAAATTGAGCGTGAAAACAAATAGAAAGACAATTTGATACTTGAGGTCGAATTAATAAATATAATTTCAACAGACATGGCTGGTCAACCACATGTGTGATAATATTTTTAGTTCATGAGTGTCTTTCCCTGGTGCAATAATGGATGAATAACTCACTTAGAGATACCCATCGTGTTCCTCTGAATAGAAGGGGAAACTGGGCTAAAAGCCTTTGACAGATTTTTTTTTTCTCTTCAAAGTACACTTAGATATCTATAGATTATTTTCCAAAGCTTTAGCCACACCTGATTCAATTTATAATTGTTTATAATATTGCACATGCACTTCTAAGCATCTTGCTTGTTTTCTCTTAAAGGCAAAAAAAAGCTATCGGATTGGGTTGTTTCTACTTTTAGTCTTAGAAAGAATGCTATTTTCTCCATGTGATCAGAGCCCTCAGCCCATTTTTATATTTTTATGTTTTTTTTAAATCTCTTAAAAAACACTGAGATAAGATGGGCTCAAGAGCCTAAATGGTACTCATCCAAAAATGTCCCCAATCTCAGCATCTCAACTGCACAGCTGGGTTCTGTTGGTCACATGTCAGCTTCAGAGCACATCTGTTCATTCCTCAAGGATCCACTAGGCCCCATGAACACAATGTGCTCTGTGTAGAGTACTTTACACCACAAAACCCAGCAGCTGCAGGGGTGAGAAAATCTCTACTTCTCAAGTTTGTGTCTCTAGGCAGTTTGAGTAGGGTGTTTTCTATCTGGCTTTTTTTGGTTGCCTGTCACTTCTGACATTCAGACGCCTGTTGGCAACAAAGTTTGCTTTTGCTATTCCCAGGACAGATGTTTTTAGCCTGGGAAGAGACAGACCAAACTTTTACTGGAAAGTAGGAATTCTTGCCACATTCAGGCACCAAACCTGAGAAAACATAAGGAAGACCCTGGCCACAGGCTAAAGGATGGAAAGGTAGGTCACTGCCAGGAAAATAATGTCCAGATCTGAAGACTTTTAGCTTTAGCATTTAGGAAAAATATTTATGTCAAATATCCCCATCTCTACTGGTTCATGATGGCCAAAGTACACTTCCCTAGTAGGGCATATGAGAAGAGTATGGACACTTCCACCTCATCTTGGAAAGTGACATTTTGTACTGAAGGTTTTTGAGAACTCTTGGTGATATGAGAAAAATATTGAGAGAGAAGTTGGGGGAGATCCATTCATGTACTTTTAAAACTATGCATTAGAAAGCTTTGTGTGTTAATGGGGTAGAGTTAGAATACCATGAGAGTGGTACCAAAGAAACTGAAGATACACCAAAAGTGAAGACATTAAACATGAATGAGTTTATGTCATAGGCTTCATTAATTTGATTCTTGAAAAATTATTATTGTAGGTCAAGAATGATATTATGAAGTCTGCTTTGACAACCCTCTAAGGTCTCATTGCTAGTTTTTGGAGGAAGGAGTAGTCTTGGGTCAACATGTTTTAAATGAGATGTGAGGGACTAACATAGCTTATAATATTGTAAGTAGTTTCCCCCTGCTCAAGAATGTGTCTATATTTATATAGCATAACCTGTTAAATCTGTACCAATGGCTGCAAATGCAGACCACAGAAGCTTCTTTAATAACACACATACACCAAGTCTAAAATGTTCTACTCTGTCATTCATGTGTAAATCAAGTATATTATTCATATACTTCATCGACTTCCTGAATGCGCGCTAAAAATGCCAAGGAAAAACTCGTTAATCGTGACATGGTGACTGCTCAGCCAGCTGAAATGTTGATGGAAAAAGAAAATTGTCAAAGGACCTTTTTAAGAACTTCTGCAGGTTACACTCACAAATCGGAATTCAGAGAACATGAATTTCCTCGTTCAGGAAGGCTTAAAAGCAAACACCCCCCAGTGGTTACATCTAAAAACTGCATAGTTGTCCTAAATAGGCTTACTTGTAACAGGAGTCTTCCTGGGCATCATTGAGTATCCAGTATCCAAGTCCCTGCTCAATCTGATGGCTGTATAATCTCAAAAAAATTAAAATTATATTCTATGGACTATAAAATCTCTGCCCATCCTGATGACATCTTGGATGTTAACTTCTTTAAAGTTAAATGCCAGGGTATATACTAGGTGACAACTTATCATCCATCTCTTACGCAGTGCATTACAGTCCTCAATTAAAATCTTGTAGTTTCGAGCTAGAAAACATGGCTTGTGTAAGCCTCCTACCCCATGGTCAAGGAGGATGTTCAGACCTGTCTATGATACATCAAAACAATTAATCAGTTTCAATCAAGTTAGCCAAAGAACTAGCTGACTCGGTCAGGTATAAAATATTCTACTACCTTTATGGCTAAATTGATATAGCAGGTTGATTCAATTGACCTGTCAAGCAATCAATATAGACGATATGGGAACATTAGTAGGACACAATGTGGGGGTACATCTCTTTCATCCTCATGCTCTCTGGATCTCACTCTCACCATGAATCCACCCACTTAGGTAAAGTGGATCTCCTGTGTTCCATGTTGCCCTCATTTCCCTTTCTATTGTGCACAAGGGTGAAGCACAGTGTTCCAGTTCAGAAGCAAGATAATCAATGTTGAAATGTCCAAACATGAAGACATTTTTCAGTCACTTGGTGGGATTGATAAAGACCACCTGCTGTGGTGCTAATAATTTTGGAATGCTCTAAGAAGGTAGAAAGTCTGGAACAACATTGAGTCTTACTGAAGATGACTTGACATAGAATATAAATTTGACTTTGGTAATAATGTTAGTATAATTTGGGGTATTATCACTAAAAATTCCTTTTGCAGAATTTCTACATTTAACAAGATGCTCTTGGAAAAAGTATAAAAAATAATAATCTAATTGATTCAGCCATAAAATATCAAAGAAGTATTTAAAATTTTTCATCAATGATCGATCAACCCACTATAGGTATTCTTTCTAATATGTGAAAAAATGAAAGCAATATACTTATTAGCCTGTTTTAAGGACTGAGACTATTCCTATGAATTACAATTTTTTCTTTCAGTAGAGACCTCCTGTTTAGCTTTCACATTCACCTTGTTAAAGAAAAATGCCTTTCAGATACTGTTATGCAAAGATTTAAAACCTTACTTTTTCATTCTCATTATTTCCTTTTGCCAATACTCTTCAGAGAAAATCAATAAGCATCAATAAAGCATCCAATGAGCTCAAATATTCTGCTACATGATGACAGGGATATATAAGGACAAATGGGACATAGTCCCTACCCTCTGGAGCTTACAATATCGCTGGCTAGATAAGACATAAATAGATGGAAAACTATATAAAATTGAAAAAAAAAAACAAAATATCACAGGAGTAAAAAATTTACGGTCAAACAAATGATTATGTACCATAACCCTAGGTCTGGAGAAATTATTATGGACTTTTCATTGAGGCAGTGATATGGAGAAGGATAACTAAGATTTGTAAAGTTATAAAAGACTAACACGAACAAAAGCATTACAGGGACACACAATGCAGATCAAAGGCACAGCTTGGCTAGAGTGGCAAGTATGAGTAGGGAGATGATAAGACAAGTTTAGGAGGTCAATCTGGGCTGGTATCAGATTGTAGATGTGTTTAGCTAAGGGTTATGGAGTTTATCCTATAGGAAATGGTGAATGGTTTAAAGTTGTTGAATAGGGGAGTGGTACAATCAAGGAGATATACATATTGGTGGGACAGGATGGATGAGAGGAAAAATAGGGAAGGCAGAAAAGTAGTCAACATTGCATGAATGAGGTGATTTGGGACTAACTAGAGTGGTAGGAGTAAGAATGGAAAAGATGCAGTGGACACTGTATTTGAGGGAGAGATGCAGAAGCATCAAAAATGACTCTGCAGTATCGGACTCTGAGGTACTCCACGGTATCTCCTTGGGACTTGATCAGTGTAGAAGTGGTATCTCCAGTCATGAAAATGAAGGAAATTACAGAAAGGAAATTACAGAAAGGAAAGAGTGGAGGACCATGAGAAAAAGTGGGGAATCCTTACATTTGTGGTGCAGGAAAGTAATGGACCAGTACATATTGTCTTCTTTGTTCCTTTCTATGTATGTGTAAGTGTATATGCTGATGTGTACACAAAAGCATACACAAACACATATGTATGCTGAAAAAGAGAAGAACAAGCAAAATTCAATTGTTTCAATTTGTCTCCCGTCAATTTAGTGACCAGTGGACTGTTGAAAATTTGAAGAAATGTTACTGAGGAATAGCACGATCTAACAGAGAACCAGAGTCAAATAGATCGAGGTTTTAATCCCAGCTTCACCATTTGCTAGTTGTCTGATCTTGGAATTCTTTGAGGCTTTATTTTCTCTTCGGTAAGGTGAAGATAATAGTACCTGTTCTCTCTCCAAATAGGGTTATTGTAAAGATGAAATGAAATAATGTATACGAAACTATTTTATCTACTGTGAAGTACTGAAAATATAGCTTTAATTTTGTTACTGCATGTGTATAAATTCCATATTCTGTTTTGTGTTCACAGTTTAATCTCCCCCTCTCAAGGATATTAGCATATACAAACTAATTTTAGCATTTTTCCCTCAAGGCATTTTAAGCTCTTTGAGGGCAGGGACCAGATCTTAGGCTTTTTTGTATTCCCTTTACACTTTATCCTGTATGGTACTCTGAACATTAACAGGAACAAAGTGTATATATTATAGCTTGAACCTGAATTTATTCTGAAAGCACAAATTTAGCTTTCACTATGTAGTATAGTTAAAAAGTAGCATTCAAGACCACGTTGTCCAGAATTTCTTAAAAATAATTTAAATATACAGTGAAAATACCATACCCAATGTGCTTACATACCTTTTTACATGGATTTTTTCTATAAATCTGGAAATTAGTAATGATGCATAAATTCAGAGTTATTAGTGACAGTGATTGTAGGTATAAGTAAAAGCACAATGACAGAAGGCCAGCTTTGGAACTGAAATGCATTGAAAAGACTTTAACTGACTGGTACAGATTTTTAAGGATCATCATTTTCTCAGAAAACTAAGGCAATATAATAAAAATACCATTAAGGTACATTCTCAAAACCCACAGGCGAAACATAAGCAAGAGTGCCTTTTGAAAAATTCAGATGCTGGAAAGTCAGAATACAGGCATAGGG
The DNA here is from genome assembly GCA_032199065.1 of Smutsia gigantea. Classification (NCBI taxonomy): domain Eukaryota; kingdom Metazoa; phylum Chordata; class Mammalia; order Pholidota; family Manidae; genus Smutsia; species Smutsia gigantea. The sequence continues at coordinate 9,500 of JAVSCE010016446.1, read as the reverse complement.
GAAAAATTTGAGTTTAATAAAATCACCTGTGAGAAATAGCTAAGTACTTGGCTCTGATGTTTGAAGACTTCATGTAACTTCCTAAAAGAAACCAAACTTTTGAAATACAAAACTTGAAAGTACTTACTTCCACTTGGAATGAGGTCCCTTTCTGGGATGAAGAGTTTATATCCATAGTGTTTTTCCAGGACATCTGGCAGTATTTCAAGAGCAAACTGCTCTTCTTCAGGATTGTCACAGTCTAAAGTATCTTGGTCCACTTTTGTGTAAGAAATATAGGCATCATATTCTTTGTTGTCTTAAATATAAAGAACAACAAAGGGGTTGTACTTATTAGTAGATTCTCTTCAAGTACTAAAAGTCTTTATAGGCTGGAATAAGCACTATAATTAGAAATTGGAAAAAAGAAGTCACATGTTGCATTGTAAGAGATCCAGTACATTTCAACATAACCTAGTCATATGATATGAACTAAAACTGTTATGCAATGGGCAACTTATAGTCAGGACAGAATGAATGAGAGAATTATTAGTGACTTTTGGTGACTATATATATTTGTGATGTTCAGTGATATGTGAATGATTAGCTCAGTGTGTTTGAATGCAGGACTAAACAGACCAAAGTCAAGGATTTGAACTCTTTTGGTGCCAGTTGGCTTGGATCAGTTACTTGGTCACAGGCTATACCTTGTTTGCACAAATATGTGCAAGAGATCCAAGAGGGGGTGGGCCCTAGAGTGTGGAAGATCGAAATAATCCAGCCTCACTCCTGGAGACACTATTCACAACACATGCCATACTTCCAGTTGGTTAGTGTTGTCATCTTCATATACAAAAAGCAGTTCATTACCAAATATTAGACACAGCAGCTGGGTTTTATACAAGTGCACTGCCTGTTATTCTTGTTCAATCCATGGCCAACTAATTGGACACAAGCTTCCAAAAGAAGCCTTTGTTTCAAAATATACATCTTCCAGCGTTGCCAAATTAGGTTTCCCTTCACACATTTAGTCAGAGAGTTAACTGTGCTTTGAGAAAGTAATTTTTTCCTCTTTTGCTGTATCGGCTCAGAGCCAACCTCTCCAAAGAGAAAATGTACACACATATATACATGCATTTTATCCTGAAAAATATTAATGAATATAGCTACTCAAGGTATTAGTTCCCATTGATTTTAGAAGGGCCACATTAGAAAAGTTATGGCAGTATTTGAAATTCCCTTATTTATACAAAATGATTTTTAAAGTTAATGTAGCACAGACTCATACAGAACTATTACTATTTATTAAGCATAGTTACTTGCAAATAATAATTTTATTATGTTATGTATGATATATACATATCATATTTTATTATTTTATTATAATAATAAATTTTCAATAACAATTTTAAGATACTTGCAAACAGTTAGGATTTGTTTCTGAAACACATCAATATTTTCCATTAAAACGGACCTGATTAAAATACAGTTGAAACCTGACCAAAAGGTAATTTTCATAATGAAGCAGCCACTTACTCACCTATATAATTAATGATTTGGTTCTGCCTGCTGAAGGAGGAATAAATGATAAGTATATAAACAAATATAAATACCTAATGGTAGAAGTAGGTGGACCCCCTGACTATCTAGAGATATCTAGAGACAGGATTATGTTGTTCCAATTCTGGTAAGATTCCACCCTTCACCACTCCCCCATGAAAGGAACTCTGGTTATTTATGTTATGATGCCTGAAGCCAGGAGGCTTCTCTTTAGCATGTCCTCTAGCTGGAAAAGGCTTCTGTAAACCTTGGTTGGGTTGCCTGATTGTCTAGAAGCAGATGCACATGAAGGACTGCCCTGGACAGTTGAGATCACTTGGCTTACAGTGGGACACATTCAACTATTATGCAAAAAAACACCACTTGGAAGTGAGAATGTTTGTAAGCATTGTTAATGTAAGAACCTCCTGGTAATCCTAGCACCTCTGCCCCTGTTCCAGTCAAGCTCAGGATGCACCTGCAAGCTCTTGACTTTCTCCAGCTATAATTGCTCACCTGGGACTTAGAGCTGCTGGTGATACACAGATGGAAGGATAAAAATAGGCCAAAAGACATACAGCTCCATTCCTTTGAACAGAATTTATTTGACTCTTCTTGGTGGATGGTATTGCTGCCTCAACCTCCATAATGTCAGACTAGACCTTCGTTTCCTCTGACTTTGGTAACTTTCCTCTGTCACAGGCTTTCCGAAATTCAACTACTTATGAATTCATTCAACAATGATTTGTTGAGCATCTACTATGATGAGCTAGCCATCTGCAGTGACTATCTGTTTCTTTCATCCATCTGACCAAGCCTTCTAGACTCTTGCCCCATTACTTGTCCTATGACAATTTTCTTTCCATCCTTGACTAAACTCACATATTCCTAGTTCTATCTTCACTTGCTTTACCTATGTCCTAATATAGGTGATGCTACAAAGACCTTTCTCTAGAAAAATATTGCTATATTTGCATATCTCCATTCAAGTTAAGACAAAGAACATGGATGTCTTTGATATGTGTTAACACCAACAGGTCTAGATAATACATTTAACCTAGCATTCTAAAAGCACACCATTCCTTGGAAAATGGTTGCTTCTGATTTCTGGCATGTCTTTTTAAAATGAACTAAAGATAAAGAACTTACGGTGGCTGGCAGGAAGAGAGCTTCAGAGCAGGAAGAGAGCTCTGAAAGCCACATGTCAGATGTTCCAGAAACTCTAGGATGCCAGCTAGTGAGCAAGCAGTGACGCAGATGCCACAGTTTAAAAAAATTCACTTCAGCCTTATGTAGACAGCCAAGAAAAGCTCATGAATATCCACAGCTGTTGCTCACAAAGAAGAACAAGATGTATAGAGCACAGTCAACAACATGGTGCAAATAGGGCTAACAGCAAGGCCTGAAAATCATTCTAAAACCAAATGGCATTTCAGTGACACCACTTTACTAGGCAAGTGTGGAGAAGTTGGGGTTCCTATGGCCAGGATCCTCACTGAACTTAAACCACCTGATGATGTAACTGGCCTGTTGCTAGGCTACCGCTTCCACACGTTTAGGCAATAAGCTATTATTGTGCTATATACAGAGCTTGGCCCAGTGCTCTGTGCAGAGGTAGAGACACTGGTGCTCGACCTACCACTGGGAGAACAAGCCGGGTAATAAACCCTTTCACCCCAAAGAGTGTTCTGCTGTCAATCTCTTTGGTCTCATTGAATCCATAGCAAACTTGCCCAGGGCTAAAACCCATTGGCAAGACAATTGGCATAGTCTGCAGGGTTCATTGTTGACCAAGGAAAAAGACAAGCTGCCCTTATAGGAGGGGTGCTTCAGCGGGCTGCCCCTGTGAATGGGGAGACAGTGGATTGTCCCCCAATGGGTATGTGGTCTGAGGTGGCTTGCCTCCTAGAGGACTGGGCCCCACCCCACGACTGGAGGCAAGTGGAGGGGACACCTGAGGCTGTAGGGGAGACCCTTGGCATAGTAAGCAGATCCTTTGAGAAGCAGAGTGCCCATGAGGCAGTGGGGACTGTGGATTGGCTGCTTCTCACAATATTAAAAAAGTCTACAGAGGAAATGGTGGCATGAGAACACGACCTGCAAACTTCTGTGGATTCCCTGAGGAGAGAAATGGCATTGATACAAGTACCGGCAGCAAGGTATGGCAGTGCTGCCAGGTGTCTGAAGGAGGAAGAGGCCATCAAGGAAAAAGACGAATTCCTGAGGGAAGCACAGGCGGAGGTGGTACAAGAACATCAGCTGCGAAGCATTGACCTGAAGATAAGAGACCTTCTGAAGACTGAGGTAGCACGCTGCGAGGCACAGTAGAAAAGGTAAAGGTTCTAGCAGAGGAGGCACTTGGGGGAGGGGAGAGAAAGGTGCCATCAGCCCCAGAAATGAAGGAGCTGGAGAAAGATGAAGGGGTGCTGCCAGAGGCACTGGCACCTCCTGTAGTGAAAGCACGCCCAGTGGTTGTAAAGAAAATAAAGACCGAGCAGCTGAAAGTTCCCCAAGGAGAGGAGGAGCCCCCTCCCCAGGTCCTGGAGCACTCTATGGTCCTCCCCTATACTCAGGCTGAGCTGGTGGATTTGGGCTCCCAGTTTAGGCAGAAGCCCTCGGAGTCGATATCATCTTGGCTCCTGTGTCTGTGGGACTTAGGGGTGGATGGAATTGTTCTGTCGGGGTCAGAGATGGGAAAGCTGTCTTCCCTGACAGTGCAGCCTACCTTGAGGCAGCAATTACAAAATGCACATCAGACCCCAGGGAGTCACTCCCTCCTTGATTGGCTCATGGCTGCACTTCGTGCTGTGTGGCCCAGTCCGGGTGATCTACCATCCTATCCTGTTGGATGGCAGATATATGCTGAACTCCAACAGGTGCTACAAGAGCTAGGCTTAAGAAATGCCATCTATAGTCCAGAGAATTATGGCCCAGATGAAGAGATTTTCACTACTGGGATGAGAAATACTGTACTTCAAACGGCTCCTCCATCCCTCTTTGGGTCTCTAGTGGCCATTCTTTCCCCTCACTTAGGGCATCCCATAAGTGAGGTGACATGTACAGTAGCAGACTTAGGAAAGGCTGAAGCAACGAGAATCCAGAAAGAATAAAGACCTGTTACTCACAAGAAGAATTTACAGGGCCCCATGAAGGTTACGAGGACCCAGATGTGGGTTGATTTAATATTGGCAGGAGCAGATAGAAGGAAATTACATGGGAAGTCAAACAGGATCTTACTAGAGCTATGGCAACAGCTGAAACCAGAGCAGCAGTTCCAGCCATTAAGACCAAAGAGGCAGAGGTCAGAGACAGAGCCACCAGTCTGGCCTGTGTGTTTGCAAGACTTCCTGCTGGAAAGTGAGCCAACCTCACTTGAGCCCACAGAGGAAGATGACTGGGGAACACGGTTTGACTGAGGGGAAGGTCAAGGTATCTTCCCTGAGGGACCAGGGGGGGACCGGAGACCACATGTTAAAATAGCTACCCATTGGTCCCCAGTGAACATACAACGTGTCTTGGCTCTGGTGGACACAGGGGCTGAATGTTCATTGATTCATGGTAACCGTGAGCAGCTTCCTGGGACCCCCACTATCATAGATGGTTATGAGGGGAAGGCTATCAGAGTGAAAAAAGCCCAAATCCCTTTGGGAATAGGGTGTCCACCCCCAAAAGAGTATACAGTGTATGTATCTCCTATCTCTGAGTATATTTTGGGGATAGATATTCTGCAGGGTCTATGGTTGCGGACCACTGCAGGTGAGTTCAGACTGAGAGGACCTGTGGTGAAGGCAGTTCTGAGGGGACACGCTAGGCACCCTCCCATAGCTTTGCCTGTACCTCGGCGGGTGACTAATACCAAACAATACAAACTACCTGGGGGGCATAAAGAGATTGGAGAAACTCTCCAGGAGCTGGAAAAGGTGGGTATTATAAAGCCTACCCATAGTCCGTTCAATTCCCCAGTGTGGCCAGTAAAAAAGCCAGACTGCTCCTGGCATATGACTGTGGATTACAGAGAACTGAATAAGGTCATACCTCCTATGCATGCTGCTGTCCCCTCTATTGCAGGCTTGATGGATACTGTCAGCCATGAACTAGGAACATATCATTATGTGGTAGATCTTGCTAAGGCCTTCTTTTCCATTAACATTAAGCAGGAAAGTCAGGAACAGTTTGCCTTCACGTGGGAAGGATGGCCATGGACTTTCACCGTCCTCCCACAGGGATACCTCCACAGCCCCACCATCTGTCATGGACTTGTAGCTGGGACTTGGCTACATGGGAGAAACCACCAATGGTGCATCTGTACTATTATATTGATGATGTCATGCACACGTCCGATTCTCTTTCAGATCTAGAAGGTGCAGCACCTAGACTGCTGCAACATTTACAGGAGAAAGGATGGGCTGTGAACAGCACCAAGGTTCAGGGACCTGGTTTGTCTGTCAAATTCTTGGAGGTCTGGTTGGGTAAGACCAAAGTCATACCAGAAGCAGTTATAGATAAAGTCCAGGCTTTTCCTACCCCCACAACTGTAGCATTGCTACAGGAGTTTCTGGGTCTTCTAGGCTACTGGAGAGTGTTTATCCTGCACTTGGCACAAATTCTGAAGCCCTTATACCAGTTGGTAAAAAAGGGCATCAGGTGGGACTGGGATGAGACATGTGCGTCTGCCTTTACTACAGCAAAACAGGCAGTCAAGGCTGTGCAGGTCTTGAGTGTGATAGACCCATCTAGGCCCTGTGAGCTGGACGTTCATATCACTGAAGACGGTTATGGCTGGTGTCTCTGGCAGCCACTTGAATGAACTCACCAACCCATTGGATTCTGGTCGCCACTCTGGAAATGGGCAGAGGTACGATACACTTTGATAGAAAAACAAATGGCGGCTGTGTATCACGCCTGGCTGGCTACAGAACTCATCACTGGAATGGCTCCGATGAAGGTAATAACCACCTATCCCATCCTGGGGTGGGTATGAGACTGGACCCAAAAGCCAAGGATTGGCGTGGCACAAATACCCACACTAGCCAAGAGGGGTGCTTACCTACAGCAGCATAGTGCCCTTTCTAGTAGCCCCTTGAGTGAAGAACTCCAATGCATGTTGGGGCCAGTGACATATACTAGTGAAAAGCAGGAAGAACTTGCTTTTGAACCATTAGTAGCAGAGATTCCCTATTGGGAGGGAAGAGCCCGTATTCCCAAAAATGCATGGTACACAGATGGCTCCAGCTGTGGGCAGCCCTCAAAATGGAGGGCCATAGCTTTCCATCCTAAGACTGAGACAATATGAATGGAAGATGGTGAGGGGAAGAGCAGTCAATCGCAGAGTTGCAGGCCGTGTGGCTTTTGATCAGCCAGGGGCCCTCCCCTATACTTGTCTGCACTGACAGCTGGGCTGTCTATCAGTGCTTGAACCTGTGGCTACCAACTTGTTACCATGCCAACTGGCTGTTTGGTCCCTGACCCCACTGGGGGCAAAAATTGTGGCAAGACTTATGGGCCTGTGGTCAGACTAAAATAATTACTGTATACCATGTGACAGGTCATTTGCCACTGGCATCCCCAGGAAATGATGAAGCAGATAAATTGGCCCAGATACGTTGGTTAGAAGGCAAGCCTGCCTCTCATGTAGCCCAATGTCTACATCAGCGTTTGTTGCATGCGGGGCAAAAGACAATATGGGCTGTAGCCTGTTGGTGGGGCTTGCTTTTGACCTTCGAAGAAGTTAGTAGAGCCTGGCAGGAGTGTGCCGTGTGCTCCAAAAGGGACTTACACCGACTTCCACTGCAATATGGGACAATAGCTAAGGGGTCTATACCCCTCGTCAGGTGGCAGATAGACTATATTGGGCCTCTACCTGGGTCAGAAGGATATCGGTATGCGATGACCTGTGTGGACACAGCTACTGGACTTCTGGTTGCTTTTCCTCCCCGTTGTGCAGACCAGCAGATGACCAAAAGAGGCCTGAAGCGTCTCCTTGCTGCCTATGGCCGACCACAGGTAATTGAGAGTGATCAGGGCACCCATTTTACTGGACATACACTGCCAGAATGGGTGTGACAGCTGGGAATCAAATGGAAATTTCATGTGCCATACGATCATACTGCAGCAGGCATGATAGAGAGGCACAATGGCTTATTAAAATCCAGACTAAAGTCAGATACCAATAGTCTGCGGGGATGGTCAGTCCGCTTATGGACCGTGGTATGGCGTTTGAATGTCAGAGCCTGAAAGGCAGCCCTGAGCCCCATAGACATGTTAACAAATATGGCTGCCTCCCCTATATAACTGCAAGTACAAAGCAAGGAAGAATCACTGAAGCCACGTTTCGGCCACCAGAATAACATCTTGCTGCCAGTACCAACTGCACTGAATCCCGGAGACTCCATTGAGTGGACATGGCCTTGGACCTTTCAACACATGGACCAACGATGCCTGGCTCTCTTGGCACCTTGGGGACAAGGCCAGGAAGCTGGCCTCCTGTGTATTCCTGGAATAACAGCAGAGTGGCCACCAAAGGTCACAGTAGCATATCCTGAACGGCCAGAGGTAGGAGCATCTTACCGGGGAGTTTTGTTTTATCATTATGGCCAGTGCATGTACCTCCAGTGGCACTATCTATAGACCCTTCAGTAACTCCCATGGGGAGAGGAGTAAAAGTATGGTATACTAGACCTGGAAGGGACCCCCTTCCTGCTACAGTCCTATCACAGGACCACTCTTTTGCATGCATCCTACCTGACGGACAAGATTTGCCTATGTTGGTGGCATTAAAACATGTGTCTTATCGCCCCTAAAGTCTTTGTGGATTGGGAACTTCCTCTGGCTTGAGGATTATTATAATTTTTGTTATTAGGAACCTCCTCTGGCTTGAGGATTATTATAGTTTTTGTTACCTGTGTCTTAATTTTTTATTATCTCTAAGTTGTTGTTATCCTCTGTTGCTGTGTGGAGTCTGGTTACAGTGCCCCAGCTTTTTCACACAGGGACCATTGCAGAAGATGGAGAGCGTGTAGATTGTAAGGCGAGAATCCTGGAGGGGTGGAGTGTGGGGAAGTTGGGGTTCCTATGGCCAGGATCCTCACTGAACTTAAACCACTTGATGATGTAACTGGCCTGTTGCTAGGCTACCGCTTCCAGACCTTTAGGCAATAAGCTATTATTGGGCTATATAGAGATTTCTGCCCAGTGCTCTGCGTGGAGGCAGAGACGCTGGTGCTCGACCTACCACTGGGAGAACAAGCCGGGTAACAAACCCTTTCACCCCAAAGAACGTTCTGCTGTCAATTTCTTTGGTCGCATTGAATCCATAGTGAACTTGCCCAGGGCTAAAACCCATTGGCAAGACAGCAAGGCTAATGAGCCTTCCTCTTGTGTAAAATCATTAAGCTCAGCTGAGGAAGAGAAAATAGAATACCATTCATACAGAGCATTATAAAGGAAGAAGGCTTGCACCATGGTCACCATAGGTATGCTGTTCCCAATGAAGAGAGAAGTTATAAGGAAGGGAACCACACTGAGGAAGTTTTCCTGTTGTCACACCTGTCCTTAACATTTTTATATCTCATTTTAAATCATGTTCATTCCTCTTTACAACCCAGTTCTTCTGAGGCTATGCTACACATAGTGCTAAATCCTTAGCTTCTAAAGTGCCACTTTGTTAATTAACAGATCCCTAATATTACTATAGTTCCTTTGTGTGTGTGTGTGTGTGTGTGTGTGTGTTGATGTAAATGAAGAATATAAATAATACATCATGCATAGGGCCTGCCACATAGTAGACACTTAATAAATATTTAATGACTGACTAATTCAAAGGTCAAATAAATTAAGCAATCATTGATGCATTGAAATGAAAATTATATCAAAAGATGGCTAAGAAGTCAAAGTTTGTTGGGTAGATTTTATTTTACAAAAAAGACGTCATTCTTATGAGAATTTTCAGGAAATGTTACTATATATATGAGTCAAAGAAAATA
>JAVSCE010016445.1:0-240812 GCA_032199065.1 Smutsia gigantea | reverse complement strand
AAAAAAAAAAAAAAAAAAAAAAAAAAAAAAAAAAAGAGAGAACGAGCTCACAGAACATCTGGCACTCTGCCCCAATTTAAAAATGATATTTAATACCGGTGTTTCCATTCCAAACATTCTGTTACCTTCTGTTAACTTGCAGTCAAAATAGTCTCTCATTAAACTCTACCTAAAGCTATAAACTGAATCTTTCATCTTATCCTAGTGACTTTATCATAGATTTTCTGAAATAAGAAATTTTTGTTATATGACTTTAGAATCGATTATAGCACTAGAAGGGACCCTAAGAAATATTAGGGCTGTTACCTTGCCTTCCAGTATAGCCGAATCAGATAGAGACAGATCATTTAATGTCCTAGGCAAGAAATTCTCCCAGAAAACTAATTTCAAGAGAATTTCTGTTAGCAATTAATAATGGAAGTCCAGGACCAGATTCAAAGTAAGAACAAACCATTGTAGCAAAATTCACAGTTCAAAAAGTCTTCTCTGCACCATACTTAAGGCCAGAAATTAACATAAAGAGATTAAGTCAACAGACATTTATTGAGAATTTAGATACTGGGTCCAGCAGAAGGTATGCCTCTGATGAGGTGAGCATTTTGCCATATTGAGTATTTGCAATTCATGAATTTACATTGGTTGAATGCATTGAACTATTTAGATATCTTTAGTTTATGAAGTAATCTAACTCATAATATAAAATGATATTTGGTACATTGATAGTAAGGTTAATATTCAAACACAATTTCTGTCATAATCTTTTAACTTGTTATGCACTAATATTGATATGGACACAACTATTATACTTGGGAAAGAATGATAATTCACTTGAAGAATTTAAGAGCAAGTCTTCCGAGAAGACTTCCTTTTTGGATAACTCAGAGCCCCAAAGTTTGAAGAACACAGAGTCATAATTAATCTCACACACTTGGTTAAGGGCAAGCTCTTGGCTGTTGCTCAATCAGACTTAAGGAGAGATGCTACCAGGAAGAGAATGGCATCTGACACAGCAGCATGCGATAACATCTGTTTTTCAAACATGGCAAAATCTTAGCAAGTTACTACCTTTGAAAAAGGTGACGTCTTCAAAGTTAAAACAACCTTGAAGGTTCAACATATATTTGAAAGACAACTGTGCACAATTTTGATCTGTAAAAGATCTACTGGGGACAGGATAAAATGTCTAAGTGACTTGACATGCATTTTGCTTTTCTTTGGGAGAGGAGTTGGGAATGGGCCCTGCCAAAAGGCAACATTATTAATACAAAGTCTGTTATATAACTTCCCTTTCATTAAAACAATGCCAAGTGGCCTTTTTTTGGTGGCATTTATAAATGGAGAACAGTGAGTTTATACCCAATCCAATTACCCCCAGATGCTCAAATTCCAAAAAAGCCACATTATTAAGATCAGATAAATTCAGTCTTAGTTTAAAAAAGGAAATAAAAATTATTTTAAATTCTCTGATTTTTAATTCATGCACAACCTATAATTTTGGCATATTTAAAAGTTTAAACATCTTGGAAACCAGTAGGGAATATTTCAAATACAAACACCAGTTGGAAAAGGTACCATTGAAGGTAAACTAAAAAACAAGACACAGTTTAGTCCTAAGTCTTATACAAACTTTAAGAGCCAGCCAAATCTCATCTTTTCTTGCAGCTTCCCTGTCTTCCCCATAGGAAACCATCTCCTACACCCCTCACAACTATCTCAGGCCTGACTTGCACCCTTCAAAATCTCTGTCTTACACTGTAGTTATATTTAGCCACTATAGAATATACCAGTGGGGTGATTTTGCACCCCACGGGGCATTTTTGCAATGTCTGGAGACACCTTTGGTTGTCTTCATGCGGGATAAGGATGGGGGGCTATTGGCATTGAGTGGGCAGAGGCCAGCGATGCTGTTCAATATCCTATGGTGGCACAATACTCTACAATGAAGTAGTACCCAACACAACATGTCAATAGTAGTCAATTTGAGAAACCCTGGAGGATGTCCTGCACATTGCACATCTAAGTGCTTAATTTCATATTGTCTATTGAAATTACATATAATTTAATCAGTTGTTTAGTAGCTAAAGGAGCTAATGCCAATCTAGACATGCCTCCTGCAGAATAATTAAATAGTTTAGGTAAGAGAATTTGGCTCAACATATTATTTTTACTCTATTTTGGCTTAGGATGAAAGATTTACACACTCTGTTGAATGTTTTGATAAAAGCTTTTAGATTTGAAGTAAAACTGTCTTTAAAATAGGTTATCCTTCCAGGGTTGCATTTATACACACCACAACATTTTATTAACTTTTTTATTTATTTCATATTTTTATTTTGCTATTATTAATGCACAATTACATAAGCCATATTATGGTTACTAGACTCTCCCTATTATCAAGTCGCACCACATACCCCATTACAGTCACTGTCCATCAGCGTAGTAAGATGCTATAGAATCACTACTTGTCTTCTAGGTGTTATACTGTGTTCCACCCCCGAATCCCCTGCTGCTACATTATGTGTGCTAATCATAATACCCCTTTTTCCCCCTTATGCCTCCCTTCCCACCCATCTTCCCCAGTTCCTTTCCCTTGGGTAACTGTTAGTCCATTCTTGGGTTCTCTGAGTCTGCTGCTGTTTTGTCCCTTCAGTTTTTTATTTGTTCTTACACTCCACAAATGACTGAAATCATTTGATACTTGTCGTTCTCCACCTGGCTTATTTCACTGAGCATAATATCATCTAGCTCCATCCATGATGTTACAAATGGTAGGATTTTATGTATTCTTCTTATGGCTGAATAATATTGCATTGTGTACATGTACCACCTCTTCTTTATCCATTCATATACTGATAGACACATAGATTGCTTCCATTTCTTGGCTATTGTAAATAGTGCTGCAATAAACATAGGGGTTCATGTGTCTTTTTCAAACTGGGCTCCTGCATACTTAGGGTAAATTCCTAGGAGTGGACTAACGATGAGCTAACAGAAAGAGAAATCAGGAAAACAATTCCATTCACAATTGCATCAAAAAGAATAAAATACCTAGGAATAAACCTAACCAAGAAAGTGAAAGACCTATACCCTGAAAACTACAAGACACTCCTAAGAGAAATTAAAGAGGACACTAACAAATGGAAATTCATCCCATGCTCTTGGCTAGGAAGAATAAATATTTTCAAAATGGCTATACTACCTAAAGCAATCTACAGATTCAATGCAATCCCTATCAAAATACCAACAGCATTCTTCAATGAACTGGAACAAATAGTGCGAAAATTTATTTGGAACCACAAAACACTCCGAATAGCCAAAGCAATCCTAAGAAGGAAGAATAAAACAGGGGGAATTACGCTCCCAGACTTCAAGCTCTACTACAGAGCTACAGTAATCAAGACACTTTGGTACTGGCAAAAGAACAGACCCACAGACCAGTGGAACAGAATAGAAAATCCAAACATTAACCCAAATATATACGGTCAATTAATATATGACAAAGGAGCCTTGGATATACAAAGGGGAGATGACAACCTCTTCAGCAGCTGGTGTTGGCAAAACTGGACAGCTACAAGTAGGAGAATGAAACTGGACTACTGTGGATCAAAGACCTGAATGTAAGTCATGAAACCATAAAACTCTTAGAAAAAAACATAGGCAAAAATCTCTTGGACATAAACATGAGCGACTTCTTCATGAACATATCTCCCCGGGCAAGAGAAACAAAAGCAAAAATGAACAAGTGGGACTATATCAAAGTAAAAAGCTTCTGTAAAGCAAAGGACACCATCAATACAACAAAAAGACATCCTACAGTATGGGAGAATATATTCATAAATGACATATCCAATAAGGGGTTGACATCCAAAATATATAAAGAACTCATGCACCTCAACAAAAAGCAAATAATCCAATTAAGAAATGGGCAGAGGATATGAATAGACACGTCTCCAAAGAAGAAATTCAGATGGCCAACAGGCACATGAAAAGATGCTCCACATCGCTAATCATCAGAGAAATGCAATTAAAACCACAATGAGATATCACCTCACACCAGTGAGGATGGCCAACATCCAAAACACAAACAACAACAAATGTTGGCAAGGATGTGGAGAAAGGGGAACCCTCCTACACTGCTGGTGGGAATGTAAATTAGTTCATCCATTGTGGAAAGCAGTATGGAGATTCCTCAAAAAACTCAAAATAGAAATACCATTTGACCCAGGAATCCCACTCCTAGGAATTTACCCTAAGAATGCAGCAGCCCAGGTTGTAGAAGACATATGCACCCCTATGTTTATTGCAGCACTATTTACAATAGCCAAGAAATGGAAGCAACCTAAGTGTCCATCAGTAGATGAATGGATAAAGAAGATGTGGTACATATACACAATGGAATATTATTCAGCCATAAGAAGAAAACAAATCCTACCATTTGCAACAACATGGATGGAGCTAGAGGGTATTATGCTCAGTGAAATAAGCCAAGTGGAAAAAGACAAGTATCATATGATTTCACTCAAATGTGGAGCATAAAAAAAAAAAAAAAACAGAAGGAACAAAACAGCTGCAGACTCAGAGAACCCAAGAATGGACTAACAGTTACCAAAGGGAAAGGGACTGGGAGGATGGGTGGGAAGGGAGGGATAAAGGGGGAAAGGGGGCATTATGATTAGCAGAAATAATGTTTGGAGGGCTGTACAACTCAGAGAAGACAAGTAGTGATTCTATAGCATCTCACTACACTGATGGACAGTGAGGTAAGTGGGGAGGGACCTGATGAAGTGGGGAGTTTAGTAACCATAATGTTGCACATGTATTTGTACATTAACAATACCAAAAAAAAAATCACCAGAAATAAAGTAGCAGGACTGCCATCCAAAAAAAAAAAAAAGACTTACATTCAGGTCTTTTGAGTTTACTTTTGTGTATGGGGTTAGATAGTAATCCAGTTTCATTCTCTTGTAGCTGTCCAGTTTTGCCAACACCAGCTGTTGAAGAGGCTGTCATTTCCCCATTGTATATCCATGGCTCCTTTTTCATTATATTAATTGACCTATATGTTTGGGTTAATGTCTGGATTTTCTATTCTGTTCCACTGGTCTGTGGGTCTGTTCTTGTGCCTATACCAAACTGTCTTGATTACTGTAGCTCTGTAGTAGAGCTTGAAGTCTGGGAGCATAATTCCCCGTTTTATTCTTCCTTCTTAGGATTGCTTTGGCTATTTGGGGTCGTTTTTGGTTCCATATGAATTTTAGAACTATTTGTTCCCGTTCATTGAAGAATGCTGTTGGTATTTTGATAGGGATTGCATTGAATCTGTAGATTGCTTTAGGCAGGATGGCCATTTTGACAATACTAATTCTTCCTATCCATGAGCACAGGATGTGTTTCCATTTATTGGTATCTTCTTTAATTTCTCTCATGAGTGTCTTGTAGTTTTCAGGGTATAAGTCTTTCACTTCCTTGGTTAGGTTTATTCCTAGGTATTTTATTCTTTTGGACACAATTGTGAATGGAATTGTTTTCCTGATTTCTCCTTCTGCTAGTTCATCGTTAGTGTATAGAAATGCAACAGATTTCTGTGTATTAATTTTGTATCCCATAACTTTACTGAGTTCAGATATTAGATCTAGTAATTTTGGAGTGCATTCTTTAGGGTTTTTATGTACAGTATCATGTCATCTGCAAACAGGGACAGTTTGACTTCTTCTTTACCAATCTGGATGCCTTTTATTTCTTTGTGTTGTCTGATAGCCGTGGCTAGGACCTCCAGTACTATGTTGAATAGAAGTGGGGAGAGTGGGCATCCTTGTCTTGTTCCCAATCTTAAAGGAAAAGCTTTCAGCTTCTTGCTGTTAAGTATAATGTTGGCTGTGGGTTTGTTGTATATGGCCTTTATTATTTTGAGGTACTTGCCCTCTATATGCATTTTGTTGAGTTTTTATCATGAATGGATGTTGGATTTTGTCAAATGCTTTTTCAGCATCTATGGAGATGATCATGTGGTTTTTGTCTTTCTTTTTGATGATGTAGTGGATGATGTTGATGGATTTTTGAATGTTGTTCCATACTTGCATCCCTGGGATGAATCCCACTTGATCATGATGGATGATCTTTTTGATGTATTTTTGAATTCGGTTTGCTAATATTTTGTTGAATATTTTTGCAACTATGTTCATCAGGGATATTGGTCTGTAATTTTCTTTTTTGTGGTGTCTTTGCCTGGTTTTGGTATTAGAGTGATGTTGGCCTCATAGAATGAGTTTGGGAGTATTCCCCCCTTTTCTACTTTTTAGAAAACTTTTAGGAGGATGGGTATTAGGTCTTCACTAAATGTTTTATATAATTCAGCAGTGAAACCGTCTTGTTCAGGAGTTTTGTTCTTAGGTAGTTTTTTGATTACCAATTCAATTTCGTTGCTGGTAATTGGTCTATTCAGATTCTCTGTTTCTTCCTGGGTCAGTCTTGGAAGGTTGTATTTTTCTAGAAAGTTGTCCATTTCTTCTAGGTTATCCAGTTTGTTAGCATATAATTTTTCATAGTATTCTCTCATAATTCTTTGTATTTCTGTAATGTCTGTAGTGATTTTTTTCTTTCTCGTTTCTGATTCTGTTTATGTGTGTAGATTCTCTTTTTTTCTTGGCACGTCTGGCTAGGGTTTATTTATTTTGTTTATTTTCTCGAAGAACCAGCTTCTGCTTTCATTGATTCTTCTGTTGTTTTATTCTTCTCAATTTTATTTCCTTCTGGTTTAATCTTTATTATGTCCTCCTTCTACTGACTTTGGGCCTCATTTGTTCTTCCTTTTCTAGGTTCATTAATTGTGAGTTTAGACTGTTCATCTGGGTTGTTCTTCTTTCCTGAAGTAGGCCTGTTTTGCATATTTCCCTCTGAGCACAGCCTTCGCTGTGTCCCTCACATTTTGCGGTGTTGAATTATTGTTGTCATTTGTCTCCATATATTTCTTGATCTCTGTTTTTATTTTGTCATTGATCCATTGATTATTTAGGAGCATGTTATTAAGCCTCCCTGTGTTTGTGGGCTCTTTTGTTTTCTTTGTGTAATTTATTTCTAGTTTCATACCTTTGTGATCTGAGAAGCTGGTTGGTACAATTTCAATCTTTTTAAATTTACTGAGGCTTTTTGTGGCCTAGTATATGATCTATTCTTGAAAATGCTCCATGTGCACTTGAGAAGAATGTGTATCCTGTTGCTTTTGAATGGAGTGTTCTGTAGATGTCCGTTAGGTCCATCTGTTCTAATATGTTGTTCAGTGCCTCTGTGTCTTTACTTATTTTCTGTCTGGTTGATCTGTCCTTTGGAGTGAGTGGTGTGTTGAAGTCTCCTAAAATGAATGCATTACATTCCATTTCCCCCTTTAATTCTGTTAGTATTTCACATATATTTCACATATGTAGGTGATCCTGTTTTGGGTGCATAGATGTTTATAATAGTTATATCCTCTTGTTCGACTGACCCCTTTATCATTATCTAATTTTCTTCTTTGTCTCTTGTGACTTTCTTTGTTTTGAAGTCTATTTTGTCTGATACAAGTACTGCAATTCCTGCTTTTCTCTCCCTATTAGTTGCATGAAATATCTTTTTCCATCCCTTTACTTTCAGTCTGTGCATGTCTTTGGGTTTGAGGTGAGTCTCTTTTAGTCAGCATATGGATGGGTCTTTTTTTTTTATCCATTCAGTGACTCTACGTCTTTTGATTGGTGCACTCAGACCATTTACATTTAGGGGGATTATCGATAGGTATGTACTTATTTCCACTGCAGGCTTTAGATCTGTGGTTACCAAACATTCAAGGGTAATTCCCTTACTATCGAACAGTCTAATTTAACTCACCTTGTATGCTATTACAAACACAACCTAAAGATTCTTTTTTTTTTCCTCCTTTTTCTTCCTTCTCCTTTCTTTGTAAGTCATGAATCATATTCTGTACTGTTTGTCTATCCCTTGGGTGACATCTATTTAGTCTTAGGAATACTTCCATCAATAGGAGTCTCTCCAAAATGCATTGTAGAGGTGGTTTGTGGGAGGTAAATTCTCTCAGCTTTTGCTTATCTGAACATTTTTTAATCCCTCCTCAAATTTCAATGATAACCTTGCCAGGTAGAGTATTCTTGGTTCCAGGCCCTTCTGCTTCATTGCATTAAATATATCATGCCACTCCCTTCTGGCCTGTAAGGTTTCTGTTCAGAAATCTGAGATAGCCTGATGGGTTTTCCTTTGTATGTGATCTTTTTTCTCACTCTAGCTGCTTTTAAACATCTGTCTTTATCTTTGATATTTGCCATTTTAATTATTATATGTCTTGATGTTGTTTTCCTTGGGTCCCTTGTGTTGGGACATCTGTGCATCTCGATGGCTTGAGAGACTATCTACTTCCCCAGATTGGGGAAGTTTTTAGCAATTACTTCCTCAATGACAGTTTCTATCCCTTTTTCTCTCTCTTCTTCTTCTGGTACCCCTATTATGCGAATATTGTTCTGTTTGGATTGGTCACACAGTTCTCTCAATATTCTTTCATTCTTAGAGATCCTTTTTTCTCTCTGTGCTTCAGCTTCTTTGTATTCCTCTTCTCTAATTTCTATTCCATTTACCATCTCTTCTACTACATCTAATCTGCTTTTAAATCCCTCCATTGTATGTTTCATTTCAGATATGGAAGTTCTTAATCATTGAGTCTCCATCTTAAATTCGTTCCTGAGTTCTTGAATATTTTTCTGTACCTCCATAAGCATGTTTATGATTTTTATTTTGAACTCTCTTTCAGGAACATTGGTGAGTTTAGTTTCATTTGGCCCTTTTTCTGGGGTTTGTGAGATTTTGGTCTGTACCATGTTCTTTTGACATTTCATACTTCTGTGTGGTGCCATCTATTGCACATAAGCTCCAGTCCCTGGAGCTGCTCAGCCTCTAGAGTGAGGTTTGGGGTTACAGGGGAGCAGAGCTATTGTCTGGGGGGAAGAAAGATCTGTTTCCTGACTCCCGTCTGCCCTGCCTGTCTCCAGTATCACAGCCAGTGGTCCAAGCACACAGGTGTAAGCCTCTGTGCTTGGCGTCTCTAGGTGTTATAGGTGAGGCCACTCTCTGGCTGGCCTGATACCAGCGCAGTGCCTGCCAGTTTGTGAGCCAGTGCTGTCAGGCCAGGAGGAAGGCTCAGCAGACTGTGTATCTCAGTGGGGGGCCTTGGAGCTGAGTAGCCAGCCAGGGGGATGGAGTGCCTGAAGCTCTCCAAAGTTCCCAATTTGCTGGGCAGAGCACGCCCAGACAACTTTGTCCCCCTATCCCTTCTCCCACACAGCAAGCTCCATGCAAACCCTGTGCCTTCAGCAGCCCTCTTGCTCCTAGGAAGCCTCTCAGAGTGCCTGACTTTCCCTTGTCTCACAGTGGCTGGGTGTGGATCGCATCCTCCACAAACAGCTGTAAACTGCACTCTGCCTGTCCCAGCTTCCCATCCCTCAGATCACCACACAATGTAGATTTCTGCTCACAAAGCAGATGTCCAGGGCTAGGTGTTCAGCAGTCGCAGGCTACCACCCCCTCCCCTGCTCCATTGCTCTTCCTCCAGCCAGTGATCTGGGGTGGGGCAAGGGCTTGGGTCCCCCTGGATCAAGGCTTTCATATGTTACCCTGTTTTGTGAGGTCTGCTCTGTTCGTGAGGTCTGTATGTAGTCTGGTGCAGCCTTCTTTCCTGTTGCTATTTTAGGGTTAGTTGTATTAACTATATTTTCACACTATCTGTGGTTTTGGGAGGAGTTCTCTGTCTCACCTCTCATGCTGCCATCTTGAATCCTCCATTTTATTATCTTTTAACAGCATTTTATTTTATGTGCTCATTTATTTTCATCATTTTAAAGGTAATATACACAAGAATACAAGATGTTGTTTGAATGAGGATTACAGCATTAACAATATGTATGAAGGCCACTGTTATTGTGTTGTTTCAGGGGTGACAGTTTTGGAGAAACAGCTTACATGTAGCTCTCCATGTTCCAAAAGACACCGAACTGAATGGGTGTGGGCCCACAGAGCAGCATTAGATGTAGCTTATCTTAGAGAAGATTTTCCCTTACTCCCACAATACACAGCAGCTGCTCACATTCTCCTCTGGGGTAGAATTTTGTCAGATTTGGCAAAAAAGTATCCAGTTCTTGCTATGCCCTGGTCTTTCATGTTTAGTGTTACATGGTACTGGGAAAAAAACTTACGGGGCTCTGCTTAACTAAAGTATTTACAAACACTGACATCTCTTGATTCTTGAAGCAAACTCAGTTCTAGGGAGGCCACATCCTCCTGGAGAAAAGAAAGCAGAGTCAAGGGCTATGTGCCCTGCCCGATCATGATTTCTGCCTCCAGTTTTCTTGGACCTCAAAAACCAATCTCCCTGGAGTCACCTCTTGGCAATCCTTTTCATCATGCAGACACGCATTTCACATTAAACATGGCATAGAATGACACTTCCTCTCATCAGGCAGTCTCCTTGATGCCATAATAATATTTGAATTGCCTGGAAGAGAATCTAACTTCAAGAATATCTTATATCCAACTGAAAAGGTGAAAGGAGAAGGCAAAATCTAGTTCCATCAAGGATGACACCATCTTCCTTTGGGTATCAGTGTGAATCTGTTAGGTGCACTTACACTGTTTTTGTTCATTCATTTTGTTTTTTTGTAGTATGAAAGCAAAAAAAATTGCTGTGTGGTTACTGCTTCCAAACAGCAGTTGGAGGTAGAGCACTCCTGCTAAAACAGGAGGCGAGATAGAAGAGACGGCTGTGAGTGGATGGAGCTCGGAGACCTCAGTAACCTTCTCCGAACTGAGCAGAGCATGCACTGTGATTGTACTGCCTGCATAATGATTACCAAATTCTTGTTGGCTAACATGACCATTTGGCATTAAATATCCTCTAGTTGTCATACAGATGATTCACTTAAAATCATCCCTGGATAGCATTGTTCACATATGGTAAACTTAGTTAAATTCATCTGTAGACTACCAACTGTTCTATGGAATATTTTTACATCCTGTAGAATTGATCTGTTTACCCCACTGTGCCACTGTGAGGTCAATCCCCAATTTATTACTTGTACCCATTTCATTCAGCCACGTGAATAATTTTGGGTGAAGCTTTTTCACCACTAAAGAAGTGAAGATTACATCACCTAATTTATAAGGAAAGTAAAAACAGCAATTCTGTATCCGTAGGTTTTACCACTCCTGGGTTTTTGTTAAAGTAAATCTGCGGAGATTTAATGCTATAGAGACCTAGCTTAAGTTGGCATAAACACTAGACATTTTTATGTGGATAGAATTAAAAAATAGGGGGATCTTTATAGAGTGACATTTTTGTCATCCCCTCAGGAAACCAAAAAAGAATGCTTCAGATACAATCCAGATTTTGAAAGTGGCCTTAAAGTAACTTGCATCATATGCTTAGTTCATAATCAGCATTTCTTTTTTGCATTAGAGTTTGACTTTATAATCCCCCCACCTTCTTCCCTAATTTATTTTTCTCTGTATCACTTTGCATCCTCCCACACACTACGTAATTCACTTATTTATTTTGTAGTCTCTCTCCTCCTTGCCAGGAGGGCAGGGAATTGGGCCACGTTCATTCCTTGAAGGAACCCAAACACTGAGAACGACGGCTGGCAATGTAGTAAACACTTACACTTCTTTACTGGGTGAATAAATATTACATCTTTCACTCTTTCTCCAGTTACTTTTTTAAGGCATTCAAGTAATTTTACTGAGAACCTTCTTCTAAAAGAAAATTTAAAAAAATTCATTTATCCTAAGTATTGAAAAGAAGACTCCATCTGAAAAACGACCCTGTGATAATTTACCTTATGTCCTCAAAGCCAAGATCAGATCAGTTTTACGTTTATTTGAAAACATGGTCATTTACTGTTTAAGCCAGAAGTCATAAACCAAGATCATTCCCAATTCTTTCTCAGTGGGGAAAGGGGTTGCTTGCAGTCTTCATGGCACTCCTCTAGAAGTTCATAAAAGGAAAAGAAGGTAGGTTAACCCTAAAGGCCTAAACAGCTCTGGGAGGTCAATGTCATTAATCCTTTTCAAGTGAAATAGGGAGGCTCCAAAGAGTTCAACTGCTTGCCAGGTAAGGAAGTGGGGAGCTGGAGTGGGTCAGGTGTGCTGGGCTTGGAAGCCGTGCCCTTTGTAAACCCATCAGTCCCAGCTCAGGTCCAGCGTACAGTCCCTCCTGCTCTTTGGGAACTTAAGGCTTTCTGGAAGGCAGATGGTCTCACTTGAGTTGCTTTGTATGACTGGCATTTTTAATGAATTAGTGACAGAAAAAAAAGTTTGACTCACTCCCACCAGAATAATTTCAAAAATACCACACTGAAAAAAAAATGGTATCTCATAAATTCAGGCAAATGGGCATTAAGGAGGCTAAGCTGGCTGTCCTTTTAATATACTGAGGATTAGCATTTTCTAGGTTTTCAAGTTGGTAATGTAGTTTCAGCTCAGAAGCCTATGCCTTTCATTAAAACTCCTTTATTCATTCTGCTTTGTTATAATGAAAAGTCTCAAGTTGTCACATGTAATGATTATAGAAAGTTCTCAATCTGGAGGAAGAAAGGCTCTTTTAGAAATCGCAGGCACAATTTCCAAAGCCACATATTGCATACCTCAAACCAACAAAACAAAAACAGCCAACATTTTACATCAAAAACAAGTTTAATTGTATAGACCTTTGATTTAGGGAATTATAGATATTGGAAGACTCCTCAATTTATGCATAGTCAGAGGCCCAAAGAATTCTATGCTGGCTAATTTTTTTTCACTGACAAAATAATGGGTGTCTTTATCCATCCAGGCTGCTATAACAAAATGCTACAGACTGAGTGGCTTATAAACACCAGAAATTTATTTCTCGGAGTTCTGGAGGCTGGAAGACTGACATCAGGATCCCAGCACAGTCAGGTGAGGGTCCTCTTCCAGGTCACAGTGTTCACCTTGTACCACATACGTGGGAGGGGTGAGGGAGCTCTGTGGGGTCTCTTTCATAAAAAGCATCAATACCATTCATGAGGGCTCCACTCTCAAGATTTAAGTACTTCCCAAAGGCGCCGCCTCCTAATATCATCACCTTGGGCACTGGGATTTCAGCACATGAACTTTGAGGGACTCAAACATAGAAAATATAGCAAAGGGCATATTCAATAGCAACAGCTGTTGTTTTTATTTGTTTGAGTTGAGGCTTGGATTAAAAAGCAAAGCAGTACACCAAAAGGAGTGAATTTTACTATATGTATGTTAAAAAATAAAATAATTGCCTATCAAAAAAAGGAAAGTAAAGCATATGAGTCCAGGATTGGTCATACTGGTCTCACCTCTGGAACAACCTTACTGCCCATCACCTTGTCTTCTGCATACTATATACTCAATGAATGTTTGCGGAGTGAGGAGGAGAAAGGATCTAGCATTTCGATGGGTGAAAGTCAGTTCACCTCACCCAAGTCTGCAGGTCAAGTTAGCGGACTATTCTTGCTAGCACATGGCAATCTCCTCAGTTCCTTCAAGCCTCTGACCAACTGTTACCAAAGGGGAGGTATGCAGTGCGATGAGAACTATCACCATGTTTTATCACACTCAATATAGAATGCATTTTTAGAAATGTTAAATGTGTAAATTTATCTTGAAGGTAATTTGGCAAATCTGACAACATCTTGAATGCATGCTTTTGACACAATAACTGCACTTATCCTATAGACAAATTACATAATTTATTGGCACATGTGTATAAGATAGAAGGGCAAAGATGTTAAAGCTACAATTTTGTGATTGTAGAAAACCTAAATGTCCACCAATAGGGTACTAGTTAAATGAATGATGTTACAACCTTACTATGAAAGGCTAGGCTATTGTTCCACAGAATGAGGTAAATCTATGTGTAGCAATATGAAAATACATCCAACTTACATATTAGATGAAAAAAAAACAAGTTGCATAATGTGATGTGTAAGAGTTATTTTTGTTTAAAAAATACTTGTATGTCTATATGGGTTTTTATACATTTTCTGTTGTTTAAATTACTTAAAATATGGATAGATTACTTTTGCATTAAAAGTTTTAAACACATCAAAAATATTTGATGCATATCTTTTCAAAGCATATGGACTGCCTTTAAATTCACACTTAAGAGCATTTTAAACCATCACTTCTACTCCCTTCTATACTTAAATCCTATAGCTCTTAGGCTATTTTTTACCTCTGGTAATAAAAGTTTCTGGCAATGTAAAAACAAGATACTTGTCTTTCAAGCACTTGATCATACTTAAAACTGCTACACTTTTCAGTCCATTTTGCTTTATAATCTATTTGTTCAAAGGCTAAGTGATATTGATTTGTTTTGAGGTACGTCTTTTAAAACAAGCCAGCACAAACTGGCATAGTACACAAGGTGGTTGATGAATCAAATTTAGCTGTTCTTCTCATTTATATATTGCCTTGATACTGAGCCATTGAATAAAGTTTAGGAGGTGGTCTAGATGGTGAAAAAGGTATGGATATTAGAATCAGGTCTTTGTTGGAATCCTGTCTCTGCTCTGAGTATAGACTTACTTCTCTGAGCTCAGGCTCTCCACCTGTAAAATGTGTTTCTTGTGTACCTATTTATATATCTACTGTTATAGGCAGAATGTTTGTGATAGAGATATGAAAGCCCTGATTGTACAATTGCTCCTGGAGAGAAAGAGGAACAGTTCAAATATGCATAACTTAATCAGGGGAATTAAATCGGGATGTAATGTCACTGACACAGTTTCTAAAGGGCATACATAGTATTGTGAATGGAGCTGGCTATGAACCCTAGCTTTGCAACCTTCACACTGTGGGTCAATTTCTTTAACTACTTGAGTATTTTCTTCCTGGTCTGTGAAATGGGTATAACAATATCTACCTTGTTGGGGTGTGAGGATTTGAGGATATGAAAGAAAATATTTGGGAGGATGTTGGTACATTGCAGA
Source organism: Smutsia gigantea (assembly GCA_032199065.1). Taxonomy (NCBI): domain Eukaryota; kingdom Metazoa; phylum Chordata; class Mammalia; order Pholidota; family Manidae; genus Smutsia; species Smutsia gigantea. The sequence goes on along the minus strand of JAVSCE010016445.1, from coordinate 225,801 downwards.
TGCTCAAAAATGACACCTATTGCCATGTTTTTTGTTTTGTTTTGTTTTTCTGGATGTTTAATACCAAATCTTAAAGAGTTACTTGCTGGGTTAAGACAAAAAAGAAAAAGAAAAAATATTCTCTTCCTGGTAAACACCTTCCAAAATAGGAGAGGTGTAACTTCCAGAAAAATCTCTGACTAGTAGCTTGGACCAATAGGGCACCTGGAGACCAGCACTTGGGGAAATACCAGAAATACTGGCTGTTTGACGGCGTGAGCTCATCCATCCATGTGACTCCCTTAGAAGTGACTCCAAGTCCTGCTAGGAGGCTTGGGCAGGGTCCGGTAGGCATTAGTTTGCGATCCTAACATCATAACCTAAGACTGATCTCCCCACAGCCATGCTGGCTCTTCCTCTGCAGTTACTCTGCCTGCAAATGCCATTTGTGTTTCATTTGTAGAACCCACGTCTGTACTATTTCAGGGCTGATCATTAGAGAGACTGGCTGCTAGGGTCACTTTCTACTGCAGGCCCAGCTGCTCTCCCAACTGCTGGAGAGAAGGCTGAGAGCTGAAAATGTGAAAATAATATAGCCCCAACTATTAATAAAAACCTGATTATTTTTTCAGTTGCCATTCTGAAGAGCTAACCCATGACTTTTTTTTTTTTATTTCAGAAATGGGCAAAAGCCAGAGGGCCGTAACCCTATGTCACCTCAGGCCCAACTGTTACAAGGGAAGAAAACAGTGATTTAAAAAAAAAATCACCTAAAGATGGACCATTCCAGAAGTCTTAAGCTATGATGGGTTTTGAAAAATAAAAATAAAAAGGCTAATATGCTCCAAGAAAACACAGGGCATCTGAGCTGCTGTCTGGATGATACCTGATCTAAGTGGCCGTTGGTTCTAAGTCTCAGCAGTGGGGGAAACAGGGCACTACAAATCCAGGGGCTCTGGATTTAGAGTTTTCTTGGATTATTTCTCAGTGCCTTTATGTGTGAATGCCTTTCTGCATCATGCGTCAGCATGCTGACCTAAGGGTATCAGGAGCGACGCTCTGGATTTCCTTCCCCACGACAGCGTCTCACCAGCAGATAACCTCCTTGCCTTTTGGTTACAACATGCTCTTCAGTCATCCAGCTCATCACTTCCTCACACCTTTTCGCCAGGTCTTGTTTCCAATGATGATCTAGGAAGGAATTTTATAGAGACTTCTGCTTACTGCACACAGCATGCAGTCTAGCACAATACTGAGCACATAGCTTGGTACCAAGATTTGAACAGGTGTTCAGGAAATGTTGAATGAATGAAAAACACAAATAGAAGAAATCTGCTCGCCTGGTTACTTCTGGAATGATCCTACTATCCCTCCCAAGTTTTCTTGATACAAAAATCTTCTGACTTGTGATTTGCAGAGTTCTTCAATGCTCTATGGGCCCCTGCTTTCCTCATTCTTAAGATTTAGTGACTGTGGTCTCTGTTGGACACCTCTGACTTACATTTGTGAGTAAATATATATTTATTGGGCCAAGTCCTGATGAAGAAGGTAGACAGACCCTGCCTTCATGAAGCTTACATTCTAATAAGAGAGATGGGAAAAAAAAAATCTCATTCTAGGTGATAAGTCCATGACCAAAAACAAGGGAATGGAGAAGAAAGGGGTGGGGTGAGGTTATTTTAATTTGGGTGATATAGGCAAGACTCTCTGAGGAAGTGACATTTGAGCAGAGAATGGACAGAGCAGTTTGAACCATACCCAGATGTCTTTAGAATTAAAACAAATGACAGTAACATAAAAAAATGGGAGGGGATTAAATGGAACTAAAATATTCTAAGGTTCTTAATACATATCATCTAGAAAGTAGTAAAAGTACTCATTTATATTAGACTTCAGTAAGTGAAGCATGCATGATGTAGCTTTACAGTTTTCATAGATGAATAAAAAAACAGGAAGAAAAAATGCAATTCAAATGAATTAAATTTAAAAAGCAACAAACAAGAGAAAAAGAGAACATAGAATTGGTAAGACATATAGAAAATAAATAAGATGATGGATTTAAACCCCAATATATCCATGATTACATCAAACATATACTCTAATTAAAAAGCAAAGATTGTAAGCAGATAACTGCAAACAAAACCCAATTATGTCCAGCTTACAAGTGACACACTTTGAAGGTCATGAAAAGATTGAGAGGGTGGGAAACTCCAAGGAAGAATTAACCAAAACAAGACTGGGGTAGCTATAATAGAGTTAGACTAAAGTAGACTTCAGAGCCAGAAGACTTACTAGATATCAAGAGGCCCATTTCACAAGAATGAAAGGGTTATCTCAGCATAATGATATAACAATTCTTAATATGTGTTTAAGAGCACAGCTTCAAAATATATAAAGCAAAAATTAACAGGACTAAACAGAGAAATGGACAAAGCTACAAATAGGATTTTAATGTAGGTCTCCCTGAAATTGATAGAAAGGGCAAACTAAAAAAAAAAATCAGTATTGAACTGGCTGAACATTTGGAGAATGTGATAAACAAGGATTCCCGCTGTACTTTCCTCTATACGGCACTGCACCCAATGTCCTAGCCAGGCTCACTGAGTATCATTTGGGGGGACAAGGGTAAGAAGACAAATGGAGGCCACATTCCCCATATCAAAATATGTAAAAACTACAAATCAAAATAGAAACTATCAAAATATATCTTATCCTTCTACCTTGACAAATATACCTTTATAATAATAAAATTAATAAGTATAAAGCTATAATTTATATATGACTTAAAATGGCAAAATATCATAGATGATTCAATTTAATTATTAAGGTATGTGCCTGTATTGATGGGCTGGCCATGTTTGAATAAATCATAAAATGAAGGCATGAATAATACATTATTTTATTCACTCTACAAAATTATTTTTTACTACCTTTATTTTGGCAAATTTCTCATGTTGTAGTCAAGATTTTCATATAATTGGTACTATTGGCAGTAATGATTTAAAGGATTAACAAATAAAATGCAATTGCATTCAAGGGGTATAAATTTTAATACATTTTTATGAAAAAAAATGTAAAATATTTAAAAATTTTGTTTTCAAAAATACCACTTTTGTTCTAAGATATTCAAAATTATATTTTAAAACTAAAGACAAGAATTAAATAAATGAGTGAATCTCCAAATTTAAATCAAAATTAAAGCTGATATTTTATATTTAACTTTTGAAAATGTAATTTTTGCTAAGTATTGTTATAAATGTAAAACTTTGAATTCTAATGTTCAATGTCTGTCTATATGTCAATGAAAAGAATCAGAATGAAGCATCACATATATTAGGTCTAGACTTAATATATGCAAATTTGAGAGAACTATAAATTGTTTACTACTGTAAAATATTCCTCAGCTGGGATGTACAACCACTGCAAAAATGCTGCTAATTTATGTATAACTGCTAATTCCCAGAACTACAAATATAAGCACAAAAAGCAGTAATAAAACAAGAGCCAAAATTACTAGGGAACAAAACTTCATTGTACAAGGAATCTATGTATTCATGCTATCTAGGAGGGTAGATTTGTGAAGTTAATTAATTTGCCTTTTACCTAAGTACTTCTCCCATTCAACCTCCATTCATTGATAAGCAGTGTTTGCCCCCATTATCAACATGAGCACAACTCACAAATTGTCATGAAATCTGGATACCATCATCTTTTGTTTCAAAAACAATGCAAGAGATTTGGGGGACCATTTTTTCTGGGGGCTGGATGGTGTTAGGATAAAAGGGGACATTTAGGGTAACAAATTGTAAGTGAGAGAGGAGCCCATGTTTTCTAGGTAACTTTATTATGTTTAGTATGTGTTTGTGACATGCTGGTCTAAAATTGCACTAGTCTAAAAACCAGTGCAATTAAGCAAGAAAAAAAATGAAAGGTATAAATAAAGATTGGAAAGGAAGAAATAAAACACTCATTATTCACAGATGACATGATTGCATATACAGAAAAAAATCAAAATTATCTTCAAATAAACTATTTGAATCAATAATTGAATTTAGCAAAACAACTACATTTCCATAAACTAGCAAGAACAGAAAACAAAAAAATTAAAAATTATTACATTTAAAATAGCATAAATCTATAAAAAACATATGTCTAGGAATAAGATCAATGAAAGATGTGCAAAGGCTTTCCAAAGAAAACTACATTATTTAGAGAAATTAATAAAGTCTAAATCAATGTAAAGATACAAAATGTTTACGGACAGAAGATTCTGTATTGCAAAGAAATCATTTCTACTCAAATTAAATAGTAGACTGAATGCAATCCTAATCAAAATCCTAACAGGTAGTTTGGAAACTGATAAGCTAATTAAAAATTTATATGGAAATGAAAAAGTCCAACAATAACCAAGAAAGATCTGAAGATGAACAAAGATCAAGAATGTCTGAATCCCAATTATAATAAAATAACATGGTATTCACACAATGATACACAAACAGAAAAACCATAAACACCCACTTATATCATCACTTGATATATCACAAAGGTCAAACTATAGTGCAATGAGGAAATAATATTCTTTTCAATAAATTGTGTTAGGTCAGTTGTACAGCCATAATCCTGACCCATTTCTCAGATCATAAACAAAGTTCAGTTGCAGGTGGGTTATAGACCTATGTGTGAAAGGTTTAAAAAAAGACTTCTAGAATATTATGTAGGAGAATATCTTTATCATACTGGGATAAGTAGACGTTTCCTAAAAACGGCACAATAAGCACTAACTATAAAGAAAAGTCTCATAAATTGAATTACATTAGAATTGGGAACTTTTATTATCAAAGACACCATAAAGAGAATGAAAAGACAAGATACCATGGGAGAAGATGTCTGCAATGTTTATATCCACCAAAGGATTCATATCAAGAGTATATGAGGAACTCCTACACATCACTAAGAAAAAAGGCAGACAACCCAATAAAAGCATGAAAAAGACCCTTTATAAAATAAATCCAAATAGCTAAGTAAGCACCAGAAAATGTGCTCATCAAGGAAATGAAATTTAAAATGATAATGAGAGACCATGGCATACCTAACAGAATGTTTAAAATGAAAAGCACAATGTCAAGTGTTGACAAAGATATGAAGCAACTTGAACTAGTGGGAGGAAAACTGGTGTAACCATTTTGAAAAACTGTTAGGCAGTATTTATTAAAGTTGGACATATGCATACTGTAAGATCCAACAATTCTTTTTTTTTTAGATATACCGAAGAGAAATACAAACAAGTGTGTACCAAAAGACATGTATAGGAGTGTTCACAGCAACACGATTTGTAATAGCCCAAAGCTGGAAATAATTATATGTCAATGGTAGAATAAATAAATAAATTGTGGTATATTCCAACAATGAATTACCATGGAACAAGGAAAATAAATGAACTATGGCTACTTGCAACAACATGGATAAATCTAACCAACGGTGAACCAAAGAACGAAAAAACGTACATATTTATGAGTCCAAAGATACAAAGTTCAAAGCAAGTGATAATGGTCACTCCTTTGAGAAGAGTGGGGAGAGGACATGGGAGAGAAGTATAAAGAAGCTCTGGGTGTTTGTAATACTCTTTTCCCTTATCTAGCAGGAATTTACATGAGCATGTTGGATTTGTGGAAATTCACTGTGCTGTAATTAAACACATACTGAATTGTTCAGGAATGAAATTATATAGTTCAGTGGAAAGCTGGGGGAAACAGAGAAGGGGTGGGGTGTGATAAATAAAATGTGAGTGGCCAAATGCTTATTATGATTGTTAGAGCTGGGCTATGGGTTCACAAATGTTCATTGTACTATTCTTTGTACTTTAGGTACATTTGAAATTTTCCATTATAAAAAGGCCCCCCCCCCAAAGAATATACACAGAGACCTACAACAGCTTTGTGATAGTTTACTGCCCTCTCTGACTGAATCACAGTTATACTGGCTTTACTTAAAGGTAAAGAAACACTGTTAAAGCTGAATGTCACTTGAGGACAATTAAGATCAGGCTACACTTCATATGCCTTTGCCTGGCTTCTAGAGAGCTGCCTCACTCTTCGTTAAGAGCTCACAGCTTTGGTTTCTGCTGCTGCCATCAGCTAACCTTTCCTGCAAAATTCTGTGCCAGTGATTAAGCTATTGCCTTTCAGCTGCAAACTCACCTTTCTATATTCTGGCTTTCTGAAGCTGGGGACTGAGCTCTGCAAAGTTGGTTTCTGATTTGCCAGCTGATCCTGAGGGTCTGCCAAAAGGGGGCACTAGAGGGAGACTGGCAGCTGCAGGAGGAAGAAGGAAAGAAGAAAGAAGGGACTTGCTCTTTCCTTTCACTTCCTGTGCCCTTCTTGTTTCCTTGGCGTCTTATTGCAGGGGTGGTAGTCCCTTCCCTTAGCAGCAGACTTTGCCATTGTTCCAGAGCAGAGGACAGGGTGGGTGTGGGTAGGGGCTGGGCAGAGGTATGTAGCCCGAAGTAGTTACTGGGAAGCACTATTTCTTCAAATTTGTGTTATAGCCAACAAAGGGGAATTTGCATCCCATTATCTCTTCTTATTTGCATAATATAAAAGTATTCTAAGTTACTTGCTGGGTAACTTATTTAACTGTTGCTCCCCTCCAAAATATCTATGAGTAAAATTATGCTTAGATTCTAGGGTTCTGTTTATCTTGAGGCATGCTATTGCCTTCCCTAATTTAAAAAGCATAGAAACGTGTTGTATTTTATGATCATAAACTCATCTGCTCATAGAGAACTGGTAGGTCATCTAAAGGAGAGAAGGGCCAGATGGGGGTTGATTAACCCAAAAGCATGTATCTCAGGTAAAGGGTGCAACTATCAGTTCTAGCTGACTGCAGTCACGTGGGAATACAGAGCCCAGCTTGCCACATCTGATTTTTCAAAAGCAGTCAGGAATCTGATTTCCATTTGAAATCTGATAGCTTTTAATTGTTGACTAGTTTAAAAGATTGAACAGCACTGTGAGTAGGTCAGCCAAATACCTCATGGACCCCAACCACAAGTTTCACTTCTTGTTTAAGCATTCATTTGACTCTGCTTCCCATTCAAATGTTAGTTCATTCTCAATAATTCCCAAATATCTAGCCTGTAATTGTTGACTCCTTTTCCACACCCAGGACTCTTGCCTTACCGAACAGGGGAAGAGTTCTGCCTGGGGGAAATTAATTTACCTCTCTGTAGCTTGCCCTATAACTTCAGTCCTTCTTCTATGATGTGAAAATTAAGAAGAAAACCTCACTAAATTGGAGTCAGGAGGCCAGTAGGGAGAGCTCTCAATCCCTACCACTCCTTGGCAACTGCAAGTGGATAACACTTTAGCTACTACTACCCCAGTAAGAGGGAGAAATATTTTCCTCCTTTCCACCCCAGCAACAGCCCAGCCAATGAGAGACTGTCACAAGTCAGCCAATGCTAAGTTACTATACTTTGAGCTCCCAGTTTACCCCAATGCACTTTTTGTTTATAACAGCCCCTCCCAACTCTTTTCTTTCCTCTATAAAGAAGCAATCCTCTTTGTTCTTGGGACTTGAAGTAGCTTGCTGGTCCTGGATTGTAATTCTCTACTATTCCCAAATTGACCCATTTTTGCTGGTAAAATAATTGACAGTTTTATTTTTAAGGTTCATAACATGCTGGGGAAAGCCTTTGCATTGGTGTAGCACTTTTTATTAAAGGTTTTCCATACTTTATCTAACTTCTGCATATAAGAATCCCTACATGTTAGAGAAAGCAAGCCAAGAAGCCTATCATCCCTATCTTCTAAATGTGAAACCTAGCAAGAGTTTAAGTGACTTTCTTAAAATTATAGTTACTAAAGTGTCAGAGTTAAGGATATTAATCTGGTTTCCTGATATAAATCACAGCCTTTTCTTTCTTTCTGTATTTTAGAAATAGCATTTTTCTTCTATTCATAAGAGTCAAGTATATTAGTGGCAAAAAGCTGGAACGTACAGAAAGGACTACAGGAGAAAGTAAAATTCCACTAGAAATTCCACCATTCATTGTGTGGTTTTTTTTTATTTGCATCTAACTTTGTTTTTGTTTTTTTTGCCATCTGATTCAGAGCTATTATGTTAAAAAAAAAAAAGGAAGCTCTAGCCATCCATTGGCACAGGGGGTGTTAATAGGGGTAAGCTCATCTGCCTGGAAAGGTGAACAGAGATTTCAGGATATAAAACTGACTTGCACCTGATTCTATAGGGTGCATTTGCCTGTGAAGTGACCCATTCAGTTGTACTGAGATGGAGTTACTGACCATGGCCAGATTATTGGGAGAGCTCCCAGAAGCTGCTCAGTGACTCACAGGTGAGGTGGGGATGGGAGTGGAGCTGGTGCCCAGTACAGTTCCTGGGCTAGATTAGGGCTGCTTTTGTTTTCTCCTGGGAGATTGGTGCAAGCCTCCAGAAACTCGCTTGTTGCTGATTATCCTGCCAGGTGATCTTGTTTTTAGAAAGATATGGGCTGGTGCCCTCAGTTTCCACTCGAGCCACATTTCTTAGCAAGGATGTAAACAGGTTTGGGAATTTTCTGCATTGAAACCCTCTAACACATGTGCTGTGAAGCCACCATTCATACCCAGCTAAACAGGCAAGCTCCCAAGGTCAGAAATCTACAGATGCTTTGGCAGGACAGCATCCTTTCTGGGGGCTTTAGGGAAGAAGTCATTTTGTTGCCTTTTCCAGCTTCTAAAGCCTACCCAGGTTTCTTGGCTCCTACTTTTAGATTTCTCCTATTTCTGCTTCTATCTTCACATCTCCCTCTCTTTGTTGTGCATTTTCTTTTTTAAACATGAGTGCATGTATGTGAGAGGGCAGTCCTCTTTTAAACTGCATGATATTGTCTCAACATAAGTAGCTCACCTGTTTCAAAGCCTATGGCAACTTTCCAGTGAGACCATCAATGAAAAATTTAAGTATTTTATTTCTTCATCAAAGTTACAAGTAGCTCAGAAAGTAGGTGCAAAACCTAAATTTAATGAAATCAGCATTGCTGATTTTTCCAGTAGCTGTGACAGGGAGGGGAAATTGCCAATCCTGATATGAAAATATTCAATATCTGTATGCTCTTAGGGGTGCCTGAGGCAACTCCAACTGCAGATAGCATGTGTAGGTTCACTGTGACTAACTGTAATAGAATTTGATAATAAAAAAAACTTCATTACCGTAACAGGCTAGTGTCAATAAATTTGATACTGCTTCTGCACTAAGCCAAAAATTATAAAATATACCCAAGGGCATGCAATGGGAAGCTTTCAAGTTTTTATTGACTGGGAGAATTATTTTTCCCTGATTCTGGCATTACTCTAAAATCTAGTATTCCCTTCCTCACTTCTTCAACTCACGTATTTAAAAAAAAAGAAGGCCAAAAAAACCTAAAGATTCATGGGAAGGACAACCTAAGTGCTATTTCTGATTTAGTGCACTTGTATTTATTTTTAGTCACACTTGTTTATGTTGTTGGTTTATGTGACCACTAGCAAGAAAGAACATGTGCAAATGTGTGCTAAGTTCTTTTGGGGTTTCTTGTAAGAGTTCCTCACCTGTTGGATTTTCACTTCAGAATATAATTCCAACAATGAAATGAACAGTTTTATTTCATAGCAGTGTTTATGCGGTGGGGGGGGGGAAGGGGAGGGAGAGGAAGTGGTGGGGGAAATGTCCTAATGAGAACAATCCCATTGTTAACTGTTTGTTGTGTGCCAGTACTGTGTGGGCATTCTCCAGATCGCTATGATATAACCTCTTTCTAAACTTATGAAACATTTTAAACACTCAAAAAAGTACAGAGCATAAAATAATCACCTGTGAATCTACCACCTGACTTATTTAGATTTTAACATTTTTTCATATTGACACTTGAAATACTGCAGGTAAAGCTGAAGCCTCTTTGTGTTCCCTCCTCATCCCATCCCCCTCTCCCTTTCCCCAAGCCGTGATTTGCTACGTATCATCCCCATGTACTTACTACACCTGTACTTCCTCTCTCCCATTATATACATGTATATTAGTTGTATACCTCTAAAACATTTCGATAAATGGTTTCATAATATACATATGCAACTTCCCTTTTTTGTCCTATGTTATATCATGCAAGTTGATACATATATACTTAACCTCTTTAAGTCTGGTGTTCAGTATGTAATAGGCATTTGATAGAACTTAATCACAAAATTTTTATTATTTGACATACTACGCTGCTTTTCATGAGATTAGCCAGTGAAATTCTTCTTGCCCTGTTTGGAAATTAACTTTTACTATGAATGTCTTCCATAAACTTGCCTATTTCTACCTGCTTCATGTGAGGTAAGGACAGATCAAATGAGTGTAGCTTCACAGGCCACTTGAACACACTTACGATGGCACAGACACACATATGCATCCACTGCACACATGAAGCCTATCTGCATTTGGTCTGCTTTAATCCATTTCACCCCTACAACTCTACAATTCACAAATGAGGAAACAGGAAATTCTTTTAACCATAAAGAGGTCAATAAATTCCCAGAGCTCACAAAGCTAGTGAGTGGTGCCACAGAAGGATGCTAAATATAAGCAGTCTTACTCCTGAGCCTGGCCTCAGGGCTGACACTCAACCTCTTAGCCTGTACAGATTTTTCTCTTTTCTGGTTTTGCAAAAGCTGCACGTTCACAAAAGAGATATGCAACACTGAAAACCGTATGTGCCTCCTGGAGTATTTATTGAATTATTTACTAAAAACAAATACCCAAAGCCATTAGCATTTGACAGTGGGTCACATTCAGCTCAGCTGAAGCAGATACAAATATGTTGTACAGGAGAGCAGATCCAACGTTTCAATTGCCCGGCTTCCACCAGCAGTCACAAACAAGCAGGCAGATTTCTCTCTGTACCGTGAGTCACTGGTTTCTTTATGCTCAACAAAATAACAAAACATTATTCTTCTCCCTCTGGAATCACACCAAGGAAAATACAGGAATTTTTAAGATAGGCCTTCCATTGATGTTGTGGGGTAATTGGTAGAAACAATTGTTGAGACACATTTTGTGAGCGTGTTTAATTAAATGGCTGTGTAGTCACTGCTGAGCACTAAGGATTTTGCATGCCAGATGCCAGATGTGGTTCATGTCAAAATTATGATCTCTGAAATAGAACAAGTTTTCAGTAATATTGGTCAGTCCCTTATCTAGGTAGCATAGGCCCAATGGTTTTTTGTTCCATTTTTGTTTTTAACCAACGCAGCTCAAAATCTTCTCAGCTTCCTGACAGCATGACCCTAACTACAAGGGAGGAAGCATCTATGGATGCAGAAAAAAAGGAAGAATCACAAGGTACATAGGGGAGGATGATAAGTGACCCTTCATTTCAAGTGGAGATAGCACAAGGGGAAGTGGGTTTGTGCTTAATTAGAAACAACAAGATCTTCCTCCTGTCTCGAACAGGTTGCTGCACCAGATGTGCAATCTCCCTCTCTCTAGAGACTGTGGCAATGCAGGATGAGACACTTCTGATCAGCGCGACCAGATTCGAGAGTTATTTCCAGATGCCATCAATAAATCCCCTAGAGTCTCATGAATCACCAAGCCTGCTGTGTGCAGATATTGACCCAAGTCACCTCTCTTCCTTGCCCTCTGCTCAGGTTACTTAGGTGAGAAAAGTTAAATAACACAAAGGTACACAATCCAGATCCCCAGAATCCTTGGCAAAATTCAGGCATTCACGAATTCTGTTTAAAGGAGACAGAGGAAAAAGCATTTTTTTTTTTTGGTGGGCAGGGGCTAGACTCTGGTTGAATTCTATTAAATCAACCAGTATTTTTTTGGCTGTGTTTTTATATTTGTTAGGGTGTCTGTTTTTTTGTAAAGGTGTGTGTGTCCAAGGATAAAACAAAGCCCTCCAGAGATTTAAAAAAATACCACAAAAATTAATTTATTGTGTGTGGGACTAAGGGAGTGGGATAAACCACATCAGAGCCATATCACTCAAGAACTGGTCTCTCTGTGCTAAAGGCAAAAGGGACCATTTATTTATTAGAAGAGATTTTATGCATTATAAGAAATATCCAAGATAGACTAGGTTTCTGGTAGCCGGATTTAGCAATTAAAAATCCAAGAAGCTCAATTAAACTTAAACTGTAGATGAACAAAGGAATCATCTGCAGTTTAAGTTTATCCCCTGAAATATTTGGGACATACTTACACTAAGAAATGATTTACTTACCTAAAATTCAAACTTACCCAGTTCTGTATTTTATGTAGCAGTCCTAAGTAGTGAGGCTCGGTGGGGTTCAGGGTCATGCAGGAGGAGCCAGTTCACACGCCCAACTTAGTAACATTTAAGAACCATTTAACATATAAAAAATAACTTAGTATCATTTTTTCTGTAAGAGTGTAAACACACCAGTTATGGAGAGAGAGATGGATGGGATAAATACCAAATATAAAACAGCAAGGCTTGCCTTTATTTGCTTAGTGTTACTATGTTAGGTACACCCCCAGGCCACAGCAGCCTGGGTGTATGTATGGCGTAGCTGCAAGGTAATAATAAGCCCCTTACAGTTGGGAGGGCTTAGGAAGCACAGCTTGTCTCCAATACTCATACCTCCCAGTCTCCAGGTGCTCTCTATGCACCCACACCTGTAGTTAAGCGGTGCCAGAGCGGCTGCCTCAGGATGTGAGCCAGTGGTGTCCCTTTCACTTCCGTGTTACATGCCTGCCTGGACAACATGCTCATGTCGCACTGCAGCACATTCTGCTTCAGGGGTCCGTGAACCAGATTTCTTCTATCTTGGATCAGCCTTTGTGATTAAGTCTCATGGAATACACCAAAATGAGCAGCAACGCACACACCTGTGTAGACCGTCTAGGAACTCAAACCAAACAAAAGGAACGGAAGTTACCAGTGACTCCTGGACAAGGACAATCTGCTGTTGGACTCTGCCAGCGTAGACTGGTGTTGGGAAGGCGTTTCAAGGAGATGGAGTCTTTGAAGATGACCCCTGATTTCTCACTTGTGAATCTGGTTGGAGGATAATGTTTTCACAGAGGTCCAGAATATGGGAAGACTTACTGGGAAGATGGACGGAAAGGCCTAGGACACAACCATCCCTGTCTTCCTCCCAAGCTGTCTGATGGACACAGCTACCTAAACATCCTCCACTTGGGTGTCCCAGAAGGCTCTTAGTGTGTTCAATGCTTAATTCATTCTCTTCTTCCCCAAACCCACTTGTGTTCCTATGATTCCTGTGTCAACTACAGACACGCAAAGACTCCAACAGTGAAAGCTGGCAGCTGCCCCGTCTTCCCCATACCACTTCTCCTCACACCTCAGCCAGGCGAATGCTGACTGCTTGTGAGGCTGCCTTAGAGATACCTCTCAGGTCCTCCCCCTCCTCCTCCCTTGATTCAAGCTCCCATCATCTCTCAACGTAAGCAAGAGGGTCTTCACTGAGCCCTCTCCCTCCAGCCATTTCCTCCCTTTATCTCCTCATTGCTTTGAGATTTTTCTAAAAGGCAATTTTGAGGATGTTTCTCCATTTCTTAAAAACCTAAGTGGGTTTTCATGCCTAAAGGATGAAATTCAGTTGCCTGAGCACAGGCACACAGGTTCCTCAAGGTCTGGCATTGGTCTTTGTTTTCTGCCTCTCAACCATCCCTTTTCCCTAACAACAGATGGTGCCAAGCTGTCGGCCAATTGTCTGCCATCTGATGCTCTTTCACATCAAGACAACTTTGCACAGACTGTTCCTTTACCTGGGACGTCCTCTGTCTACCTGCTTTTGTCTGGAAAATTTGTCCTTCTGGGCTCCACTCTCAAGAGGTAGGCCTGCTTCTGATAAGCCGTGTCCTTCTCCATCGCAGATTTCGCTGTTCTCTATCTGTACCCCATGGCCCGCTGTACCTGCCTTCACTATGGGGCTTGCCGCTTTGTATGAGTGGTAGGGGCATGTTTGTATTCCCCAGAGGATTAGGAGCTTGGGGCTGGGATGTGCTTTACTCTCCTTTGAATCCCTGCGACTTTGCACAAGCATGACTACAGTAATTACAGCAGTATTAATATTACTGCTGGCTAGGTACCTATGTGCTGGGTGATTTTTTAAGCTCTTTACCCATTTTGACTCTTTAATCTTGACAACGACTCTATGAGACCAGTACTCTTATTATTTCCATTTGCTAGAAGAAGAAACCAAGGCAAAGATGTGGAGGGCTGGCCTGCAACTCGGCTAGTAAACTGGCTGTTTCAACTCAGCTGCAGGGTACCTGAGGAAATTCCTAAAATACTGATCCTCGGGTCCACTCAAGAAACACTGGATCAGAATTTTTGGTGTGCTGGGACTTGAAGGAGTTTATTAAAATGTCCCAGGTGGTTCTGGTGTGCAGCCAGCTTTGAGAATCACTGATCTGCTTATTTCATCCTAAAAAATTTCAATGTTGGGAGGAGGGGAGAAGGAGCCCAGACACTGGCAGCGGAAAGTTGCCCAGCTCTGCAGTCCTGCCCATCACCAAGGATTAGACTTACATAGAAGAGCAGAGTGCCAGGCCCACTGGACATGAAGCTCTGCCTCCTTCCTGTGCAGTGCAGATGGGACCACAGGCCTTTCCTTAGCACATGCACGGCTTGAGATCAGGAGTGGGAAGGGTAGTGGACTCCTTCCCAACCCGGGAGTACACTTTACCAGGCAATAGAGGAAGGGTCTGGCTGAATGAGACATTTCAGAACATATGCATGATGATTCTACCTAATCTTCTCCAAAGATGGAACTGGTCCTGTTCCTCTCTGTGCACCAGCTGCTTCTCTGCAAAGAAATCATCATTCCCTTGCCAAAATTAGAATGTGCAATGCAGCAACCACTTTCTGTGTAGTCAAAAAGTTGTCAAAAGGCAGAATTTGACCTTAAAAATGTTCATTTGATGAGTGCCTGACAGGTACTTGGTTATGTGAAATCAGTGCAAGCTGCTGGCCAGGGAACAAAGAAGAAAGAAGAAAGAAGAAAAACTAGAGAAACTAGGTGCAGAAAAACTAAGGACTGGATCCAGGATGGGGATAAGAAGGCAGGGGACTTTTCTTTGCAGTTATAAAAGATCTAGGAAAGGTAAGTAACTGTAGAAGCATTAACAGAAAATAAATGTGGGGAAATGACAATTCATACAGTGAAGGAGAGAACAGTTCTGACTCAGAAAATTAGGGGTTACAGCTGGGAGAAATGAGAAAAGACAAGGATTCCCTATGGCTGAATAAAGAACGTTTTTCTCTTCAAGGGTTAAATCCATCAAAGTGATCATCATGGTGAATGAATGCAGGCCGCGCAGTCATAGGATCCTGGGCAGTCGGACCCTGGGTTACCCTGGCTCAACCCCTGTATAAGCTCTGTTACTTTGGGTAAGCTTAAACTCACTCAGCCTCGGTTTTCTCATGTGTTTAATAAATAGGCCTAAATAAAGACCTAACTCATATGGTTGTGGGAAGAAAGAAATAAAAAATCCGCATTAACAATAGTAGCACACAATTAAGGATCTGTTTGTAAGTAATCTATTCATCTAAACTTCATAACAACCCTAGGAAGTAGGTACTATTATATGCCCATTTTAGAGATGAGGAAACAGAGAAATTAGGCAACTTCCCCAAGGTCATACAGATACTAAGTGGCCAAGCCAGATTTTGAACGAAGGCAATCTGGCACCAGAGTCTAGGCTCCTAACTGCTCTCCTATGCTCACAATTCTCTGTTAGCAGACAAAATGAGGACAAACATCAGATGCAAGAAAAATGGAAATGTCAGAATCCCTAAGTCATAGCTTTCAAAAGTGTCCCTAATGTTTCAGGTGCCAGGAGTGGGATTTCGACTTGATACATTTTTTGTCACATCTTTTCTTCGCACGCCCTTGCTCAATGGGAAGAGTCTTGTATGGAGACACAAAAGGCCTCTTTTGATATCCTCAGGCGACCAGCATCTACTCTGACTTAGCAGACAGAGAGGACAGGGACACAGAGCTGGATCATTTCTCACCTAACTGCATCTCTCAACTCAACTGATGTCCCCCAAGGGCAGCTCATCCGATTTCTCAGATTCCCAAGTCCCAGCATCTTTCAAACCCTGAATTTCACCTTTAACCTGGATTGACAGTCAATGAAGCTTTTAAGAATAGAGATAACCTCTTATTCTGAAGAGTTCTAAGTGCTGGTGAGCAGAGCTAAGAACATGGAAGAAAAACTGATGACTCTCAACTATTAACATCCTAAAATAGTTGGTCCATTTCCTGTGCAATTGGGTGCTTATCATTCAGACTGGCACAAAACCCATTCTTATTTTGAATTACCATCCTCCCATAATGTTTTGTTCACCTCTGTTTTTTAAGGAATGAATCAAATTGCATTACTGTGAACAGTGGTATCGGGACCTACAAGCTTCAAGAATCCCTTAGCACTTCTTTGCATTAGTATTTTCTCATTTTTTTTCTCCACTAAGCATAGTATTTGCCTACACAGTCATCTACTTAGAATAAGATATTCCTTTAAAACTACTGTCTCACCAAAGGTATATCCTAGTGAGAAAACCATGTTGAAGACCTGATGGGCACCCAATGGCATGTGAATGTGGATTAGATGGGGAGAGTGGAAGAGTCTCCCCAGATTTCTGTGCCTGAAAGGGCAGGAGATGCTCCCTGTGAACCCCTTCTGACTCTAGCAGTTGGCATCTGCCAGCATCTCCAACCTACATCAACCACTAAGCTTCTTTGAGAGAAACAAGCAGTCTTTCTAGCAGCAAAGGTATGTAAATTATTAATCATATTTTTGAACATGCATGCAGAATGATATACTTCAACAAGTAAAGAAGAGGAAAACTAGAGCCCCAAACCTTCCCCACAACATTCACAATTTAAGCTACACTATGGAGGTGAGAAAGCTCACTAAGTTTCACTGAGCTATGTCCATGCATTGATTCTTCAGAGATTCTGAAAAAGGGATCACATCCTCAGTGGCAGAGTAAGAAAAAGGATCCGCGTGCCCGACTCCCTTCCCAGGACCACAGTCTACTCTTTCTTCAAAATCCCGTTTCTCCATGAAGCTGCCTCTGTAAACTCTCTTCCCGCTAGGCTGCGTCAGGCAACGGAGCTGAGTGTGATAGATTCAGTGCGAGCCTGAACGGCTTCTTTCGTTCAGTGACCTCGGTCACGTCAACTTCTGAGCCTGGGTGGAACTCCTCCTCAGTTGTGCTGGGACGGGCGCTCCACAACTGTTCCACCTACCTTCTAGCATGCCTTCTTGAGCTGCAGAGCCAGGAGATCTAGCACTGAGATTCTCCAGCCTTGCTTAGAGCTATGGTGCTGGGTGTCATTTAGCCAGTCAGACTCCCAAACTAGCTTTAGGAGGTGAAAGTGACGTGGTGGCTATGTGCTACTCTTTCTCCTGGCAAACACAGGGAGGATATTTTTTAACCTGTGGTGGGTAGTGGCTAGCATCACAGTGCTGAGAGGCAGGCTCTGGTGGCATGTTCCAGAATGCAACAGTTCCAGGGGCAGCTTCCTGATTCCTCACCTTTCTGATGGAGGCAGAAGCAGCTCTTCTGGCAGGCCAGTCATACCATGTGGTTCTGGAGTCATCCATGGAGCCCCAGCCTGTTCCTCCAGTCCTGCCAATGATTTTGTAAGCACCCAATTCCTCCATGAAAGCCCCCTCTCTCTTGAAAATAATACAGTGGTTTCTATTTTCTGCAAGTGAGCCTAGACCGATATACCTCTCCATCCTTCAGAGTGGGTGTGAGGAATAAAAGGGGGCTAAAGGCAGCAGAGCACAGAAGTAAGAACATAAAAGCCTTGAGCTCAGATGGCCTGGGCTTAAACCCTGGTCCTTTGTTAACTATGGGCAACTTCCTTAATCTCCAGTTCCTACATAATGCTGTTATTACAGATTACATGAGTAATACATGTAGAATGCTTGCCCTGGGAATTCAATGAGTGTTAGTTTCTTTCTGCCTTAAGTTCCCACAGGACCCCTCTGTAGACCTGCATTACAGCACTTATCAAATCATATTGACTAACCCTCTGTGAACACAAGCCCAGAGGATTTTCTGTAGTGTGGGAGTAAAAGGAATAGGAATATCCCAAATTCCAATCAAGGTGACTTGGGAATAACTTTAAAGAAGAACTGAAAGGTGATTGTAATTGATTAAGTGGAAACACAATTGTTTATATTGTACTGCTTTGGAGATACAGTAGTAACAGGTGGTCAGGGGTGGAAATATATAGCAAAGAGCTGAAGTATGGCAATGAGCCACAGTTGGCCAGGTCTGTCCAAGGGCTCTAGGACAGGGTACAGGAAATCTTGGCTGGGCAAGTGTAAGGTCACCCCTGCTGTGCTGAGAGTCTGTCAAGCATTTTAGCAAAGCAACACTTCTTAAGTCCACCATGATGCCATATTCTGACTTTCTATTTTGTTATCTATACAGTGCCAATGTGCTGGTCAGACCAGTCAACTTGACAGTTTAATTCCTCACTGTAAATGAATAGATTGTCATCCTGATTATTATAATTTTGTTTTCCATGTACTTGGCTACTGGGGAATAGGCAGTGATTTGCTGATTTGAACTTTCCATTTAGGTTTAGAGATGTAGCTGTCATTGTATTTTAATGGGCCCTAATTGGATTTGTATTTATAGAGAGCAGTCACAGTGCTCAGGCAATGTAAGTCCACCTCTCAGAGACAATCCCTTTACAATGGGCCATCAGAACCAAGTTTGTGAGTCCACTAGGCGGACAGCCAGACTCCTGACCATGGCAAATTCACCATGGAAAATCTACCTGCTTCCAGTGCCCTTTGTAGCCACATACAATCTTGAAACTTGGGCATCCAAACTCTAGGCAATTATTTGCTTTCACGTCTATGAACTGCTGGTGTGCAAACAAATTCTCCTTGCTAAAATGGAGCAAGAGAGCATGGTTTCCTTGTGTTGGCCCTGGGAAACACAAAGTCCTATGGAAGTAGTGTACGTCTTTCAGTGGGGTTGGGTTATGCATGTGAAAGGGCCCAAGAGGAGGGGAGACCCTTGTGAGGTTTGTTTTGTTTTTAATCAGGAAGGCAATTCCTCTTCAAAGCACTGTAATCCAGTACCTGAAGACAGTTATTTTACTCCCTACTAATCACTACTGTCTGTCAGCAATTCCTGCCAACCAGACAAGCTGGAGCCAAAATACATCCCCTTATTCCATGAAGGCAAAAAAAATAATCCATTCTTGCCCCAAGGGCTTACCCCTCACTGCAATGCGCCTTTCCTCTGAGGGGCCTGGACTGACTGCAAAAACCGCTTGCACACGTATTTGGTGTCAAGATCGCATAGCACTTGGTATGCTGCCTATTGATTTGTGTGAACACATTCATCTTGCCAAGCAAAGGGAAATAAAGGACAATTAGCTTACTCTGAGATCCCACTATTTACAAAGAAGATGAAACAAATGACAACTACAAACAGGCACCGAGACCTTGGAAACAAAGCTTACTTAACACTGCCATTTAGCTTCTGATTCTTACTATGCCTGCCACATGGTAGCACGCTGGCATGACTTAGATACCAGAGGACCTTGTTTTGAAATTCTACAACCATATCTGGTTTCTTAGTGTAGATGTCCAATTCACCAACAGATGGAGCCTGGTATTTTACCCACTAAACTCTATGATCCCCATAACCATTTAATAATGAGATGGACTGGATAAGAACAGGGAGCAGATTTTTCATTCTGCACAGATTCTGCTGGCTTTTCAACTGCAAAGTGAATTTGTGGATTAAAAGCCTCTGAAATGATCCCATAAAAAAAGAGCTATTAGCAATATTCTTCAGTCGGTTCTGGAGAATAATGTATTTGGAGGAAAATGGCATTGACATAGCCATATGCACACTCTCACTTGAATGATGGGAAACTGAGACTGTAGAAACAGGTCACTTAAAAAAAACTGGTAGTCTTTTAAGTGAAAAATATTCTGGTTGCCCTTGGTTTGGGATCAATCATTCATTCAGTAATTGTTTACTGAGCACCTATTATTTGCCAGGCACTCTTCTAGGCATTAAGGATTCATGTGTGAACAAAAGAAATTCCTGCCCTCATGAAGCTGTATTTCACTAATTTCTAAGTTTCTACCATGAACTATGTACTGGCCCAACTAGAGTTCCAGAGGGAGTGAGAAAGCTGTGCTTCATGCCCACTGAACTGCAGATAAATGCCCTCTGGCTATATCCTGTTGTCACAAAAATGCTCTGGCCATTTAAAATAAGATGGGTTAATGTTTATCACTCTGCTTCTTGGCTTCCCAAGCAGTACAGATATTTGTAATTCAATCTGAGCCACACAACTTTATTTTGTTGAATGTCAGTGAGATCAACAGATGATTTTATTACTCATCACAGCATTTTTCAATCAAATTTTGGAAATCTGTTGCTTCCTGTTGAACAGAAACAAAAAAAGAACTTCCAGAAGTCCTCCAGTAGATTCGCCCATTACCTGCAGCCACGCAGTTACCTGATCTCACCCCTGACTAAGTGGTGCTCATCCAAGCCGACCCTTCCCTTAGTGCCAGGACCTCCCTCTACTTCCACACTTCCTCAAGGACATTGCTCCAGCAATTCTCTCTTCTTCACATCATTGAATTTTCCCACTTCGCTGTGTCATTCTCATTACCTCACAAATGTGCTATGATCTTGCCACTTAAAAAAAAATCTCTGGACGTTACATTTTCTCCTTGCTTGTAGCTCATTTGTTTGTCCCCTTTACATGTGTGTCTAATTCCCATTCTCCCATTTCCCGAACTCACTTTGTCCTGATTTTCACCCCACTCACTTCACCAAACCTCATCATCAATAAATAGGATGACCGATTCTCTGTTTGTATCCTATCTGGTCACCACTTGACATCATAACTCTCTTTGCCTTATATACTTTCTTCACCGTCTTCCTTATCCTCCAGGTTTCCTTCTCAGGCCCCTTTGCTGGCTCCGCTTATTTTCCTCTCATCTTAATGCTGTCAACTTCTTTCTCTAAACCCACTCTGGGTGATTTTATTTAGTCCCATGCCTTTCCGGAGTATTATGGCTTCTGAGTCTGAATTCCAGACTCATTTTCAACTGCCTACTCAGCATCCCCATTGAGATGTCTAACTTAACCATTTAGATCTCAAACTTAAATCCAAAATTGAACTATTTTTTTATTATAATTTATTTTGGTATCATTAATCTACAATTACATGTGCAATATTATGGTTATTAAACTACCCCCTTCATCAGGTCCCCACCACCAACCCCATTACAGTCACTGTCCATCAGCGTAGGGAGATGCTATAGAATCACTACTTGTCTTCTCTGAGTTGTACAGCCCTTCCCATGCCCCCCCAACATTACATTTGCTAATCGTAATGCCCCTTTTTCCCCCTTGTCCCTCCCTTCCCACCCATCCTCCACAGTCCCTTTCCCTTTGGTAACTATTAGTCCGTTCTTGGGTTCTGTGAGTCTGCTGCTGTTTTGTTCCTTCAGTTTTTTTCTTTGTTCTTATACTCCACATATGAGTGAAATCATTTGATACTTGTCTTTTTCAGCTTGGCTTATTTCACTGAGCATAATACCCTCTAGCTCCATCCATTTTGTTGCAAATGGTAGGATTTGTTTTCTTCTTATGGCTGAATAATATTCCATTGTGTATATGTACCACATCTTCTTTATCCATTCATCTACTGATGGACACTTAGGTTGCTTCCATTTCTTGGCTATTGTAAATAGTGCTGCGATAAACATAGGGGTGCATATGTCTTTTCAAACTGGGCTGCTGCATTCTTAGGGTAAATTCCTAGGAGTGGAATTCCTGGGTCAAATGGTATTTCTATTTTGAGTTTTTTGAGGAACCTCCATACTGCTTTCCACAATGGTTGAACTAATTTGCAGTCCCACCAGCAGTGTAGGAGGGTTCCCTTTTCTCCACATCCTCGCCAACATTTGTTGTTGTTTGTGTTTTGGATGTTGGCCATCCTCACTGGTGTGAGGTGATATCTCATTGTGGATTTAATCTGCATTTCTCTGATGATTAGCGATGTGGAGCATCTTTTCATGTGCCTGTTGGCCATCTGAATTTCTTCTTTGGAGAAGTGTCTATTCATGTCCTCTGCCCATTTCTTAATTGGATTATTTGCTTTTTGTTTGTTGAGGTGTGTGAGTTCTTTATATATTTGAATACGTCATTTATGAATATATTCTCCCATACTGTAGGATGTCTTTTTGTTCTACTGATGGTGTCCTTTGCTGTACAGAAGCTTTTCAGCTTCATATAGTCGCACTTGTTCATTTTTGCTTTTGTTTCCGTTGCCCGGGGAGATATGTTCATGAAGAAGTTGCTCATGTTTATGTCCAAGAGATTTTTGCCTATGTTTTTTTCTAAGAGTTTTAAGGTTTCATGACTTACATTCAGGTCTTTGATCCACCTTGAGATTACCTTTGTGTACGGGGCTAGACAGTAGTCCAGTTTCATTCTCTTACATGTAGCTGTCCAGTTTTTCCAACACCAGCTGCTGAAGAGGCTGTCATCTCCCCATTGTATATCCAAGGCTCCTTATCAAATATTAATTGACTGTATATGTTTGGGTTAATGTTTGGATTTTCTATTCTGTTCCACTGGTCTGTGGGTCTGTTTTTGTGCCAATACCAAATTGTCTTGACTACTGTGGCTTTGTAGTAGAGCTTGAAGTCAGGGAGTGTAATTCCCCGTTTTATTCCTCCTTCTCATGATTCCTTTGGCTATTCAGGGACTTTTGTGGTTCCATATGAATTTTAGAATTATTTGTTCCAGTTCATTGAAGAATGCTGTTGGTAGTTTGATAGGGATTGCATTGAATCTGTAGATTGCTTTAGGTAGTATAGCCATTCTGACAATATTTATTCTTCCCAGCCAAGAGCATGGGATGCATTTCCATTTGTTAGTGTCCTCTTTAATTTTCTTAGAAGTGTCTGTAGTTTTCAGGGTATAGCTCTTACACATCCTTCATTAGGTTTATTCCTAGATATTTTATTCTTTTTGATGCAATTGTGAATGGAATTGTTTTTCTGATTTCTCTTTCTGTTAGTTCATCATTAGTGTATAGGAAAGCAAGAGATTTCTGTGCATTATTTTTGTATCCTGCAACTTTGCTGAATTCACATATTCGTTCTAGTAGTTATGGAGTGGAGTCTTTAGGGTTTTTTATGTACAATATGATGTCATCTGCAAATAGTGACAATTTGACTTCTTCTTTACCAATCTGGATGCCTTGTATTTCTTTGTGTTGTCTGATTGCCATGGCTAGGACCTCCAGTACTATGTTGAATAACTGTGGAGAGAGTGGGCATCCCTGTCTTGTTCCCGATCTTAGATGAAAAGCTTTCAGCTTCTTGCTGTTAAGTATGATGATGTTAGCTGTGGGTTTGTCATATATGGCCTTTATGATGTTGAGGTACTTGCTCTCCATACCCATTTTGTTGAGAGTTTTAATCAGGAATGGATGCTGAATTTTGTCAAATGTTTTTTCAGCATCTATGGAGATGATCATGTGGTTTTTGTTCTTCTTTTTGTTGATGTGGTGGATGATGTTGATGGATTTTCGAATGTTGTACCATCCTTGCATCCCTGGGATGAATCCCACTTGATCATGGTGTATGATCCTCTTGATGTATTTTTGAATTCGGTTTGCTAATATTTTGTTGAGTATTTTTGCATCTTCGTTCATCAGGGATATTGGTCTGTAATTTTCTTTTTTGGTGAGGTCTTTGCCAGGTTTTGGTATTAGAGTGATGCTGGCTTCATAGAATGAGTTTGGAAGTGATTCCTCCTCTTCTATTTTTTGGAAAACTTTAAGAAGAATGGGTGTTATTTCTTCTTTATATGTCTGGTAGAATTCAGAGGTGAATCCATCTGGTCCCGGGGTTTGTTCTTGGGTAGTTTTTTGATTACTGGTTCAATTTCGTTGCTGGTGATTGGTCTGTTTAGTTTTTCTGGTTCTTGTTTGGTCAGTCTTGGAAGGTTGTATTTTTCTAAGAAGTTGTCCATTTCTTCTAGGTTTTCCAGCTTGTTAGCATATAGATTCTCATAATATTCTCTTATAATTCTTTGTATTGCTGTGGGGTCCGTCGTGATTTTTCCTTTCTCATTTCTGATTGTGTTTATGTGTGTAGATTCTCTTTTTCTCTTAATGAGTCTGGCTAGGGGTTTATCTATTTTGTTTATTTTTTCAAAGAACCAGTTGTTGTTTTCATTGATTTTTTTCTATTGTTTTATTCTTCTCAATTTTATTTATTTCTTCTCTGATCTTTATTATGTTCGTCCTTCTGGTGACTTTGGGCCTCATTTGTTCTTTTTCCAATTTCAGTAATTGTGTCTTTAGACTATTCATTTGGGAATGTTCTTCCTTCTTTAAATAGGCCTGGATTGCAATATACTTTCTTCTTAGAACTGCCTTTGCTGCATCCCACAGAAGTTGTGGCTTTGTGTTGTGGTGTCATTAGTCTCCATATATTCTTTTTTGATTTGGTCATTAACACATTGATTAATTAGGAGAATGTTGTTAAGTCTCTATGTATTTGTGAGCCTTTTTGATTTCCTTCTAAAATTTATTTCTAGTTTTATACCTTTGTGATCTGAGAAGTTGGTTGGTCGAATTTCAATATTTTAAAATTTACTGAGGTTCTTTTTGTGGCCTAGTATGTGGTCTATTCTGGAAAATGTTCCATGTGCACTTGAGAAGAAGGTGTGTCCTGTTGCTTTTGGGTGTAGAGGTCTGTAGATGTCTGTTAGGTCCATCTGTTCTAGTGTGTTGCTCAGTGCCTCTGTGTCTTTACTTATTTTCTGCCTGGTTGATCTGTCCTTTGGAGTGAGTGGTGTGGTGAAGTCTCCTAAAATGAATGCATTGTTTTCTATTTCCTCCTTTAATTCTGTTAGTATTTGTTTCACATATGCTGGCGCTCCTGTGTTGGGTGCATATATATTTATAATGGTTATATCTTCTTGTTGGACTGACCCCTTTATCATTATGTAATGTCCTTCTTTATCTCTTGCTACTTTCTTTGTTTTGAAGTCTATTTTGTCTGATACAAGAACTGCAACACCTGCTTTTTTCTCCTTGTTGTTTGCATGAAATATCTTTTTCCATCCCTTCATTTTTAGTCTCTGTATATCTTTGGGTTTGAGGTGAGTCTCTTGTAAGCAGCATATAGATGGGTCTTGTTTTTTTATCCATTTTATTACTCTGTGTCTTTTTATTGGTGCATTCAGTCCATTCACATTTAGGGTGATTATTGATAGTTATGTAATTATTGCCATTGCTGGCTTTAGATTCATTGTTACCAAAGGTTCAATGGTAGCTTCTTTCCTATCTAACAGTCTAACTTAACTTTCTTGTTAAGTTATTGTAAACACAGCCTGATGTTTCTTTATTTCTCTCCCTTCTTATTCTTCCTCCTCCATTCTTTATATACTAGGTGTTTTATTCTTTGCCATTAGTTAGTATTTACATGGTCTGCTTTCTTTGCTATGATTTTATTTTCTCTGGTGACGTCTTTTTAGCCTTAGGAGTGCTTCCCTCCAGAGCAGTCCCTTTAAGATATCCTGTAGAGGTGGTTTATGAGAGACAAACTCTCTCAGCTTTCGCTTGTCTGGAAATTGTTTAACCCCTCCGTCATATTTAAATGATAATCGTGCTGGATACAATATTCTTGGTTCGAGGCCCTTCTGTTTTATTATGTTAAATATATCATGCTATTCTCTTCTGGCCTGTAAGGTTTCTGTTGAGAAGTCTGATGATAGTCTAATGGGTTTTCCTTTGTAGGTGATCTTTTTTCTCTCTGTAGCTGCCTTTAATACTCTGTCCTTATCTTTGATCTTTGCAATTTTAATTATTATGTGTCTTGGTGTTGTCTTCCTTGGGTCTCTTGTGTTGGGAGATCTGTGGGCTTCCGTGGACTGTGAGACTATTTCCTTCCCCAGCATGGGGAAGTTTTGAGCAATTATTTCTTCAAAGACACTTTCTATCCCTTTTTCTCTCTCTTCTTTCTCTGGTATTCGTATAATGCGAATATTGTTCCGTTTGGATTGGTCACACAGTTCTCTTAACATTCTTTCATTCCTAGATATCCTTTTATCTCTCTCTGCCTCAGCTTCTCTGTATTCCTGTTCTCTGATTTCTATTCCATTAGCAGTGTCTTGCAGCTTGTCCAGTGTGCTGCTAAGCCCGTCGATCGCTTGTCTCATTTCTGCATTATCTTTCCTCACTTCCCTCACTTCCTCCCTCAGCTCTTGCATATTTCTCTGTAGATCCATCAGTATGATTATGACTTTTGTTCTGAATTCTTTTTCAGAAAGATTGGGCATTTCCATCCCTTCAGGCTCCCTCTCTGGTGTTGCCTGGGTCTGGGTAAGTTTTGTTTGTACCATAGTCCTGTCTTTTAATGGCGATAGAAGTGGTCGCTTGTAGGTGCCACGTATGTCAGCTGGGCTCTTTAAGACTTTAAAAAGAAAAAAAAGAAAAGAAAGAAAGAAAAGAGAAAAAAAAGAAAGAAAGAAAAGAAAAGTGAAAAAAAAAGGAATGCCCGCCACGAGTAGATTCTGTGAGTATGCTGTAGGTGGCACTGTTGCTCCACTATTCTGCAGCCGCGGCT
The DNA here is from genome assembly GCA_032199065.1 of Smutsia gigantea. Taxonomy (NCBI): domain Eukaryota; kingdom Metazoa; phylum Chordata; class Mammalia; order Pholidota; family Manidae; genus Smutsia; species Smutsia gigantea. Next base: position 199,146 of record JAVSCE010016445.1, on the reverse strand, counting down.
GTGCCGCTCTGCAGGGCCCTTTGTAGCTCTGGCCAGGGTGAGAATGAATGGGAGGCTGCTGTGGGATGTCTTAGTGTTGCTACTTCTTCCCTGTTGCCAGCCAAGGGTTCCGAAATTCCCCAGGACTCCCAGCCTGCTGGGCTGAGTGTGCTGGGATGATCCTGCTTCTCTGTTGAGCCCGTCTCTTTAAGACCGCTAAAAAAGGGCACGCTTTTCTTTTGTCCTGGGGAGCTGGCTGCGAGGACCCAGATGCTTTCCCAGGCTCAGATCATGCACCCTCTGTCTCTCCAATCTCCAATACACCACGCCATGTGTGTCAGCACTCCCGGTGCAGATCACCAGGCTGGTTATTTCGCTGGCCTGTACTTCCACTCCCTTCCGGCTCTGAATCCTCATCTCCCGCCAGTGTGCTGGGGTGGGGGAGTGCTCGGTTCCCGCCGGGACACGGCTCTGTATCTTACCTGCCTTGCGGGGTGCTGAGTCCTCTCAGGTGTAGATGCAGGCTGGATGTGTCATGTATCTTTTGGTCTCTCTTTTAGGAATAGTTGTATTTGTTGTATTTTCATAGATATATATGGTTTTGGGAGGAGATTTCTGCCGCCCTGCTCAGGCCAGCATCTTCCTGGAAGTCCTCCAAAATTGAACTCTTATCTTCTACCTGAAACCTGCTCCACCTGAAGTTTTCCCTGCCTTATTTACTGGCAGGTCTAGTCTTCCAGTTACTCAGGCTGAAAATCTTGTTATCACCTTTGGTTTCCTCTTTTATCACACCCTGAATCTATTTCTTCCGCAAATACTGTTAGTTCTACCTTCCAGAGACGTACAGAATTGGATCACTTCTCACCGCCTCTGTTATTACCACCCTGACCAGAACACTATCATCACCCACCTGGATCATGGCACCAGGTAAATGAACCTGCAGGTCATGCCACTTCTACCTTACAGTGTGTCTCAACAGTCCCACCGCAACCAGCACAGGGCTCATGATTCAGACTCTCTCAATGTTTCTGTGGGTATTGTCAACATTAACTCTTACATCCCTTTCATGCCCACAGGTGCTGTGAGAGGCAGTAGTACTCTGTTTTGAACCACCACAGACAGATATGTTTTTGGGTGGTCTTACAGTTCTTTGATTTCTTGTTGCCACTGGCTTCTTACTGGTGGGATCTGCAGGGGTGCAGCATACACCTTGCTTGTGTGCACTGCCTAGAGGTTCGTGGCTGAGGGGTGCATGGAGCCTGTGTTCCACACCAAGCCATAAGTTGTGGTGGGCACCCGGAGGTGTTGCTACCTTTCTCTTTGCACAAAGAGGCCTCCTTCTCATTATGTTCTGCACCTACAGAGCTGTCTACACTTTGAGGTCCCTGTTCTAATTGGTTTGCTCAGAGAAAGGAGCCTTTTAAAACCTGCTTCAAGACAGTGACTAGGTCAGTAGCAGGCCTGGATATCAGTGTGCACAGAGGAGTCCACCCTGACTCAGAACTTCTAATTTCTTACAGTCTAGAAAACCAGCCAACCTAACTTATCTGAATTTTTTATATGATAAAAGTGGACAGAATCTTAAAAAAGACTCAAGAAGTTGTGTGAGAAAGTGCCTGAAATTTAGAGTACTGATATCCTGGTATCTATTTGACTGCTCAAAAATCCTTTTTGCTTTGGACCTTGGTTCTGTCTGGACATCTGGATATGGGTCTTTCAGATAAATAGAAGTTTATGGGATTACAATCATACACAAACATAGATTGCCACAAAGTGCTTTATTAGTCTCAAGATGGCTAGCTACATGAACAATTTTCAGGATTTTTACATTACAGCAGTCCTTTCTATAAGGAAAATTTCTTTGACTTCTACACTGAAAATGTGCTTGAAACCATTCTAATCCTATTTCCTAATATTCTTATTCAGCACTTGCCACTGTCTCTTCTTGCCTGCAATTTCATTCAAATGTGGGCTCAGAGAGTGATCCATTGTTATCACCTTATTAATTATCACACTATCCCATGAGACAAGGGAAAAGCCATCTGCTCCTATTTTTTGATGTAGAAAATTGAAGACAGGTAAACACATATATAACTCATGAAATGTTGGAGCATTTAATGAGGTAGCAGGAACATAAAAATATTTAAAAATAGGTATACAGAAACTAAAACTTAGCAATGAGCATCCAGTGAGCCAGTAAGATTGTCAGACAAGTATTTTGTTCCCTTTGGTTAGGTTAAGGTTAAAAAGAAGAGAAGAGCAGCTCACAGCACATCACAAAATACTTAATTTTTTAAAGATGGTTAAAAAACCTCTTAAACATATGTAACCCAACCATAGGACTTCAATGATTTTAATGAGATCCCCTGCTGATAATATTTTTAAAGCAATTCAACTGTGATCCACACTTTGGAGAAACTGAACTGAAATGGTGGTATGGCACACTAACCACTGTTTTAGTAAACATGAATAATCAAAAGCATATAGTGGGGCTGCTGAGAGGAAGCAAGCATTGCCCAGTAGTGGCATGTGACAGACATACTGATCCAAGGTGATCATGCACTACACATCATTGGCAATACCATTCACTTGGGGCTTGTCTCCCAGAGCCACAGTGAAGTGAGAGAAAGTTGAATTAATTTTTAGCACAGTTTATGATTATCCACCAGTGAAGCATGTGGTGCTATTTCCCAAGGCACTGAAATTCTTCCTCCTAAACTACAACACTATCTTGTCCTATTCTATTTATTTTCCTTAAGTGTGCATGACTTGCAGAGCATTAACATGCCAAAACATATGTTTCCTGAGCTGTTCTCACATTTCACCTTCACTTAGACTTTCAAGGTCAGAGCTATTTGTGGCTATCCACTTAACCAGACTTAAAATAAAAGGCAGCAGAAAACGGCAGATTTGTAATGGCCCTTCAAAGTAGGCATCAAAAGAGCAGCCTGGCACATCCGAATCTATTTAAATGAATCAGCCTCTTCTTCAGGGCCACAAAACTCCATCCACCATGCCACCAGTTGCTGTGCAGCTTAAGCAAGCTAGAAGCAAGTTTAGAATGTTTCCTATGCCCCTGGAAACCCATGGAGCTTTGAGCCAATTGTGCATTTTTGTACAAAGCATGATTTGCTTGGATAACTTCTTTACCCTCAGAGCACACTCATTAATCAGGTTCATGCAATTACTGTTCATGCTAGACAATGACTGAGTAGATCATTACTGGTATTGTTATTACTTACTGTCTGTAGCTTCAGACACTTAACACTTTAAAGCTTTGTTCAAGATGGATGCAGATGTTCCTATGGCCTGGAGTGGGAGGGGTTCTGTAGGTGGAAGGGGGTGGATGGGTACGAGTGATCCACCGCCAAGGGGTATAAAGTGCCAAGTACCAAGGTCCAGGCAGCAAAATGGCCAAAGTTCACATCTGGAAGTGGTAGACTGTGGCCTGACTGCTTTCCCTGCAGGGCTTCTGGGCAAGATGTAGGGAAGGGGATTTGGTGACAAGAAACCTTCTTAATACAGAGAAGAGTCAGGAGTCTGTAAAGAAGGGTGATACAGCAACCAAACAACCAACAGCCTGGGTCTGATGTTCAAGCAGAGTCACATTCCCAGAGTCTCCATCATCAGGAAGTTCTGGACCCCAAACAAACCCTGAATCTCCCCCCAGTCCTTAGTGTCCAGGGGAATCAATCTTTTCTTGAGACCAAGTTAAATGAAGAGGAAACTGTAGGATTGATTCAGGAGTCCCAAACTGATAACAATATGGCACAAACTAGGAGACCCAGGGCTTTCCAGTGCAAGAGCAGCCCCATCTAAGGAGCACATTCCGTAACAAACCACAGAATAGGAGAAAATATTTGCAAATCATATATATGGTAAGGGACTTGTATCTAGAATATATAAAGAAGTCTTAAACTCAACAATAAGGCAAATAACCCAATTTTAAAATGGGGGAAGGATCTGAATAGACATAGCTCCAAAGAAGATATACAAATGGCCAATAAGCTTATGAAAAGATGGTCAATATTATCATCCTTCAAGGAAATGCAAAGAAGTCACAACGATATACTACTTCACATCTACTGGGGTGGGTATAATCGGAAAGACATAGAATAACAAATGTTGGCAAAGATGTGGAGAAACTGGAACCCTCATTCACTGCTGGTAGGAATGCAAAATGGTGCAGCCACTTTGGAAAACAGTTTGGCAGTGCCTGAAAATGTTAAACATAGATAGAGTGAGCATATGACCCAGCAATTCCACTCCTAAGTACATACAAAAGAGAACTGACAACATATATCCACATAAAAATTTATAAGCAAATGTTCGTAGCATTATTTATAATGGCCAAAAAGTAGAAATAACCCAAATATCTATAAACGATGAATAGATAAACAAAATGTGATATATCCACACAGGGAAATATTTGACCATAAAAAGGCTATGATATGGATGAACCTTGAAAACATGCTTAGTGAAATAAGTCAGATACAAAAGGCCAAATACTATATGATTCCATTTATAGGAAATGTCCAGAAGAGGCAGATCGGTAGCAACAGAAGGCAGACTGGTGGCTAGTAGGGACTGGGAGAGAGAGGGGAAAGAGGAGTGACTACTAGTAGGTGTAGGGTTTCTTTTGGGGGGTGATGAAAACCTTCTAAAATTAGATAGTGGTGATGGTTTTACAACTGTGAATATACTAAAAACCACTAAATTGTACACTTAGGGTGAGTGCTATGGTAAGTAAATTGTACCTCAAAGACTTATTTAAAAGGTCAATAGAGAAACACTATATAGTGCTAGAAGGCAAGGTGAACTATTTTAAGGCCATGCCTGGAAGGATCTGACTTTCAGAATTGAGATCCCTCACCTGTCCTGACATCCACCCTGGCAACCTGAGGGAATTCGAGAATTTCGAATGACTCTCATTCCTTAAGTCAGAAATTTTTTGCTTGCCACTTGACTTTAAAACATAAGTCACCACATTTTATGACTGATTGACACGCAGACTTTTTATCATGAACATTCATCGTCACCATTATCAACATCTCAAAGGGCATTAAGTTCCCTTTGCCCTTTTTCCCATGAGCCAGACACCAAATACTGCAAATCAGATGGGTTAGTTCATTTTCAAGTCAAGGAGAGTGATTCAATCCAAGGAAGAAAACACGGGCGCTGGCAAAACCAACATAAGGTATAGCCATGACTGGATGGAGATGTGACAAGCTAAGATTAAATATGTATGATGTATACAAGAAAAGAGTAAATACATTTATAGGGCAGTGACAGGAGTGCTCAAGAGAATTTCATGGCTGAGTGAGGTTCAGTTTCATACACCAAGAAACTGCTTCTCTCTTAATCCTGTGCAAGAACAGAGGCAAAGCAGGTTGAAGTCTGAACACTGAGGATTTGGCTACGAGGGATTAGCGGGGAGCTGCACCTTCATGTGGCTGCATGGGAGGCCCAGAGAAGAGGGCCTAGGAAGTGAGGCAAGGTTATGAAATGGCAGGAGGAAAACGTAGGGCATAGGAAGAGCAGGCTAGCAGTACAGGAAAGAGCTTCAGAGGAAAAGAGACGAGGAGCAGAGAGTATCTTTGGGTGGGAGAGTGGGACTGTACTCTACTAAGCACTTTTCCTGTGAAATCTCATCACAATTCAGTCTATGACGGAAATTTTATTTTTCTCAAGTTGTAGATAAGCAAAGATAAGTCCAGAGAAGTGAAGTAACTTGCCCAAAATCGCACAGCTAGGAGGGTCCCACTCTATCTCAGGTTTAAATAATAATTCCATTCTGTTCCATTCCATTCCATCCATTCCATCATGCTCCTCAGAAAACAAAGTCACAGGTGCCTGGAATACACCAATGCTCAGTGCCTACCTACCGCAGGCTTAAAATAATAAAAATGGTTCAACATCCACTTGCTTGCTATCAGGTGGCAGGAAAAACTGAAACTGACTCAGCCTACTTGAGTGGTTAGCTAACAGGTTTAAGCAGGAGGAACAGCCCTGTATTTCTAGTGGCAACCTGCCTGCCCAGCTCAATGTCCATCAAGCAGTGAAAGAGAAAGTTACTTACAGAGCACCAGAAACTCCCTTGGCCTTTTCCAAGGAGGTCCTACAGATGGGTAAAGAAGCCCTCATTATCCCTCCACAGGACTTAATCCCCTTAATTGGGTTTCTTAATTAGAAAAGCACTCGGAAGGAGGCAAGTTCAGGGACTTATTACTTGACCATCTCTTGTATTGGCCAGTCCGTAATTATAGACATACACTTGTTTCTTTCCCATTAACAGAAGCACAGAGTTATCAGAGCTGGCAGGGACCTTGGAGATAAACTAGCTTCTTCATTTTTCATTTTGAAAGATGGAGATGCTTGGGGCAAAGTGCCTAGACCAAGGTTATACAGCCAGTGTGTAGGATGAAAGGCTTGGTTCCTGCCAATGCAGGATTCTTAGTGCATCCCTTTAAAGTTGTAAGCATGGCATTAATATGGCCTGGTGCCCAGACCCCTTCCAAACCTACCAGCTTCTACCAGCACAAGACCCATCGTTTGGTTTACAAATGCAGCCCCCTTCATAGAAAGGAAACCACCCTGATTGAAATGCAGCTTCCTTCAGTCTTCTTGTCAAAGCTCTGGTTCTCTCTGAGCTCATCCTTCCTTGTTTCACCTACATTACTTTTCCATCTGAGGACAAGCTTATCAGGTACCAAAGATGACTCAAGGTTCAGGGGGCACATCATGCTTTGATCTGCACATTCCTTATGCACAGTCTATGTCAGAGCCAGAGATCAAGACATGCCTTGGTAGATGCTGGCATTTTAGGACTCTGCAAAAATCTGCATTGGTCAGAGAGCCAAAGCTACCCAGCTCTGGACATAGCTGGTATGTGTGCTTGGGGAGGAAGCTGAGGCAGTATGTGGATCCAGCCCTAAGTGACTGAAATAGGCCCAACCATGAAAATTAGCATGGACTTATATGTACTGAATGGTCCCTGTGGATCCACAGCTCTGAAACTCTGAATAGTCAATTATAAAAGAAGAAATTGAGGGTAAGAATCAAGGCCACCCTCAGCCCAAAGGGCACCTTTGTTGAATGAAGAAAAGGCACCCTTCCTCTGGGCGGCCATGGTCCCACACCAAGGCACACAGCTTGCCCAGCGGAGTGATGTCTGAATTTCTGCCCCTATTCATCCCCTTGATCAGACAGATTTCCTTTGCGCAGTAACTAGCACAGCTTTGCAGGGCAGCCCTCTAAGAGGAAGAGGAGAAAAAAGGAATATCTTAACATGTTATTTTTTAAAACTTGAGTCACAACCCATTAGTGGGTCATGAAATTATTTTAGAGGGTTGAAATTATTTTTAATGGAATTGAAAATAGAAGACATATAAAAACAAAATCCAAGTGAGGTACTTTAATATGTGTATGTAAACATGTACATATATATGTGTGCATGCATGCATGTATATATAGTGGGTTGGGATGTAAAATGTATTTCTTAGTGGGGGTCATGGTAAACAATATTTGAAACTCAGATTTTAACAGAGCCTCATATGAACTATGAATCTGATTTGGAGGTTTGCTTTTATCTTTATTCCCAAGTGCCTCCCTGGGAAGCAGTAAGAGAACTAGCATGCATTTAGGAGTCAGTCTCAAGTTCAAAAGCAGTTTAATACCACTAAATTTGGACTGTAGGCAGTCATTTGTTTTCCGATCCTCAGATTCCTGATGTGCAGGTGGAAAGGACACTTATTTCAGAGTGTTGAAGTAGTAAGGACCTGTATTAAGCACATGCCCAGTTTTCAGATCTCTCTCTCCTCTCGGTTTTGGAGAGACCATCAGAAACCAACATTCCGAGGATGCACATGCAACTGCCAAGGAGCATTTTCACTGCCAGAAGCTACAGATGTTAATGGGGTCTAGAGTCCTGCACTAAACGTTAAAGGACTTTCTCCTATGCAAGTTGTTCTATTCTCTGTCTGCAAGTGCTACCTCCCACAGCATGCTTAATTATTAATAACGCTAAAATTATTGCTTGGTCAAGCCAATACGTCTTTTGTGTGAACATATTACGTGTAAGCCAGTTTAGGAAAAGAGCTTGGTGATGTGGGTATGGTTAGAATGTTTTGTTTTTTAGGTTTGTATTAGGTTATTACTTTGACGTGGTTAGAATGCTTTGCATAGTATACATTAGAGGTACCTAAGTTGACAGAAATGACAAGCTGGGAGCAACCTTTTAGGTCATCTAGATCAAATCTCCCATTCTCCAGATGAGGAAACAGGGGTCTTAGGATGTACAGGATCCAAGGTCACATGGCCATGGACACATCCCATGCCCTAGGAATCTCATTTCCCAAGTCCTGGGTCATAAGTCCTCCTTCTTCAGAATAATTCTTCCTTTAAAACAAAAAATGAAAACACCTCCTGGCTCTTTTACATGTACAGATGTGGGGAGGGGTGAGAGCTAAAGTTAATGACTCTCAGCATATATTTATAGGGGGTCTCTGAGTCATCAGAGAGAACTTTAAAAATGCCACAAAGGATACATAGGAGACTGGCAACCTATTGAAAAATGTAATTCTCAATATCTTTCAACACTCAACCTCATAATTAATCAAAGAAATGCAAATTAGGACAATGAAATGCTATGTTTTACCTATGAAACTGGAAAACATTCAAAATATAAGTAAACACTACCAACTATGCTGCAATATAGCAGAAATTTTAAAAAGCTCATAAAGTTTGAACCAAAATGTCTGCTTCTCTGAAATCAAAAATTCATGTGTAAGGCTATTTGTTGTAGCACTTTTTTATAGTAGTGACATATTGCAATAATTTATAATATGAAAATGACTTTCTATTTTATAATACTAAACAGTAATATTTTAGAAGAACATTTAATGGCATGAGGAAATGCTCATAATAAGCCAAGTTAAAAAAAACTATTAAAATGGTATATATCCAATATAAGTTTAAAGTTATGTATATCCAATATCCAATTTATTGAAATATACAGGTATATATGTGAATGTGGGAAAAGCCTGGAAAATACATGAAAACATGTATATAGTTATTTTTGGATAGTGCAATGGAGAGATTATGCCTATTTTATATTTTCTTTTTTATATTTTGATATTTTTATAATCTTGTAAAATGAATATATTACATTTAGTATGTGGTAAGAGTATTATTTAAAAGGCAAATTTAAAGTGGCCTCACCTGACTTTCTGTTAGAATTGCCTCCTTAGATTTGATTTGTCTCAAAATTTGCCATTTGTAGGATTTATGATGGTCATGTTGTATTAAACATTCTGAGAGTATACAATTAAAATTCCGTATCAGTGTCCCTTGTTACATGCATAATCTTTGACAAACCCCCTGAAAGTCTGAAACATATATCTGGCAATATGATGGATTAAACCTCATAGAAACAGTTCTCAGTATACTGTACCCCAAAATGTTGGGTATTATATTTTTAAATATATTTTTAAATTATCAAACTATATTAGTGAGGAATTAGGGATTTCTTAGAACCAATAACACCAAGTAAGCACACACTCAGTCTGTATGGCTTTGCCCTCAAGGTGTTTACCATCCCGCAGTGGCCAGAGATTAGATTTGTAAAAGTTACAAACATGAGGTCTAATAGGGAGGCGGTAATTCAGAGACCTCCCCTCCACATAAGCTAGAAATCCTGAAGGCTTGATACTCTTGGTGGGCAAATAGGGGAAAAAGTCTGCCTAGCAAAGAGAAGTAGTAAGGTGTGCCTATTTTGGACTTGATTTTGAGTGGTATTGAAAGAGAGAGAGAAAATTCCTTAAAAATTTCTAACCACAGTCTCACTCATATGGGTTTAGAGTTTGAATCCACACTACCTGGGTAGAAAGAAGTCAAACACTTAGGTTAGAATAGTTCCAGGTTGGTTGTGCTCCCAGGCATTTGACAGAAGAACAAATATAGTCCTCTTTGGAGAAATACAATTAAAACCCAGGTCTCCATAAATTCCCACAGGTAAAGTTCCAAGGAATGTGAGTTCAAAGTGAAAAAAATCACTAAATCCATAAGAAGGCAACCCACATGATTAAGAATTAATAAAACAACCAAACTAGACCTGCAAGGATATTGACACTAGGCATTTCAAATATGAAATAGAAATAGAAGTATATCTAATATGTTCAGAGAAATAAAAGAAGTTCTTAAATAATTAAGAATGAGAAACAATGAAAATCAACCTGGCAGAATTGAAAAAAAGCCACAAAAAAACTTTTCGAAATGAAAAATACAACTAAAAGTAGAAATTCAACAGAGCTTTAGAGCAGATTAAACAAAACTGAAAGTTAGAAACCAGAAGGCAGACATAAATAAATGACCAGAATGAGGAACAGAGATGGAAAAAGATGAGTAGCTAAAAGACATGAAGGATAGGTTGAGATGGTACAAAATCTAATCAGAATTCTAGAAGATTATAAGAAGAATGAAGTAGAGGCAAAATTGGCAGAAAGCGCTAATCCTCAAATCAAGGGAGTCTAATGAATCACAAACAGAGGATTAATAAGTGAGAAAAACACACCTAACATAGCACAGGGAAAATGCTGAACATCAAAAACAAAGAGGGTACCTTAAAAGCAGTCAAATAGAAAAGACAGTTTTCTTATATAGAAGCAAGGTTTACACCCACAAAAGTCTTTCCAACAGCAAAGATGGAAGTCAGAGATGGGGAACACTATTTTGAAAACGGGATGAGATAACAATTTCCTACCCACCAAAGCTATCTTTTCAAGAACAAAGCTGGAATGCATCTCTAAGCAACTAAACTCCAGGAGTGTTTACTATTAACGGATTCTTGCTAAAGGAACTGAAAAAGAATGCAAGTCAGTAGAGAGAAAAAAGCATAGTAACAAGGTCTGATATGAGATAAGAAATGAGGAGGGCAAAACTTGTAAAAATGTGGATAAATCCTACGACATTGATGGCATAATGATGTCTAATTTGTAGGGTTAAAAAAGTGAAGATGATAATAAAGTTGTTATAAAACATTAAGATAGAACTTAAATCATGGACTTCAAATCATATACAATGGCAGAGAAGGGATAGAGTTAAAATGTTCTAAGTCCCTTAGGTTGTTTAGCAGGATTGTAAAGGTATTAATTAACTTTACACTATGTTAAGTTAAAAATACACATGAACATTTCTAGGGTAAACACAAAAGAAAGGAAATGGAGTGTATACATTCCAAACTATTAAAAGGGAAAAGAACCCTTGGGAAAAAAATTCAGTTAAAATAGAAGGGCAAGAAAAAATTATAAGAAACAAAGAACAAATAAATATAAAATAGCATGATAGAAAAAAATCCAAATGTAACAGTAATCACAGTCAATATAAACGGTGTAAACCTTTTGTTAAAAGATGATTGTCAAGCTGAATTAAATAAAATGCAGGTACATTCTGTTTATTGGAAGTTTATCTAAAACAAAAGGATGAAAATAAAAGGATGGAAAAACTAAGCCAAATCCACACTGTAGATGGCTTTTCCAACAGCCATAGAGAAGCTTAACATAATCCCATTCCTTGCTAAAGTTAAAATACAAATTATCTACTTCTACCAAAAAACAAGCAATACCAGGGAAAGAAAAGGAGGAAGGGGAGATGAAGAGAGCACAGGGGGAGAATAAAACAGAGGAGGGAGGGAGAAGGAGAGGGAGGGAGGAATGTGGTCGTAACTCCTTGCTCTCGGCCTTGCCAGAAGGATTCACAAGATTTGGTCTGCTGCTTGCTGAAGAAACCAGAGTAGCAACCAGGAACAGCCAAAGGCAATCTGAACTCTGTGTATTACAACCCAGGGCTTTCTGGGTCTCTCAGAATGCCTGTTCATTCTCTGAATCACATGCAGGAACTGAAGGGTTTGCTTTCAAGTATAAGAAAAGGGAAACACAACAAGGAAAATAGCACCATGCTGTATCCCTAAATAAACAAACATACTAATGCTACATTCACAGGCATCTAGTCAGTAAGAATTTTAATACTTAAATTTTCTCTTTTGAGAAGGACAGAGTTTCCAAGTCTATCACATAATACTGTTACATAATATTATCCTTTCATTTATTATGAAGATGATCTTGCCTAACCTTCCTTGAACTTTATACATTAATTTTACTGATTTATTTAGTAGGCTTGGAAGGGGAATAAAGGTTGAATGTATAAAATATAATATTGTGCCTTATGCAAGCTTGAAGCTATACATTTGTATTTATAAAATTATTGATGATTTAGCACCTTACAAGTACTTCACTTTATAAAGAATATTTATAATACTGTTGGAATTCTGATTTTTCCCATGAACACTAGTAACAATTTGAATTACAAAAAGTCTGTTTATAAACAACTTTTCAGGAACACATAAACTGAATAAAGCAAGACACGCCTAAATTACTAAGTAGGCTGCTCTTCAACTATCCAGCTTTAAGCATCTTTATTTAGACCATTCCCTTCATTAGAACTGGGCTGATTTGTCAGATTACAGGGCCCAATCTAAGAAGTTAAATACCATGGACAGCTGCTTTCTAGGCCAAAGACAGCCTAGCACCCTAACGTTAAGATCAAAGTACCTCTGCAGCGGAGCCAGGAGCAGCCAGGTCAGGAGCGCAGCAAAATGCATCGCTGCCCTGAAATTCCACTGCTTCTCATCCTGCAGGATTCACATTTATTCCTAATCAGCTATGGAGAAGTTTTTAGAAAAAGAGTCCTAATCATTTACATAAAAACACCCTTAAAACAATAATCTGTTTGGAACAGATATTTCCAAACCAGAGTTAATGACCTACTTATTTCAAGCAAAATTCTACAAAAAGAATTTCAGGACAACAAAGGCATTTGGAGGTTTCCTTGGAGTTTATAATAATGTCTGGCCTGCCATATATTTATTATATGTGAATTAGGGCTTATAAATATTACAAAAATTGTGCAAAAAATACAAAAATATAGTACATGCCCATAAGGGACAACGGCCTGCTTAACTCAATGATTCATTAGCATGAATTCCAAATCTTCAAGGAATGTTTCAAAATTCTCATTGATATAATTTATTCTGATTCACTTTGCATTTAAGAACAGAAGATAAAAGAAAGGGAACTAATGCTTATTAACTATGTTAGATGCTTAACATTCATTTTTTTATTTAATAATTTTCCCAACTTTATGAAGTAGGTATTAATATTTTCATTTTTTTAAATTAGTAATCTGAGGCTCAAAGTGTTTATGTGATTTCTCTGAGGTCATAGGGCTTATCGTCACTAGGGGTTAAAACTTTTTTTGCCCTGAGCCAAAGCCTAGGGTCTCTTTACCATGTCATGACTCATAACAATAACAAAACCACACACAGTGTGGAACAATTAAATGAGATGAAAAATTATTACTTTCACTATTAAAAAAGTACCAGTTCACATTTTCTCATGCTTCACAGTTGCCCCATGACATACACCATCGATAATGGAACCAAATTAAGATTTTCTATTTGACTATGAAGTAGGTAGCTTCAAAGAGATTTCATGTTGAGAGCCCAGCAGTGTTGATGATTTTTGAGCAGGAACTATTGATGATTTGGACAAGAATATCTAAATCTTCTACTTTTCCAAACTCCCATGACCCACAATTATCCCAATAAGACAATGAGGTGGCTTTGCATGAAAACATGGTTAGTATTTTCCTTCCTAAATTCTTGTACAGCACATTCCTCTCTATGAAGTCTCCACTGAAGGCTGCATTTGGCTTAGAGACATTTTTCTGAGTGTTCTGATGATATTAAAAGCATTTCTGTAGGACAGGTGGGGTACACAGCCAGAAATCAACTTTTCAGATCAGAGAACTAAATGACCACACTCAAGGATTCATTCCTCTTTGGGACACCTTCTGTTCAGTACTTAGGGAACAAAACCTCCATAAAATTCTGAAATTATGCATATCATAAAGACTAATTTCTGAAAATATTTATTCAGCTGAAATTCAAAAGTGCAATTGGCAAGATGAAATTTGCTGGAGGAAATCACACATCGCTGTGCACTGTTCCACCTAAAAATGTATAACTGTGTTCTAGCATTTTTGAGTAATACTGAACAAGAGGTAGCTATGTTTTAAAAAGTTCTATTCTCATGATAACTGATAGTTCAATTTAGCTATTGAATGCCAAAAGAAATAATGATTAAAAGGAATAAATCAAAGCTATTTGGTGTTAAACTAATACAATGAACACATTTTGGGGGGAAATCAGAAACTGGGAAACAGTGGAACATAATCTGCTTTCTTTTTAATTAGGTAAATTCAGAATTTCCAAATTTAAAAAAATGCACAATATTAAGCATAGCAGAAAATTATGGATTTGAATAACAGTTGTTAAGGAATGTCAGCCTAAATGCTGACTTTAAAGCATCATAAAATTGATACAATCATCACCTAATAAAGTAGGTAATAACTAATTTATACCTGAACTACTTTAAAGAATGACTTACAATTGGTTAAATACTGTCTGCAAACCATATTTAAAAACTTATTTCCAAATGCATGAAACCAGCTACCCCCAAATCAAAATATAACCCCCCACCCTGGCAAATTAACGTACACCACTGGATTGCTCTGCAAATTCCTTTGTCATAAATGTTGCCAGAGTAACCTTCAGCTCAGCCTGTGTTTAAGTTAATGAAGTTCCACTGTGGTGTGACAAAACAAAAATGTACTGAGTTCTCAAAAAGACTTTCACCCTTGATACCCAGGATATTTACAAGATACCAAATCATATCTTGCCTCTAAAAAATATGCCTTTCCCATGGCAATTATTTAGTACTCTAATTGGAATAAACACCTGGACTGTTAATGCAAACCACTAAAACTAGCAGTCAGGTTTGAGGAGAAGGCTGGAGGGATCAATCTTTTGGCTACAAAATTAGATCAGGGAAAAGCGCTCCAATGATGACCCTGTCTTATGCCCTCAAAGATATACTCAGTTAACATCAAGAATGCTTGTTTGACATATACTTTGCTAAATGATTTTTTTTAAACGATAGTTTCTAACAACCGTACACTGAAATATTAGAAAAAAAATAAACATTCTCTTTTGCACATAATAAACAGAAATGTTACTAGTGTTTTTTTTTTCTGTACTTTGCTTCCATTTCATGACTGCTACAAAATTGAGGGCTAGTCATCCAACTTGAATATAAAGGAATTATGCTAAGTTAATATAATTTCTTTTTCATTCTGGACAAAATATCTCGCCCTCCACTCAACATCTGTTTTTTGCATACATGAAAATTTTCCCAGATGCTAGTATGAAAAGTCTGCATATGTGTTTTGGTTTTCTGTTTAAAATCACATTCAGAGACAACATCCCAATGTTAGGATATAAATGAGAGCTGTATTACTAGACTTAAGAAAATTTTATTGATGATGCTTATCCATTACTTAAAAAATAAATGACATTTTTGCAGATCAATTTATTCTAAGCTCTACACCAATATGCTCACCACCTAAGTGGCAGAATGGCCACTATTATCATTAAAACTCAAATTCTACCAAATATTTTGGGTTATGTTTACCACAGTATGGACTGGGCCATGGATGCAGGCATCAGGGTTTGCCAATGATTCCTTTAATGGATCTCAATTAGCTCCTGGTCAAGTGATGTGAAGCATTATTGTGTGGATTAAGATGAATAGCTGTATTAAGAATGACCAATTCTGCTAGGTCCTAGGCTATTGACTTAAGGGCATAGATCTGGCAACACAAACTTTCTTCCCTAAATATCTTTAAAGAGATGGTTCTTGGTAACTGTCATGTGCCTGTTTAAAAAAGAAAAAGCCCTGCAACTTGCTAGGTGCACAAGCATACACACACACATACCCCTTCTCATAAAAACTGCTCATAAAATCATTACACCTACTTCCAGAAAATAAGAACAAGTAACTGCTGAGTCCACTCTGGGATGCTTATGTAACCAATATTTACAAATGTTTTACTGTGAAACAAGTAGCTTGAGAATTGAGGAGACATCTGAAAGATTATCACCAAATTATTTTCCCTGCTGCATCTAAGTCTAGCAATCACAAAACTGGAGAAAGCAATCCGTTATCCACTATAGCCCCAAACACCATCATATTAAAAAAGTGGCTGATCTCAAAAACACAGCAACTGAAAATGTTAAATAAACAACCACCACCACCAACCTTTGCTTGGGCCTCTGGTGTTGTCACTTTGACGACTTTATTGCGATTTATCATTTGCTTCACCCATCTTTCTACTTGGACGTTGAATTTCATGAAAACCACATAGCCAAAATAAGCTGTCAAGAGAAGCAAGCTTTCCCACCACACGATAACATTATCCAGGAAAAATATGATCAGCATGATCAAGTCAATGATGTAGAAGGACACATCCCGAAAGAGAGGCCACCATGTCAGGTTTAAGATTTCTCTAGAAAACAGAGCACACATGCCAATAACAAAGAGGATATTGAACACCGCTGAGCCCACAATTGTGCCTATGCCAACATTGCTGTGAGCAATAAATACCCCTATGAGAGATGTGAAAAGTTCTGGGGCCGAGCCTCCTGCCGCCATGAAAGTGGCGCCAGCCACATCATCAGAGATGCCCAGTTTTTCAGTGATGACAGTCAAAGAAGGAACAAAGAACTCATCACAGACAATGGCCAAGGCTATGAACATGTAGATCATTCCAATGATGTGGAGAATGATGGCACCTTTTCGTCGCTCCTCCAGGGAAAAGATGTCTCTTGGGTAGTCTCCTTGGGCATGATCTGTATTATTCTCGGATTTGTCTTCCTGAGAAAGAGGTGGCTGTGGAGAATAATCCTGAATCTTGTCATTTAAATCTAAGAGAGTTCTTTGATGGTAACTGTGTGCCACCCTAGGGCCACTTGCACCATTGGCCTCTTCTGTGCTCTGTGACTCTGTCTCAGAAAAGGCACTGATTGAAAATGAGACAGTGCTAATGGCTAACAGGCCCATGAAAAGGCCCAAGATTCTAATGAACTTCAGTTTTTTCCTGACATTATAGTGTCTTCTATAGCCAGACGGTGACTTATCTGAACACCAATTCTCAAGGAAAGTGATGGTGGTGCTTTGGTTCAGCTCCATCCTGGGTTGCCTAGTGGAAGTGGTGGTCTTCAAACTGTAGCCTCAACCAGATGGTTCTTTCATGCTTTTCCTCACTTTACAATTAACTGTGCTTGTGGGACACTTTCACAATCAGGAATTCTTATGCTTCACTTCACAGGAAATATTTTCGACATTTATGCTTAAATAAAAATAAAAACAAAGATAAGTCATAAAATCATGTGTTTTTTACACAAAGAACTTTGCAGATACGATAAAGTCCTATCCTGTGTGTGACCCTGGGTAAATTACTTAACTCCCCTGTGCCTCAGTTTCCCCCTCTCAAAAATTAAAAACAATCACAGCACCTATCACAAGGATTGTTTTGAAGAGGTATTAAAACACAAGAGGCACTTAGAATAGGATGAGACACGATCAGGTATGCACAAACTCAAACATTTTGGCAGATCCACGTAGACTACACAGATGAAAATCTATCATTTTGTCCCATCTTAAATCATGCAACAACCTCCCAGTGCTAAAAAGATACCACTTCTTTTAGAACTATCTACATACTTGACAGCCAGCAATTATTCGTTGTATTTCCATTTAGTCCAATTATATAATTCCAGGTAAAGGCACGCTTTTGTAATCTAATCCAATCTATCGTTTGGAAGGGGTTGAGTATTGGAGAGGGTAGCACTCTACCTGAACACATAAAATCTCAGTATCTTATTTTTCATGAAAAGCCTCTCCTCTATTAGATGCAGAAAAATAGCCCTTTAAAAATTTAAGTTTACAAAAGAATGTTCTGGTGACATGAACAAACTGTCTTCCCTAAACATCTATACATTGTTTTCAGCTAAAGCTTATTTTAAAAAGCAACCTTTAGTCACATTTAAAATAGACAACTTGGTAAATCAAACAACTCCTACCAAGTAGACTATTTCTAGAGACCAAATGTGTATTTCATAAACAATATGCAAGTTGCAGCAATACCTTTTCTCCACAAAAATCTGCCAAAAATAGCCCCACCACTGACTCTTCTAGTAGGTTAGATATCCAAGCAGTTTTCATTCTCTATCCCACAGAGGAGATGGGTAAAATATCCAGATGTGACAGCTCATATTCTGAAGGTTCTTCTTTTTAATTTTCTTTAAAAACAGTTTATTTTTATTTTATTTTACTTTTTTTATATCAACGATTTCATTTTAGCTGCTGAGATCATCTCAAGGGTAAAATAAGCTAATTAAACACGCCAGTTAAACACGGAGATTAGCTGGTGCTCAGGTTTGCACAGCAGAGCAAGAGCACAACTCAACCCAGGCTGAGATGCTGGTACTACTGAGATAACCCGAAACCATGACAGCGCTTCCTGGCTCACTGAACATGTCGATCCTTAGCGTAAAATAATAAACGACTCGCAGCGCTCCTGGGATTGTCATAATACCGGGCCTGGGGCTACCTACACGGATGGACTGAACTCCGAGGGCGCACGATCAGCTCCAGGAAGCCGGCTGGACCTGCACTCACCGCTCGGCTCCACTGGAGCTGCCTCTGCCGAGGAAGTGCACCCCAAGCTGCACCCCAACTTTGCCTTGTGTGGTCCCAAACTTTACCTGGTGGGTTAATAGAATAAAACTCAAGGACAGACACCCCGCTAGCGAGCCAGAGGCTGGGATGCAGCTTGGGGAGGCGCTTGGCCCTCATCTCCAGAATCGCTTAGGGGTGGGTGGGGAAGAAGAACGCCCCTCTGCGCGTCTCCCACGACGGGAGGCCCTGCTCTAAGTCCCCAACCCCCAGCCGGAAGCAAGGCCGGTTGGGGTGGAAGAAACAGGGGCTTGGAAATCGCGCCACTGAGCGGAGAGTGTCGGCTAACTCCTTGAGGGGCCTGGGGTACCCACGTCCACCGCCGAGCCACCTGTGAGCCTGCAGCAGCACAGAGGTGGGATGCGCGTAACTGGGATCCAGGGACAATGACCACTGCGGCCACCAAGCTTGGCGGCTGGCGGGGACTCGGCCGCCCGTACTTACCAGGATCCGCCAGAAGGACGCGCACACGGCGGGGGGCCCCAGCGCGGCCGCTGCTCCGGTCCACCGCCTGCCCCGGCCCTCTGCCTCCCAGCTCCGAGGCCCGGGCTCGGGCTCCCGCTCGCAGCCGCTCTGGCGGGCTGGGGCTGGGGCTGGGCTCGGGAGGAGACTGAGCCGCGGGCGAGTCCCGCGTGCCGCCCGGCCCCCTCCAGCCCCTCCCTTTCGCCTCTGCGCGGGAGCTTGGCTGCAGCGCGCTCAGCTCCCGCGCCCTCTGCTCCACGCCTCCTGGGCGCAGAGACTACGCGACAGCAGCCTCTTAGGAGATTTCTCCGCAGTGGGGACAGGGGTCAGGATTTGAAGGTGTGCAAGGACAGAGAGGAGAAATCGTACAGGTCGGTGACGCGCCTGAGTCTCACAACCTGAAAGTGCTACCAACTTTGGGCTCAGCAATGACTGGGCACCTCCTCTGTAACTATCTGCAAAAAATGATAGCAGTCACAGATTTCTTTTGGAGGCAATGTAATGTGTAATGGTGAAAAGATAGTCAGTCAAAAATCATGAAGGCCTGACGGGCTGCCTGTCCAGGCCCAGGGTTTCTGGAGTCTTGGGTTTAGATGGGTGGGACACCAAAGAATCCTTAGTTTTGCAGGCTGACCCTTCATTTCAGGGACAAGTCATTTCGAATCACAGACAGGGTTCATCTGGTGGTCTCTGGAGTCCTAGCCCAGTGCTCTTTCCTGCCATGTCTGGAAAGCAAGATCCTTTTGACTCCAAGAAATTGAATCAGGCTTATTGGGGATTAGAGGCAAGAATATGGGACAAAAAGTGGGAGAAGATAATGCAAACAGAAGGTTACAAAGGAGGGAAGCCCTCTTTAGCTAGCCAGCACCAACTCAGTCTATAAAGATGTGCCCACTTTGAGAAACCTTTGGGGCTTTCAGCTCATAGATTTTCACTCTCCTTACCCACCACCCTCCTGTCTTCTACTCAGAGAGTTTCCTCAATGCCTTCCTGCAACTGGAGAGAATGTTTTCATATCTGGAAAACTCACTACCTCTGACTTTGAGTAAAATTCTACGCTCAGACCTCTGTATTTACTCAACAGTAAGCCTTGGGAGAAGGCCAAGAAAAGTCAAGAAAAGCTTTGGAAATTTAGAAATCTTTTCCCCAACAACACCAGGCCTTTAGGACTACTGTCTTGCTAAGGATTTTAAGGTCCTATTTTGGAAGTCATAGGCTGAAGTTTTTTTTTTTTTACCTTTTATTTTGGAAATTTTAAGATGTATACAAATGAAAGAGAATAATAAAATGAACCTCTATAGGGTTATCACCCAGCTTGAACAATTATCAACTTACGGCCAGTTGTGAATCCCAGGCATCATATCATGTTTACCTGCACATACTTACAGAAAGCAAGAAACCTACCAATCAGTACTAAGGTTGTTTAAAAAAGACCAAGGTACTAATTCAAATAGGCCCCCACTAGACAAAGAAGGATCGATCTGAGTGCCAAAAATTGATAATAATTGCAATTATTTCAAATACATCAAATATGATTACATCTATAAAGTTCATAATGATTCTAAAGTAACTTGATTGGCCACTGATCTGTAAAGGGGAATGACCTCATTATTTTGAAGCTGTTTTATAAAAATGAAAACAACATGCATTTATTCTGCCTTTTCTGTACAAACTGGACCTCAGGGAAACTGATCAGGTTTACTTCTATCTGTCCTTGTCTTTGCTTTCCTGGTCTAATGATCCTAATTTTTCCTGATGCAGTGGATGCCTTTTCCTACATGGGGGTAGAAGATCTTGTATAAAAGGTTCTGCTTGAAAGATTGTAATATATTTTTTAAAAATTCCTATAACCATGTTACACCTTCCTACCAGGATTGTTTATAAATGTTACCCACTTAACTCCCCATGCCATCCTGAGATGACCCTGAGTCTCCACTTGATGGGGAGGGGAATAAGCCCAGATGAAGACCTTATCAGTCTGCAGGTTATATTGGTTGAAGTTTGTTCTTGGCTGCATATAATAGAAACTCATCCTTAGTGATTTAATCAAGCAAGTTTTTTTTCTTCTCATGTAAAAATAAGTCTGAAAGCAGACTGTCAGATTTGTGCAATAGCTCCATGATGCCATCAAAAAGTCAGATCCTTTAATCTGTCTTAATATATTACTTTTATCCTCCCAACCACAAAATGGTTGCCTCTTTCAGACATCACATCTGTGTCCCAGGCAGCAAGAAAGGAAAGAATGAAGGGTGAAAGGCAGAAAAGCCTCCTTGTTAGGCTTTGTCTTCTTAGTTAGGAAGGGGCATTCTGAAAATTTCCCTTACAGTTCACTGGCTACAACTTGGTCACATGGTCATACCTAGATGCAAGGGAATGTAAAGAGTATTTTAAACTGGTCTATTAGGTACCATTTATAAAATCAGGGTTCTTTTAGTAATATAGAAGGGGGAAATGAATGTTGATTGGGTGACAAGCAATATTTAATACACACTTCCATAGAATTACAGTGAGCTTAGCATTGAGCTGTACTTGGCAGTCATCTAGCACAAGAATTGGGAAGACTAAAACTGCCATCGTAGTAATAGAAAAAAGCATGACCTATCATTTATCTAAGTCACCCAACATGAAAGCAATAGACTTGAACAACACCTGTAGGGTTCCCAGGTCCACAGAGTCATGAAGAAAAAGGGAGCTTTATGAAAAAAATTCACTACCACCAAATGATGAGTTATTAAACAGTAGTTTTGGCCAAGTCCTTTAGAGATTTAAATACAGTAATCAATGGGTTTTTCTTTATAAATAATTATTAAAGTGTCAAATCTATATTTTAGATACCTGCCAAAGTATAAACATTGATTGGCATCATAGTTACCTTCTATTAACTGAATGATTTGTTTAAACGTAGAGTTGATTGGACTCATTGGTAATTACCAGTTAAGAATATTGGGCTATTTTTGTAATTCTGGAGAGGAGCCTTTCAAAATTTAATAAGGAATTTTAAAAAGCATGGGGTCATACGTAAGTTAATGAGGACTTGTTAATATAAAACTGCCAAAAGGAAAAACGGAACCAGTTTCTGGTTCAAGATGGTGACGTATGAGGATGCTGAATTTACTTCCTCTCAGGAAAACACCGAGTCCACAGCTCCATATGGAACAATTTCCTCAAGAAAAAATAAACTGGCTGAGAGAGTCCCACGCGTCAGGTAGGAGAGGTTGGGACACCGTGTCGTCATAAAACTCACCCGTGGTGTGGTGACCCACAGTCGGGAGGGAACTCAAACCTGAACTCCTCCCTGAGCCATTAAGGGTTTGACACCATATCGTGGGCTCCTGATTTCTAAGACCTGCACCTGAGAGGTGAGCCCTCAAAACAGTTTTAGCTTTGAAAATCAACAGAGCTTGCATCCATGAGACCCGTGAGGCCACAGTGAGCTGAGAAACCTAAAGGGCTCCTGCGCTCAGACTCACGCCCCTGGGCCAGGAGCTGACGCCGCTGCTCTGGGGTGCCTGGACTTTCCGAGTCCCAATTACTTGTCTTAGAGCTTCCCCCTGAGGGGCAGGCTTTGGCTCTGACACATCTGGGGGCTTGCCGAGATGTCCTTTGGGGACGGAGACCGGTGGGCGCCATCTGTACTCTCCCTCTGCCCTCTCTAGTCTTGGGCGCCATCTTTTTTCTTTGTTTAACTCTAGGCTTTCTGTCTTTCTTTTATTCTTTCCTGGCAAACTCCATCTCTGCACTCTCCCTCTGCCTGGCTTCAGCCAGTGGGCTCCATCTTCACGCCCTTTGGTGTGTTTCAGAGTGCCAGCTCTCTCCCAGAGGGGAGTTTTCCATGCCTCTGGTGACACGGTTTTTATGCTTGGTGCCCCTTCTTTGCAGCTGCTGCAGAGGGGAGGCCCCTTGATTGCCTGGCTCCGGTGGCCTAAGGGGCTTGCATTCCGGGTCCCACGGAGCTGCGGCAATCGGAGAGATGGTTCTTGGCAGGCTGCCAGCTCCAGGGCACTGCACAGCTGACTGAATTACACCCCGCCCCCCCTCCCCGAGTCTTTCTGTGAAAGATGCCTGTGTGCTTGTCCTGGAGCTCCGGCCTGAGGGGCAGGCTTTAGGTATGGCATGTGTCTAAGGGTCTACAGTGGGACGTGCTCTCAGGGTATGTAGGCCAGTGCACACCGTCTTTGCACTCCCCCTCTGCGGTTCTACAGCTTGCCAGGCGGAGTTTATACACTCATCTGGAGCTCCAGGTTTTGTGACCGTTGCCCAGGGGAGGCTTTTAGGCCACCTGGCACTGTTGGCCAGTGAGGTTATGCTTGTGGTTCCGTAGGACTGTATATATTTGCATACTTTAAAAGCTGCTACCCAAGGGTCTGGCTTCTAGCCAGTCCAAATCTACGTGCTGACTGAGATCTCCTTTGGGACATTGACAGGTCTTGGCACATCCTTAACTACTGGGAACCATTAAAAATAACGCAGGTGTCTTGGACAGCCGCAAAGGTTTGAGAGAAAACCCAAGAGCCAGGCTGGGGTTGAATGATGAGGTACTCTCCTATGCAAGGCCACTCACTCCTTCAAGGCTGGGAGAGGTAGCTGTTTTTTCGAATGCATAGAAACCAACACAGAGAGGCAAGCAAAATGAAGAAACAGGAATATATTCTAAACAAAAGAGCAAGATAAAACCTCAGAAAGAAAACTTTAATGAAAACTGAACAATGAAAAAAGGGATACTAGTTAATACTTTATTAAAGACCTATATCATTTTTACATAGAAACATAGGCTGACATGGTTTAAGTCAGTGTTGAGGAGGCCCCCTTGTCCCCCTCCATTGTGCTTGCAGTTCCACCACTAGAAATTTATTGTTTTGGCTTTTTATTTTACATCTTCAGGATTTTTTTTTTAAATAAGTGGTTCTAGAGCTATAGTGATAATCAACTTTAAATTGTTTTTGACTTGATATTCAGTTGAAAGGAAAAATAAATTCTAGTAAATTTTCAGGAGGGGAAGGTGGGAGAGAGCTGAGCCAGGAAGTTTTGCGCAACCAAGGGACAAGGTGAAGTGTTCAGTTTGTACTTTGTCAGTTTAACTACTTTCTCATTTTTCCCCCCATTACCTTTCTTTGTCCCTTTTATTATACTCTCTTACTTCTCTGTTCAATCTCCGCACGCAATCAGACATATGTGAAGGATTCAATACGCACAAAAGCAGTAGTTTCTAACCTTGACTCTCACTACACGTTAGAACCAACGGGGGATGTTTTAAGAAGATTCCTGACAATGATCCCCTTCTTTTCCCCTTTCTGTGAGCTCCTTGAGGGTAAGAATCAGTCATGCACTTCCCAGCATCTAGCACAGTGCTTGGCTCAGCACATTATTTGTGGAGTGAATTAGTGAGTTGCTGGCAAATGCAGTTGCTAAAAGGGGAGTGAGTCAATCCAGAGGGTACAGGTTATGCTGTGACAAAGAGCTCAAAAAAAAAAAAGTTACTGTGATGTCCAAGAACAAAGGTTTTTGCTTTTCACTCACACTACCTGTCCTTTGTGAACTTTGCTGTGTCATAGTTACTCCTCAGTTTAAGCTGGTCACTATCTGGAACATTGCCAGTTGCTGTCATAGAAAAGATGCACAGCAAATCTTTTACTTGCTTTTAAAGTTCCACCTTGGAAGTAATGCATTGCTGCTGCTCAAATTTCATTGGCTAAAGCAAATTGCATGGCATATTTATCCTCAAGGGAGCAAGAAAGTACAGTTGTATTATGTGCTTTGGAGAATAGTGGAAATATTTGGCAGCCTGCACTGATCATAGCACAATGGACAATAGGAGCATAAAAGGGAACTACCTGAATTAGATATTTTCACTTATTTCCTCAATATCATGAGTTTAAAAAAATATCACTTTACTATTCCCATTTTACAGATGAAAAAACTGGGCTCAGTGAGGTTAAATAGCTTGTACAATAGCAAACAGCTCCCATTTGTACCCAATATTCACTCCAAAGCCCATGTTCTTTCTGCTAATCCTCATTGTATATGACTGAGGTTTTTGGTCCCTATCTACCTAAGAGTTAGTTGCATTTTTCCTGTTAGGATTGCATGTTGTATTTCTTTTTTTTTTCTTTTAAACCACCAATTGTTCTACAATCTAGGATAACAGTCCACTTCCTAAGAGGATCTGTTTTGCTTATTTAAAAATCATAGGTGTAAATATCAAAATCCTGGTGTTCTCTGAAAAATGTTCTTAGACTCTCAAGCCTGGACTGACTTTTTTTTCCTTTGTATTTGGCTCACTTTTTGTCCAGTGGCTCTCCCCTTCCATAAAAGCAGAAAATCTTTATCTGTGGGGTTGAGGGGTATAAGTATAGGCTTTTTAGCTTTTGACAGTGGCACTTAAAGCAACACACCCAAATTATTGCTCTTCTTTTTATCAATTTAGTAGGTGAGAAATAATGAATGCCTGTGATTTTTACATTAGGGACAGGAATTTTTCCAGGATTAAATGCTCAGGAAGCACAAACATTTAATTTCTCTGCAACACCAGCTCAGCTCAGGGCTTCTGGGCACCGAGGCAGTGTGAGGCAGGGTGAGGGCACTGTCTATCTATTTCATCAAGGGACCTGGAGTTTAAAACCTTGGCTGTCTTCCTGATTTCAGCAGGGACTTTCTGAGAGACCCCAAGCTGCCCCTCTTTCTCAGCGCCACATCAGCAAGGAAATAAAGGTACATAATAATGGTAAAAGGAGACATGCTGGGGAAGAGGCATGGAGTCAGGATAGCCCATTCGGAGGGCAACAAAAGCAAGGAGCACTTTTTCTTAACTGCTTAATAAAATCGTGCTTCTACTGCCTGCCTGCCTGCCTTTTTTTTGTGTGTGAAATATTATTTATTAAAATAATGAATTAAATTTTATTTTTATTACACATATAATACATATACATTATTGGACATTTAGAAAAATAGCCTCAAAATCACCCATAATTCCGTCAACCAGATGTAAACATTATAACTTTTGTTGTAGTATCTGTTATCTAATCTTTTTAAAAATAGTTATATATTGTTTAAAATTGAATCATACTGTTCATACAGTCTTATAATTTGCTTTTCCTCTTAGAAATCCTCAATAAACCTTTTTCATTTTTATAAAATATTCTCTTAAAAATAATTTAACATCTATATGGTATTTCATTGTAGGGGTGAATATTTACTCTGTGTTTTGAATTTTTGTAATATTCCAGTTTTTCCTTATTATAAATGAACCTGAACTGAATTTCTTTGTTGCTACATCTTTTCTGTATAACAATTATTATTATTTTTATTAAGGTATCATTGATATACTCTCTTATGAAGGTTTCACAAGAAAAACAATGTGGTTACTACATTCACCCATATTATCAAGTCCCCCCATACCCCATTGCAGTCACTGTCCATCAGTGAAGTAAGATGCCACAGAGTCACTGCTTGCCTTCTCTGTGCTACGCTGTCTTCCCTGTGACCTCCCCCACACCATGTGAGCTAATCATAATACTCCTCAATCCCCTTCTCCCTTCCTCCCCACCCGTCCTTCCCCACCCCTCCCCTTTGGTAACCACTAGTCCCTTCTTGGAGTCTGTGAGTCTGCTGCTATTTTGTTCCTTCAGTTTTGCTTCATTGTTATGCTGCCTGCTTTCTTAAACTACATTCTCCCTTTACTTATGTGGCTCAGAATTTCAATATAAAATAAAATTTTAAATCTTGGAGAAGAAGAGAGTAATGCCTTTAGCCACAGCCATAGGACAAGTTAGCAGAAATGTGCTATAGGATCTTTGGTTTTGAATGCTGAAATAAAGTATTTGTTTTATTCAGTTTATAAAAGTAAAATTAGTGTGTCACTAGTCTTTTCCCAGCTCAGGGGTCTCAAGCTTCTCAGTTCAGGAAGAGCCATTCCCCTCCAAATAATGCATATGTGTGGGTGGGTGGTCAGGCATCCTGATACTAGGGGGCAGGCCTCCCTGGCCCAAGACTGGGATTTAGTTAGTAAGTCTGTTGTTGCTCATGGTCACCATCTACCCAAAATTGCCTTTGTTCATAATAATAGTGGTAATTTCTCTTCCACTTGTCACTGCTTTTTGCTTATTTCTTGATTTGTTTGGAATCAAGGTGATATATATTGAGACCCTCCAATACTCCAAATATTACTTCAAAGTTTAGGTGGAAAACCTCTACTTTTTCTCTCCACAACTCCTGCTTTCTGGTCCCTGGATGGAACCATTTTCAAAGGTTTTAGCTGTTTGTTTGTCTGTTTCCTGATACTTATCACTGTCTTTTGAAGTAGTTGGCTTGTTTTGTTATCTTCTGACTCTTCTGATTTGGATGTTAGCTATTAAATTCCTACTATGAAAGAAAAGGATTTCTCCCTCTTACAATATCTCCCCTGAAGCCTCATCTCTATATAACCCTCTCCTATCCTTTCAATGTAGTTATGTCAGCATTTGAATAAATCAACATCCACATCTTAAATAATACATCCTTTTAATTATGCACATGCAGTCATCAGCTGAGCTGCATAATATACTAATTCACTCCAAACTCCCTGACAGAACTGTATTTTCCCTCATTATTTCTAAACATAGCGGTTGATCTGCCAGTTTCCCGTTACCCCTTCTGAAGACACCACTCCTAGATCCCGGTGCCCTCCTGCTGCCTGTGGACCCATAGGCCTGCTGCACGGCTGGCACCCTGGGAATTCCCTTCATCTCTTGCTTGTGTTTAAAGCCCTGTTTCTTCTATCCTTGTTCTTATTTACTCCTTTGTTTACTGGAGTACAGTGTCTAGTGTCTTCTAGAAGGGGAAATGGGGGGAGAATGTTTGAATGCTGTGTGTAATGTTTTTTTCCTACTCCCATATTCTGTTCAAAGTATGGCTTAGTGTAAATTTCTAGGTTAGAAATTGTCTTTCCTCAGAATTTTTAAGATATCTCTTTCCTGTCTTTGTTCCATTGTTGCTATAGAGGAGCCTGATGCTACTCAAATTTCTGGGGTTTTTTTGGATGGAATCTTGTTTTTCTTTTGAGAAAATTCTAGAAGCTTCCCTTTATTCAGTGTTGTAAAACCTCATGATAACATACCTTGGAGTTGATCTTTTCTCATTCATTATTTTCTGTCCTAGAAACTATATACATCTGAGAAAATCACTTTTGTGTATATTTAAAAAATACTTTTCTTCTTTCCATTATCTCTCTCCTTTCTGGAATCTCTATTACTTTGATTTTGACTTTCCCTTCCTGATCCTCTAAGCAAGAGATCAGAGTTCTCATGCCTTGTCACTTTGAGGGATTAACACTGAGCTCTGGAACATTACCTATTACTTTTTTGGAATGCTCCCTTAATTTGCCCAAATATCAGTATATTTTACAGAAATTCTTTAACATTGGTAGTTCAGGATAGAGCCATATCCTGGGTTCACTGAAGACGGAATTCCCTTCACTATATAATTTTGCTTTCTTGTTTATTTGAAGGCATTTTAGCGGGGCAGGTCAAGAAAACCTGCATTTATATTATTACCTTTATTGAAAGACTACTTTGTTTTAAGGGCCTATATAATATCTTATGGGTAAATCATAATTTAACAATTCCCCTATTTCCCTATTGTTGTTTTCCAAATATAAATAACACTGCAATGGACATTATTATACATGTAATAAACTCAGCATGGGAAGACGCTTGTGAAGTATGTTTCTTGCTACTGGGAACTTTGGGAATTCATGTGTACTTTCTCTCGTAAGTGAGATGGGGAAGATGAATCTTCTCTACTCTTCCGTAGGTATCTCTTTTCCCAATAATCACTGGTAATCCTACCTTATGATTAATCAACAGGGTGGACCATTTGACCTCCATTCCTGTCTTGGCCAAAGTCCTTAGCAAAAATATTAGGGAAGAGTCGCTGTTTTTCCTTAAATACTTCCTGTCCTGACAGTTTTCCATCCTGGACACATATCAGACTATAATGGAGGTAATCCTTTATTAAGAGTAATTCTCTTGTGCTTTTCAGACTGGTTGTTAAAATAGTAAATTATTCTGTTCCATTTGGTAAATTTTATTGTAGTAATAGCAATAAGCAGTAAAGTTAATTTATACTATATAATATGAATTCACTAGGTCTAGTGAAATATTAGAGGATATCTCAACAGTGCTTGACAAATGGCCACCTGTCATAACAACATCTGAAAATAGTTGTAGCTCTACAGCCAGGTGGCCAATGTCCAGTAAACAGTGCAGACAGATTTGTGTTTTCTTCATAAAACTGTGCTTTGGGAGAATTATCAATTTATCTTCATCCCTGAATTATAGTTGCTTTTGCATCCAAGTAGTGTGTTTTTTTTATTTGTCTTTTAGAGTTATTATGTTGTAATTCTGTGTAAGTGTACATTTTAATGTTTTGAAATATAAGGATTTATAACAAAATTTTGAGTACAAAAACTTAGAATGAAGGGAACACAAAGTTTGGGTATGTTTTTCAATATATCTGTTAAATATAATTAACAGGAATAATTTGGATCTGTGGGAGTATAAAGAAGAAATGACATCAAAGTTATGTTAAAAGGCAAAAATGTTAAACACAAATATTTTATGAGATTAGGAATGTTTTGTTAAATCTCATAATTTAAACAAAGAAAATTTATGATCATCACTAAGGAAAACATTTAAAAATCAGAAATGAGGGAAATAGTAGAAACTTTCAAAAGATTGAACAAATTCTTGAAAAAGTAAATGAAGTTACTTGAAACCCCTGAAAAATAATGGACATATTTAGGCATGAATATTTAATAGGACTTTTAAAAAATGCATAATATCACTATAGATACAAAATTATAATCTGTATTTATAGTCCTGGCTTATTAAAATCATGTATTTATTGAAATAGGAACACTACTTTTTGAAGAACATAAATCAAGATGGTAAAATTTGAATCATTATTGCAGGAGTTCAGTTGCTTTATGTAAACATAGTAGCATAATTTCCTTTAAAAGAAAATTTCAATACTTAGAAGAGAGTTGGAAAATTTTTTTCTAATACTGGGGAGATGACATAAATAAGGTCTGAAAAGCTATAAAATTTTTGTTGGTGATGCTAGACAGAAATGATTTCAGTGAGATATAGTGACTTCAAAACCTTACTGAACTTCATACAGATATGCCAGTATAATATTAGGGAGAAAATTTGAGGTTTTAGTCATAATTTAAAAAATTCTGGGTATATTAATTTGGCACTAAGTCACCATATTCAGTCAATTCTGGGTGATGCATTTAAAGACAAAGTATTTTCTTGGTAAGCTTATATTATTACTACTTATCAAATAAACAGTGAAGAGCATTACCCAATGTTTTGGAAGAGATGGGAAATAAAATAATGAAAATTAGAAATGAAATAATGAACATTAATTTACAAATAATGAAAATTGGAGAAATATTTGCACCTCGGTTGGCAGCTTATAGTGCTAGAGCTGAAAAGTAGTTTGGAAATTGTGCTACTATTAGAAATGGTGAAGGGTAGTACTTAAATATTTGAGAAATGAAAAAGTTTCATTTTTGAAATGCATTGGAGTACTGGCATTTTAAAAACATCTTTACTAAGACATAATGTACGTACCATTAAATTAATCTCTCTAAAATGTATAATTCAATTGTTTTTAGTGAAAAGAAAATGATATTTAGTGAAGAAGAAATAATACTGACAATGTACCATGGTCTGGAACGTCTTCTGATATTGTGGAAAAGTAGGGAGTGTGAGTCCTACAACATTGTTCTTTTTCGATATTGTTTGGCTGTTCTGGGTCCCTTACATTTCCATGTGAATTGTAAAAGCTTGTCAATTTCTGTTAAGGATTAGCCTTAAGTATTTTATTCTTTTCAAGGTTATTGTTAAGTGAAATTGAGTTTCCTTTTGGGATTGTCTATTGCTAGTATATGGAAATACAATTAATTTTTATACATTCCCTTACATCCTGTAACCTTCCTGAACTTCTTTATTAGTTCTAACAGTCTTTTAGTGGATTCCTTAGGATATCCTATATTCAAGGTAATGTCATTTGCAAATTGAGAGTTTTAACTTCTTCCTTTTCAATCAGGAAGACTTTTGTTCCATTTGCTTTTCTAATTTCCCTAGTTACAACCTCCAGTTCTGTGCTGAATAGAAGTGGTAAGAGCCGTTTTGTTCCTGATCTCAGAGGGAAAGTACTCAGTAATTTACAATTAATATGATGCTTGTTTTGCATAGATGGCTTTTATCAGGTTGAGAAAGTTCCCTTCTATTCCTAGTTTATTGAGTGTATTTAGCCATGAATGGGTGTTTGGTTTTTTCAGATACTCTTTTGCATCTATTAAGATGATCATGTGGTTTTTGCCTTTTGTTTTATTGATATAGTATATTATATTAATGATTTTAAGATGTTTGGAGATTTGGTTTTAATAAGTGATAATCTAACAGAGATGTCAGTACTTTAACTTTGCAAGAAAGAAATATTTCAAATATTAAAGTTGATATGTTAGTTTGAGAAACTATCACAGTGATTGAACACATACTAACATGTTGTTCCTGACACCTGTCAATACAATGTGATAAAGGGGTACAATGTTGTTGATAATGGAATAGCCTTGTATAAAAGCCCACCTGCATTTCAGAGAAAATATTGACAAGTCTCGAGTTTGTCATTCATCATTCATCTTGACTAACCCTCTTTAGTTGTGCCTTTAATAAGGAAGCTTGTATTTTACATGCAGGTTGTTAGTAGAATAATTGAACAAGACAATGCCATAGATTGACATTCCCTGCACTGTTCTTCTAGAGACCTCTTTCCAAGTTTATCTTAATCTATTAATCAATATATTAATGTTTGTCCATTTCCCTAATAAGAAATCCACCCAACAATGCTAATATACAGAGCACATTAGTTCATTTTATTCAAAAATAAATCTTAGGAGACTTATTCAAAATGAAGATATATATGATTAATTCCATTATATTGTGGACAGGTTCTTTGTTACTATGTTATCTCCAAAACCTTGAACAGTGCCTGACATATAGAAGGCTCTTAATAAACCTTTGTTATATCAATGAATGAATTCAGTCCTTTGGTGTACTGACCTAATAAGTAATCAAAAGAAAATAAATTAGGTTACTGTGATTAGTTTTTGGTGAACCCACGTTTTTAAATGCATCCAAATTATGAGTTGACAATTTTTTGGCTCTTGAGTCTAGGTCTTGTGCTGACCTGAAGCTCAAATACTTTCATGGGCCTAAGGAAAAAAATGCAAACTTAGTTATAGGGCCTTGGAGGGAGTGTGGGCAAGTGTGGGTCCCTGAGGCTTAAGCTTTATTAACTTCCCCCAAAATTGTCTTATCTAAAATGTCACTGTGGATTGAGGCTTATATAATGAATGGATGAATGAATGAAATTCTTTTTCCTCTTAAAAAATAAAAATTGTTATTGACTCATTTCACTCTGGCTTTGGATGCTAAACCAGGTGAAATTAGAAAGGACATGCTATTTATCAAATTTTAGGATAATTCAGACTAAAGAGTTTATTTAGTTTAATTTTTTTAAATGTAATTATCTGGAAAAATCAGAGCAAACACCAGGATCCTGAAATTTAAAGTTTAAAGGAATACGATGGAATCATCATGGAGTGAAGACTGGGCATACCATGGAAAGAAAACATAGATCAGGAACAGGGGGCTTGACTTGAGTCGTAGATGTGTGACTTTGAATAGGCCCCTCATTTCTTTGCAGCCCATTTTCTCATCTGCAAAACAAAGGCTCTGAACTAGACAAACTCTGAGGTGTCTTCTGCTCTGAATTTTGATGCCTGTTTCAAAGAATGGATTTGAAAATCTATTTCTGTAATCATAAAACCAGATGTCAAAACAGGTCCTAAAAGAAAATGCTAATTTTACATGATGTCTTATATCTCATTTGAGATTTTCCTTTACAAATAAAAAGAAACAGAAACAGATTTAAAGTCTTTCCAGCATTTGGATTCTATCCTCTTTTAGAAACAATCTTGCTGGCCTGACCATTGAATTTTATAACCCAAATGGGACCATTTGTAATCCCAGGAATTTAAGTCAGTCAAGTGACCTATCTTTACGGTAACAAGAAACAAAAGGAAGGCAATAGGTTTGAAATTTATGTAAGACTTTGGCTCCTGCCGTATATCTGCAGACAGCAATGTTGTCTTGCCTTTCCTGTTAGTCTGGGAAACTGTTTCCCAATCGTGTTATTCACTCCTCTATTTTACTTTGCTTTTCTCACATCCTTTAGGGAGAACCAACATGTTAGAAGAAATATATTTTATTAGAATAAATGGGAGAGAGAAAACTGGTACATTTTAGGAGAGAGGATAAAATGAATGGCTCAGGTAGACTTGTAGCTGAAACCAAATCTAGGTATAAAAGGATTGCTATGACTACAAAGGTGGCATATTTGAATAAAAATGGATATAAAGTCTTTTAAATGATAATTGCAATTGGAGGAAGACTGCCATTTCAAACTGTAGGCAGTCCCTCCACTTCTTGTACTTTATGGCCTCTAGATGGAATCTGCTTTAAACAAAACTATTGCCCTGTGACATCGCAAAGTACTTTGAGTTCCCTTGTTTAAGGGATACTTTTACACCAGTTCTAGCATCATGACTAAATCTTCATTTGTTCAGAATCAGAGCCCAGGCCCCCTTTTTTTTTTGTATTGATGAACATAATGATCCACCTGAAAAATCTTTAAGGGGTAAGTCATCCCTTCTGAATGGTTATGACTTTCATTCAATTCACAGAACATTTATAGAGCAAATTCTAAATGCAGCCACTATGGGGGAAACTCAGGTAGGTAAATTTGGGTTCTGCCCCCACCCCCAGGGACTTCCTATAGTTGGGGAGTTGTACTGAAGATCTTTTTGAGTTCTTTCTAGATCTTGTTCCAGGCCCCCAAAAGGAATAGCCACCACTCCTTGTATTTACATACAGATGGTGCTGGAAGGTGCCTGAAAAAAAACCACCATGATAGTGTCAACATTAACAGATGACACAGATGTTCCTGCATCTGTTGTAGTATTCAGTCTCATGTCTGATAAGTTTAAAGGACGTATATGCATTTCTGTTTTTAAAAGGCATATGAGTAATGAACTTGAAACTCATTTTACATCCCATGCAAGAAATGGGTAACATTTACATGAAGAGTACTTGACCACAGAACTCATTGTCTTCAGAACAATGATTAACAACCTTAAGAACTAGAGTTCTTTCTGATACCATGTGCGTAGCGAACATTTTAAGATTACTTAAGAAGGCTTTTCTTCTGTTAAAATTTAATGGAGTAAAATTTAAAGATCTTACTGGCTTTATTCAATGAGTTGTAAATGGGTAATATCCTGTCTGGCAAATACAAAGGGGCTCTGTGTTTTAATCTGGGATAATTTTCCTTCTGCCTGAATAACTTCCATTAGTATTTCTGTTCATGCAGATTTTCTGGTAAAATTTCTGTTTTGTTTGTTTGAAAACTTATTTATTTTGCTTTCATTTTTGAAGGATAATTTTACTGAATACAGTATTTTAGTTTTAAGGTTTCTTTATTTTTATTATTTTTAATCACTTTCAAGATGTCATCTCATCTTTTGACTTCCAGAGTTCTGTTGAAAAATTGCTGTCAGTTTTGCTGTTTTTTCTTCTTTAAAAGCAATAAATATTCTCAGCTGCTCTGATTTTGTTTCCTAGTTTTGGAAATCCTTGGCCATGATCTCTCCATTTTTTTTTTCTTTTTCACATTCTTTCTTCTCTACTGGGAATCCAGTTATATTTACATTAGGTTTTTGATTATGTGTGTCTTATAGTTTAAATTTCTAATCCTTTTTTCTCTTAGTCCATCCCTCTAGGTATTTCCTAGCAACCTCTCTTCCACCTCAGTGATCCTCTCTAATTCTCTAATTTGCTATTAAACCTATCTATTGAATTTTGAATTTTAGGTATTGTGTTTTTTAGTCCTAGAATTTCCATTTGATTATTCTTATAGATTACAATTCTTCGGTGAAATTCTCCATCTTTTCATCTGTTTTCTCTAACATATTAATCATTGCTATTTTAAAATCTTTGGTAACTCCAATATAAGAACCATCTATAGTTCTATATCTGTTGTCTAATTTTTTTCTTCATTTTAAATAATACTGTACTGCCCTTTGGCATGTGTAATAATTTTGATTGAATGCCAAAAGCTATTAATTACTGTACAGCCCCTAGATGATTTTATCTCCCTCTAGAAAGTAGTCATCATTTTCTTTCCTAGGCAGAAGGAATTGGGTATGATTATCTTATTTAGGTGCTGAGCTATACAGTTTGCATAAGTCTTTGCCTACCTGTTTTTCTCTGCTCCTAAGGTAGCCCTCCAGGTCTTCTAACTTATCTCTGCGTGGTAGGTTTTGAACTCCAATCCTTGCCTTTTAGCTGAAAGTTCTGTTCTTCCAGAGGCTTTCTGCTTAGCTTCTTAGCTTCCTGTACTGCGAACTTTCAGAATTTGATAAATGGTTAAAGGAATAAACCAGCCACAAGTCAGGTTTAGTTCTCTGCCCCTCACCCTTCCACCCCATTGCCCTGCTCTGTCTTGGCCCATGATATCCCTAATTTTGAGTCTCTGGCTCCATGAAACCACCAGAATCTCTACTAGTTTCTCTGTCCGCCCTTAGCAGCCCTCTGTGTGTGCAAAACCTGAATTATCAGCCTCTTGCCTTAGTTCAGAATGAACAAAAACCCTCAGAGAAAAGCCGCTGCAAATGATCAACTCACCTCTCCATTGCTCCCCTTTCTCCCAAATCTTCTAATTCTAGTTGCTTTAGCAGCCCTTTAATGGCTTTGAACATATTTGTTTGCTTATTTTGTATTTTTGTTTGGCTTTGCTGATTGTTCTCAGTGGGAATATTGGTCTGATGTAAATCATTTCATCATATCCACCATTGTCTAGACTTAGTCATATGGTCACGTCTCATACGGTAAAAAGTAATTTTTAAAATTCTGAGTGACAGTATGCGCAACTAAAAATCAGGATTCCATTCCTAGGAAAGATGGGAAGCATGAGTGTTAGGGTCAGAAACAAGCACTCTGTTCCAAAGTGCATAGTGGAAACCAATTATAGCCCCAGGATGGGATGGGGCGTGGTCTTCCCATAAAATGGGGCTGTGGGTTGCCAGAAAACACCTTTTACTTCAGTGAGCTCATAAAACAACCATAACTTGATTAACACCAGCTATCAAAATCATTTGACTCCCTGTGTTTAGATCCATGGTCACCAAACAGATGTGAGATAGTAATTTGGCTTTCCTTCGAGACTTGGAGAGGATGTGCTAATTAGTAGGTATGAATCTGCAAATCAGTTTGGCAATTATATTTCTCAAGGTAAATAATCAAAAATACTGTGACCTGCACGATGAACCAGTCTTCTTGAGCCCACTTTGCCCAGGAAAAAAAATGACAAAATATAGTGTCTTAACTTACTAGAATTTAATTGTTTCTACAGCCCTTTTACGGAAGTACCATCAATATTTAGACATTAGGCACCTCTTTCTAAATTTAGCAGCAGTTCCTTTCTGTGGAGTACAAAAATGAATCCTCTGTTTAGAAAGACCTTGCAAATGATATCTACGTTTCCAGTAAAAAGATGAAACGACTTATAGCTGTGATGAGCACTGGAAAGAGCATGTCTGAGAACTGTTTTCTCATTATGTCAGCTATTCAGTTGGAAAATGTGGTCTTGAAAGCTGGTAAAAAGAAAACTTGGAAAATTATAAAAGGTATCTCTGAAAGAGAAAGAAAAGATTCTCAGACTAATTGGTCTGCAGTTTAGGGGTTATAAAAAGTGCTCGTTTTCAAGGTAGAGCGTAAGGTAGGTTTTGGCTAATGTAAAAGAACTTACCTATTAAGTTTATCACTGCAAACATTGGGCCCTAATACACAGAAGAGATCTAAATTCTGAGGGAAAGAGGTTGGCATTCATTTCAACTTAATGCAAATAATCAGATGATTATGAGAAAGAAAAATATAACTAGAGAGGTCCTTGGGATTCTCTTGCAAGTTCTAAAATGGTACTTAATTTTTCTGATTTCTTCCTTTTCCAGTCTGTTACGGAAAATAAAACATTGTCTCTGAGGATATATTGCTTATACTAATGAGATAATAAATGGAAGGATGCTGAATTCATTGAATGGGCTCTGGGCCAATCTCCCTAAACCCTATTCTTGCTAATTACTAGCCCACTTCAAATCCAGTACTTTATTAATTTGTTTGTCATTTGGAATGTTCCATTCTTTTTCTTCCCCCTCCTCCTTTAAATATTTCTAGACACTAATCCACTTAGTTCTTAATCTTGCAGGATCAGGTATATGCTGTGGAAGCTATTCCTAGAAAAAGTCATCCATGCACAAACCCACAGACTTTTGCCTGCAATTTCAGGAAATGCATAGACTCCTTGGAGCCCATGCAAGGACTAATTTTTTATCTTCTAAATTAAAGGAGATACATTTAAATTTTTCAAATATGTATTTCATATTTTGAACATTTTGCAAACAATTAGGTTCTTTTGTATCCCTGCTTTTGAACATTTTATTTTTCAGTGTCTCAAGTTCAAAAGATCATACTGGATTACAAAACATAAAGAACTACACACAACAATGGTAGCCGGTGTAATGGGCAATAGGGTGTAAGTACTGCCAAAGACTTCCATATTAGGACAGATGTTATTATCTATTTATTTTTTACTCTATTTTTTACATTAATCAGAATTTGTTTTTTTGATGGCTCTTACAACTTT
This sequence comes from Smutsia gigantea, assembly GCA_032199065.1. Lineage (NCBI taxonomy): Eukaryota > Metazoa > Chordata > Mammalia > Pholidota > Manidae > Smutsia > Smutsia gigantea. The sequence goes on along the minus strand of JAVSCE010016445.1, from coordinate 161,209 downwards.
CCCCCAGGTTACGTGATTTGTGGCAACTAGCTGCAGAAATCAAAAGAGACGCTGTCTCTTTTAGTCCCTCACATACTACTTTCCTACTAGGAGCACCCTATGCAAACTTTCTCTCTGCCTTTCTTTCCCTCTTTGCATAGTTAAATCTTCCTTATTCTGGTTGGTGAGTGACTCCCTTCCACATGGTTATCCAAGCATCTGAGCGTTTTGCATCTTGTGTTTCCATCATCCATCCTCTAGGACTTTAGTGTCCTCTGCTTCTGGTAGGGGAAAAAGAGAATTGAGAAGGCACCCACTTATAATCACCTTGACCCAGGAGTCTTATACATCATTTGCAAAAATATTCTGATGATTAGAGCTATTCACAAGGCTCTGCCTATGGTGCAAGGGGGTTTGAGTAGTATACTTCTGGCTGGGGAGCCACTTTCTAGGGACACCTGAACTCTGGAAGAAGGAGGATAAGTTTTTAGTGGCATCTATCTCTGCTGCACTGTAGTGTACCACTGGCATCTCGCATAATGAGAAACCCATAGTAAGCACTCAGTAACTATTTGTAGAATGAATGCAGTTGTTCAAGGTAGTTTGTGATGAACAGTAATATAACAACTTTACATATGGTGTACAGAGTTTGTGGGGAAGCAGCAGCTCTGTTATTGTATAGATGCTTAATTTACATAGTCTCAGAATAATAACCCAGGAGAGACAATGCTTTCTCAGGTTTAATATGTCATAATGAACCAAGATGAGCAGCATCACTCTTAGATTTTGTTTCAGTCTGCTGGTTTCTATCATTCCATAAGTGTATTACTGGAAATGGAAGAAGCAACTGGTGGATATACCTGAGAACCCCACTGGAACTGGTTTTATCCTGGCCATTTCAAACTGCACCATGAGTTAATTGTCCAAAAGAGAGAATATAACATCAGAACAGATAAATAACCAATCAAAAGGGAGTTGAATGTAGGTTAACTGATCATTAGGTAAAGATCTTTGAGCAAACTGATATGTTCCATTGGGTGAATTTATGTATATTTATATATAATATATTCTTTTTTATATATTCATATACATTAATTTTGTTATTAAAGTGTCATTGATATACAATCTTATTAAGGTTTCACATGAACAACATTGTGATTTCAACATTCATTCATACTGTCAACATCTTACCTCCCCTATTGCAGTCACTGTCTACCACTGTAGTAAGATGCTCATATATATTAATTTTTACCATGGCCACATGAAGATTATATATATGGAATTAGGCATATATAGAACACATCCAGAAATCATAGTTATGTTGTTTGTATGTTTAAAAAAGCCCTTTTACCCATCCCATATTATAATTAAGTCCAGAGCAACTAGATTGTGTTGTCTGCATTCGAACAGACATTTCTTTCGTTCAGTAGATCAAGTAGTTATTTTGCTTATAGTGAGCATGTTGTCTGAAAAAAAATTTTTTTTAATACTAGAATTAAACTTATCTTGGTAAGAGGCTCACCCATGAGAGTCATAAAGGAAAGTGGAAATCTTCTGCAGGCAGTTCTACTGGACCTGCTGACTGGAGATCTCTCTAGGCATGTTCCCACTGAGATCTGAATTACCTCCACTGTTTAAAGTAATCTCTCTTTCATTCTCTTTATTGAACTAATTTCTGTTAAATACTCATATAATATGACTTTCAATGACTGTTCCACATGCTCATAGGATAGTAAATTATCAAGACAAAAATCCCTGCCCAGAAGGAATGCATACCAAGGTAAATAAGACAAGGACACAAATGTTTGCACCACAAAAATATGAGAGAACTGGTTTAAGAAGAAAGATGAATTGTACGGAGTTAAGCTCAGGAAAGATTTCACAGGGAAGGTGGCCTTTAAGATGGTCATTAAAAGAAGGAAAGAAGTTTTCTGGACATAGTTGGGATTTATATTCTTTAGGGTGTATCAGCATAGTTAAGACCTGGGTACAGGAAACACTAGGTGAATGGGATACTCAGGAGGACCTGAGTGAGGCACCCCATTCTTCTAGGACCCAAGGCACTTGTGGAAGAATAGTGAAAAGCAGAATGGAGAGAGAACATAGAGCACCTTGGAGTGTGGTCTCCAGTAAATCTCCTCACGCTGTGTGATCCTGGGAGCAGTTTGTTTCCCTTTCTCACTCTCTTGCTTCCATCTTGTCTTTCTGCCCTCCTTTTCCTGCTCTCTTCTCTTGGCATCAAGAGACCTACTCTGTGCATAGAGTCCTTTGCCGGATTGCACAAAGACTTCCCTTCACTCTTGCTCCCCCAACACTCAGCCCTAACCCACTTTGTTAAAGTACAGGGGCACATTGTTTCATGTTTCTAAGTTGTCACAAAACCACCAAGATGAGCAACACAGATGTCCCACCACAGGGAGTCCTGTGGGTCATCTGAGGAATGGTCCTCTGCTTACTCCTGACAATGCATCTTGGCAAGGTTGGTATATGAGGTTCTAGTCATGTTCAATATATTAGTCAATAGATGTTTGCCTCCAATACCCAATGTATTGTTCCAGGCAAAATATAACTTGGATGAATATGTTAGAAGCTCTCTGAGTTCACAGGAGTGTTTTCTTCCTGAGAATGCCAAACTAAGGCTACTCTGAAAATTTCCCTAATATTTTTTTCTTGTTAGAGGCATTCAAATGACCATGAAGAAAGCAAATACCTACCAGTACTATCGTCTATTTTTAAAAAGGAATATTAGCTTTATTACCACATTTCTTTGATTCTAAGATATACACTTTCATGTATTTTGACATTTCTGAAATGTGAGTATGGCTTACATTAAACACGCATGTTTAGTGTGGTGTCTCTTTGCTGTCCTCCCTCTGTTTTTCTTCTTTCCCCCTCTGCAAAATCAAACAAGCCGAAAGCTCTTCTAAGTCACTATCTTACAATCAGGGGAATAGGATATTTTCTAGTTCCTTATCCCTGGCCCCTAGAGATACCCCTTCTGCTTATTAGCTGTGTGAGGAGAAGTCATCTACTTAAAATTTCCTACTGAGGGTTAAGCATCTTTCCCCAGGGGGGTTCTAGGGACTCTGGAATCAACCAGGTATAAGCCATGTCTAGACTATTTCTGTCTGCCAACGCCCTTGCCTCTGCAGAACGAGTCTCATCTGAAGAGTTCTGTGTGTGTCCTTTTGCCTCGGTGACCTTCATGAGAGTAGCAAGGGATTAATTTTTAACAACCCAAGCCTGCTTTTTATGATGGTTATTATTATTTTATTATGTACAGATGATTCAAACACAAGTAGAAATAGGGGCTCTTTGTTTGGTAGGTGGCTTTATTTATCCCCCACAAAGCAGAATATGAATTAAATATTCTAAAAAATAGGAAATGAGGCTGTGTTCCTGGAATTCTGAGTGTAAATTCATGAATGAGAGAGGCTCATATTTAGATCATCATGGGGGCTGGACAAATCATATGCTAGCCTTGCCTTCAATTCCCCACCCCCGCCCAAGTTTTAAAAACTGGAAGAAAACCAGTTGAAGTGTACGGATTAAACAGATGAAAGGGATCTTAAAAAGTGAACAGGTGTCATGAAAGAGCCCATTGCCAGAGGGGTTGGGTATGTGGAGAGAGGGAACCTGCACTAGCTGCTTTGCTGAAGGTCGAGGATAGGAAGCAGGCAATCTAAAAAACGGGAGGGTCTGCTGCTCAGGACCAGAGAAGCCCTGGCTGTACACCTACATTCTGTTTGCAATTGGATGAGGCTATTTTAACAAGTTTAACACTTCTCCTTCTGGATCACTCATGGACCTCCAGCAGCCCTTCCCTCCACTGCCAGCTAATCCCCGACCCTGCCCTCCTCTCCTCATGGTCTTTTTCTTACCCTTCCTTTTCCTCTTCAACCCCATTCTCACTTTTTGTTTGTTTCTACACAAGTACTGGAATCTGACTTTCCCCCTAAAACTCTCATCGTAAAGACCACACTGTCTTTGTGTACCTGAAACTCAGGTTATGAGGGTGCGTGTAGTTCTTGTTCCTCTCTGGCACTTTCTGGCTCTACTCTCTCTTGAGACCTCCTCCTGAGTGACCTCAGAAAGCACAGTTTGGAGCTCAAATGTGTTTGACACTGGCCTCCACCACTCAGAGACTATATGACCATGCTGGGTGGTTGTAAAGATTAAATGATTTGCTGTGAAGAGCATCTAGAAGAGGGCCTGGCATTTTGCAAACACTCAGTATGTTTCTTCAGTTCGATTCTTTCTTACTTTTCCTTCCCTGTGCTTGATTCTGCCATCTGAACAATTTCTAGAAAATCTTTTAATTTTGAGAATTAGATGATTTTTATCATCTGGCTCACAAATTGTAAGGTATTTCAACATCAAAACTGATGGCCCTTCCAATTTCTTGGCTCCACAATTCTTTATTATACTCCTCTAATTCCCTTCATCTTGAACAGCTCATCCCCTACAAGACCTTGAATCCAGTTCTTTCTTTGACTATCTATCTCCACATGGACCTGAGTCACCTCTCTACAACACTAGCTTTATAGAATTACCACATATGACATTGTCTTTGGCTTTTATTGAGTACTGAGTAGGGGAAAACCAGAGCCATATATACACCACAGAGTACGTTTTCATTGACAAAGTAAATCCAAACTTGATGTTGAGGGCCTGTGTACCATGTTTCTCAATAGTTCTTCTTTTGACATTTACCTGATAAATGAATCTCAGAGCATGAGGCCAAGAAAAAGCTTATCTCCTGTGATGACTTGGTCAACATATTTTAGGCAGAGAATGGAACTTAAGAAATCTTCAGTTTTTCCCACTTTGCCTTGGCTGTTAGAAAGCTCAAGGCCTATCTATCTTTCTTTTATTTCTTTTATGAAATTAAAGCATTTTCTTTAATTCTTCTGGTTTAATTATTCTTTTCCTTTTCCTTTTTGCTACTTTAAGTTTGGTGTTTTATTGTATCTGTATTTTCTACATTCTCGATCTTTTTTTTTTTTTAATGTAAGTGGGTGAGTAAATAAACACTACCTGGGATAATATTGGCCTCATTGGCCCCCCTGACTACCCAGGGGAAGGTGCAGATGGGTGATGAAGGAGCAGGTCTACAATGGAGATAGATGCGTCTCTAGCAGTGTTCCAACAGAGTGCCAAGGCTGCTCTCCAGGACAGTATGGAGGCCCGAGATTGCTCTGAGCAGAGTCCACTAACATGATCTATCTTAGATACTGGGTTTTATGGATAAAAGAAATCTGCTAGCTATTGAGTTTTGTTTCAGGTATGCCAGGACATCCTTGCCCCAGAAAAAGTAAAACTTTTTTGGAACCTCTCAGGAATCTAAGGTCTTTTAAATTAATATATTTTCTACAGTAACACTTTCTATGTGTTTACTTGTTAAGAGGCATCATACTGGATTTTGGTGTGCATTAGTTCATTAGATTCTCACCACAGTGCTGTGAGACAAGTATTATTAGTAGCTGAATTTTACAAATTAGGAAGCTGACTCTTAGAAAAGGTTAAACAACTTGCTCCAAATCACACAACTGTGAGTTGGGCCCTGAATCATCTATTTGAAACCTCAGCCCCCAACTGCATTGAGATTTTTCAGAATGGAATGAAATGGACTCACTCTTCCAGGACTCTTCTGTTCTGGGAGCAGTGAGGCCTCACAAGGTTCAGCCTGAGCAGCTCTGAGTGTGGCAGGTCATCCTGACCCAGTGGACTCCAGATGCCTGGCTTTCCCTGACTAGACATTACAGGGACCCTGAAGACTTTGGCACTGATGCGTGAGCCAAAGAGTCAAGCAAAGGCCGTTGAATGGCTGCCATATGCTTGATTGTGTAAATCTGGTCACCAGCTATATCATGCATTTTAGTTTGACTGGCTAGGGAAAGGACCATTTAAGGTCTCTCTGTTGTATCTCTCATCCAGTAGTCTGAAAATCAAATCCTGTTTTTGATGCCTCTTGAAAAATTCCCTCAACACTCTCACTGTCCCTTTGACCTAAAATACCTCCTCTCTGCTAATCCATAAAGTAGAGCTACTTACAAGCTATGTAGAAACTGGAAGAAAAATATCAGCATACATTTTTAAAGCATGTCCCCAAATAAATTTGAGATCAAATCAGCACGAACAATTGTAGTGCTACAGATGTCACTGGATTTTCAATTACATTTGATTCATAGGCCTTTCATTTCCCCATCTGAATTTTTAATATGATATTTAATTAGGAAGACATAATGTTGTCTTAAAATTTATTCAGTAGTTCATAATACAAAGAGAAGAAAGGGACAAAGACTTCTCATAATGAGAAAAAAGTCTTGAACCATCAACATGCCAAATTTATTTTCTTTCTGTAACACAACTTACTGATTTCCAAATAAAGAAACCATTTAGAGACAAGATATGCCATTCAAATGTAATTGCTTTGTATTGCTAAACTTAGAATAGAAGAATATATGCATTAAAAATGTTAGCAATTATAGAAGAAAATATTTTGCCCATGATACACGTCAAATTAAAAATATTCTAGACTAGTGGAAAAGAAAGCATCACCAATCAGTATCAGTTGGATGTTTATTTCTGCTTGTTAGTTTGTTGTGATGAACTTTTTCAGTGGTGGGATAGATTCATATCATACCTACGCCTGTCTGTACTGTCTCACCCAGTCATTCCCACAGGCCATTGATAAAATGTCAAAAAGGCTAGGGATGCTGGTTTCAGAATAGGCAGAATCCAATTGTCTCAGAAAGAAAGGAGATCCAGGTTTTGGCCTCATGAGAAGAATATTCCAGCTATAAACCAAAACATCTGTACAATCTAGAAATTAAACAGGGAGCCCACAACCCATGTCTCCAAAATCATTTGGCTGATTAAACTACTAAACTTTTTCAACTTGCATAAGATGAAAGTTATTCAAAACATAACCTTTTTTTTAATAAGTTTATTTTTATATCATTAATCTACAATTAAATGAGCAATATTATGGTGATTACACTACCCCCTTCATCAGGTCCCCCCCACCAACCCCATTGCAGTCACCGTCCATCAGCATAGTGAGATGCTATAGAGTCACTACTTGTCTTCTCTGGGTTGTACAGCTTTCCCCGTGCCCCCCTAACATTACATCTGCTAATCATAATGCCCCTTTTCCCCCCTTGTCCCTCCCTTCCCATCCGTCCTCCCCAGTCCCTTTCCCTTTGGTAACTATTAGTCCGTTCTTGGTTTCTGTGAGTCTGCTGCTGTTTTGTTCCTTCAGTATTTTTTCTTAGTTCTTATACTCCACATATGAGTGAAATCATTTGGTACTTGTCTTTTTCGCTTGCCTTATTTCACTAAGCATAATACCCTCTAGCTCCATCCATGTTGTTGCAAATGGTAGGATTTGTTTTCTTCTTATGGCTGTATAATATTCCATTGTGTATATGTACCACCTCTTCTTTATGCATTCATCTACTGATGGACACTTAGGTTGCTTCCATTCCTTGGCTATTGTAAATAGTGCTGCGATAAACATAGGGGTGCATCTGTCTTTTTCAGACTGGGCTGCTGCACTCTTAGGGTAAATTCCTAGGAGTGGAATTCCTGGGTCAAATGGTATTTCTATTTTGAGTTTTTTGAGGAACCTCCATACTGCTTTCCACAATGGTTGAACTAATTTGCATTCCCACCAGCAGTGTAGGAGGGTTCCCTTTTCTCCACATCCTCGCCAACATTTGTTGTTGTTTGTGTTTTGGATGTTGGCTATCCTCACTGGTGTGAGGTGGTATATCATTGTGGTTTTAATCTGCATTTCTCTAATGATTAGTGATGTGGAGCATCTTTTCATGTGCCTGTTGGCCATCTGAATTTCTTCTTTAGAGAAGTGTCTATTCATGTCCTCTGCCCATTTATTAATTGGACTATATGCTTTTTGTTTGTTGAGGTGCATGAGTTCTTTATATATTTTGGATGTCAACCTCTTATCGGATACATCATTTATGAATATATTCTCCCATACTGTAGGAAGTCTTTTTGCTCTACTGATGGTGTCCTTTGCTGTACAGAAGCTTTGCAGCTTGATATAGTCCCACTTGTTCATTTTTGCTTTTATTTCCCTTGCCCAGGGAGATATGTTCATGAAGAAGTCGCTCATGTTTATGTCCAAGAGATTTTTGCCTATATTTTTTTCTAAGAGTGGTATGGTTTCATGACTTACATTCAGGTCTTTGAGTTTACCTTTGTGTATGGGGTTAGACAGTACTCCAGTTTCATTCTCTTACATGTAGCTGTCCAGTTTTTCCAACACCAGTTGCTGAAGACGCTGTCATCTCCCCAATGTATATCCAAGGCTCCGTGATCAAATATTAATTGACTGTATGTGTTTGGGTTGATGTTTGGATTTTCTATTCTATTCCACTGATCTGTGGGTCTGTTTTTGTGCCAATACCAAATTGTCTTGATTACTGTGGCTTTGTAGTAGAGCTTGAAGTCAGGGAGCATAATTCCCCCTGTTTTATTCCTCCTTCTCAGGATTGCTTTGGCTATTCGGGGTCTTTTGCAGTGCCATATGAATTTTAGAATTATTTGCTCCAGTTCATTGAAGAAAGCTGTTGGTAGTTCGATAGGGATTGCATTGAATCTGTAGATTGCTTTAGGTAGTATAGCCATTTTGACAATATTTACTCTTCCTAGCCAGGAGCATGGGATGAGTTTCCATTTGTTAGTGTCCTCTTTAATTTCTCTTAGGAGTGTCTTGTAGTTTTCAGAGTACAGGTCTTTCACTTCCTTCATTAGGTTTATTCCTAGGTATTTTATTCTTTTTGATGCAGTAGTGAATGGAATTGTTTCCCTGATTTCTCTTTCTGTTAGTTCATCGTTAGTGTATAGGAAAGCAACAGATTTCTGTGTGTTAATTTTGGATCCTGCAACTTTGCTGAATTCAGATATTAATTCTAGTAGTTCTGGAGTGGAGTCTTTAGGGTTTTTTATGTACGATATCATGTCATCTGCAAATAGTGACAATTTGACTTCTTCTTTACCAATCTGGATGCCTTGTATGTCTCTGTTTTTTCTGATTGCCATGGCTAGGACCTCCATACTATGTTGGATAACAGTGGAGAGAGCAGGCATCCCTGTCCTGTTCCCGATCTTAGATGAAAAGCTTTTAGCTTCTCACTGTTAAGTATGATGTTAGCTGTGGGTTTGTCATATATAGCCTTTATGATGTTGAGGTACTTGCCGTCTATACACATTTTGTTGAGAGTTTTAGTCAGGAATGGGTGCTGAATTTTGTTAAATGATTTTCCAGCATCTATGGAGATGATCATGTAGTTTTTGTTCTTCTTTTTATTGATGTGGTGGATGATGTTGATGGATTTTCTAATGTTGTACCATCCTTGCATCCCTGGGATGAATCCCACTTGATCATGGTGTATGATCCTCTTGATGTATTTTTGAATTCAGTTTGCTAATATTTTGTTGAGTATTTTTGCATCCACATTCATCAGTGATATTGGTCTGTAGTTTTCTTTTTTGGTGAGGTCTTTGCCCAGTTTTGGTATTAGAGTGATGCTGGCTTCATAGAATGAGTTTGGAAGTATTCCCTCCTCTTCTATTTTTTGGAAAACTTTAAGGAGAATCGGTGTTATTTCTTCTCTATATGTCTGGTAGAATTCAGAGGTGAATCTATCTGGTCCGGGGGTTTTGTTCTTGGGTAGTTTTTTGATTACCGCTTCAGTTTCGTTGCTGGTGATTAGTCTGTTTAGTTTTTCTGTTTCTTGTTTGGTCAGTTTTGAAAGGTTGTATTTTTCTAAGAAGTTGTCCATTTCTTCTAGGTTTTCCAGCTTGCTAACATATAGATTCTCATGGTATTTTCTTATAATTCTTTGTATTTCTGTGGGATCTGTCGTGATTTTTCCTTTCTCATTTCTGTTTATGTGTGTAGATTCTCTTTTTCTCTTAATGAGTCTGGCTAGGGGTTTATCTATTTTGTTTATTTTTTCAATGAACCAGCTCTTGGTTTCATTGATTTTTTCTATTACTTTATTCTTCTCAATTTTATTTATTTCTTCTCTAATCTTTATTATGTCCCTCCTTCTGGTGACTTTGGGCCACATTTGTTCTTCTTTTTCCAATTTCAGTAATTGTGTCTTTAGACTATTCATTTGGGAATGTTCTTCTTTCTTTAGATAGGCCTGGATTGCAATATACTTTCCTCTTAGAACTGCCTTTGCTGTGTCCCACAGGAGCTGTGGCTTTGTGTTGTTGTGGTCATTTGTCTCCATATACTCTTTGATTTCTGTTTTGATTTGGTCGTTAACCCACTGATTAATTAGGAGAGTGTTGTTAAGTCTCCATGTATTTGTGAGCCTTTTTGTTTTCTTTCTAAAGTTTAATTCTAGTTTAATACCTTTATGATCTGAGAAGTTGGTTCGTAGAATTTCAATATTTTCGATTTTACTGAGGTTCTTTTTGTGGCCTAGTATGTGGTCTATTCTGGAAAATGTTCCATGTGCACTTGAGAAGAATGTGTATCCTGTTGCTTTTGGGTGTAGAGTTCTGTAGATGTCTCTTAGGTCCCTCTGTTCTAGTGTGTTGTTCAGTGCCTCTGTGTCTTTACTTATTCTCTGTCTGATCTGTCCTTTGGAGTGAGTGGTGTGTTGAAGTCTCCTAGGATGAATGCATTGCTGTCTATTTCCTTCTTTAATTCTGTTAGTATTTGTTTCACGTATGCCAGTGCTCCTGTGTTGGGTGCATATATATTTATAATGGTTATATCCTCTTTTTGGACTCACCCCTTTATCATTATATAATGTCCTTCTTTATCTCTTGCTACTTTCTTCGTTTTGAAGTCTATTTTGTCTGATACAAGTACTGCAACACCTGCTTTTTTCTCCTTGTTGTTTGCATGAAATATCTTTTTCTATCCCTTCACTTTTAGTCTGGGGATATCTTAGCATTTAAGGTGAGTTTCTTGTAGGCAGCATATAGATGGGTTTTGCTTTTTTATCCATTCTGTTACTCTGTGTCTTTTTATTGGTGCATTCAGTCCATTCACATTTAGGGTGATTATCAATAGATATGTACTTATTGCCATTGCTGGCTTTAGATTCGTGGTTACCAAAGGTTCAGGGGTTGCTTCTTAACTATCCAACAATCTAACTAACTTTCTTGTTAAGTTATTGTAAACACTGTCTGATGTTTCTTTATTTCTCTCCCTTCTTATTTTTCCTCCTCCATTCTTTACATACTAGGTGTTTTATTCTTTGCCTTTAGTTAGTATTTGGATGGTCTGCTTTCTTTGCTATGATTTTATTTTCTCTGGTGACAGCCTTTTAACCTTAGGAGTTCTTCCCTCTGTAGCAGTCCCTTTAAGATGTCCTGTAGAGGTGTCTTATGGGAGGCAAATTCTCTCAGCTTTTGCTTGTCTGGAAATTGTTTAATCTCTCCATCATATTTAAATGATAATCGTGCTGGATACAGTATTCGTGGTTCGAGGCCCTTCTGTTTCATTGCATTAAATATATCATGCCATTCTCTTCTAGCCTTCAAGGTTTTTGTTGTGAAGTCTGATGTTAGTCTGGTTTGTTTTCCTTTGAAGGTGATATTTTTTCTTTCTCTAGCTGCCTTTAATCCTCTGTCCTTATCTTTGATCTTTGCCATTTTAATTATTATGTGTTTTGGTGTTGTCTTCCTGGGGTCCCTTGTGTTAGGAGATCTGTGGGCTTCCATGGACTGCGAGACTATTTCCTTCCCCAGCATGGGGAAGTTTTGAGCAATTATTTCTTCAAAGACACTTTCTATCCCTTTTTCTCTCTCTTCTTCTTCTGGTACCCCTATAATGCGAATATTGTTCCTTTTGGATTGGTCACACAGTTCTCTTAATATTCTTTCATTCCTAGAGATCCTTCTATCTCTCTCTGCCTCAGCTGCTGTGTGTTCTTCTCTGATTTCTATTGCATTAACAGTTTCTTGCATCTCATCCTGTCTTCTGCTGAGCCCATCGATGGCTTGTCTCATTTCTGCATTATCTTTCCTGACTTCCCTCACCTCCTCCCTTAGCTCTTGCATATTTCTCTGTAGATCCATCAGCATGGTTATGACTTTTAATCTGAATTCTTTTTCAGGAAGATTCTGCATTTCCATCCCTTCAGGTTCCCTCTCAGAGGTTGTTGTCTGGGTCTTGTTGATTTTTGTCTGTGTCATGTTCCTCTGTCTTGTCATGTTGATAGGAGTGGTCGATGGTAGGTGCCACGTATGTCAGCTGGGCTTTTTAAGGCTGGAGTGTATTCTCTAAGCGTGCTGTAGGTGTCGCTGTTGCTCCACTAATCCGCAGCCACAGCCGTGCCGCTTTTTTGCAGGTCTGGCCAGGGCAGGAACGAATGGGAGGCTATTGTTTTCTGTATAAAGTTCCAGCATGGCTCCTCCCTTCTCTCCGTTACCAGCAAAGGGGACCAACGTTCCCCAGGACTTCCAGCCTGCAGGGCTGAGCCCACCGGGGCGATGGTATTCCCTCGGTGAGCCCCCCTCCTCTCCGAGACCGCTACAAATGGCACGTGCTTTTCTCTTGTCCCGGGGCGCTGGCCGCACAGCCCCAGCGTGTTCCCTGCTCAAAACCTGCACCTTCTGCCTCTCCAATATCCAATGCACCGCGCGATGTGTGTCAGCGCTCCCGGCGCAGACCACCGAGGCTGGTTATTTCACGGACCTGCTCTTCCACTCCCTCCCGGATCCAAATCCTCTCCTCCCGCCGGCGCGCTGGGCTGGGTGAGTGCTCCGGTGCCGCCGGGTCGCGGCTCCATATTTTACCTGCCTCGCGGGGTGCTATGTCCTCCAGGGTGTGGCTGCACTCTGTGCACTTTCCTGTGTGCTCTGGTCTCTCTTTTAGGAATAGTTGTATTTGCTGTATTTTCATAGAGTTACATAGTTTTGGGAGGAGATTTCTGCTGCCCTGCTCACACCACCGTCTTCCCGGAAGTTCTCAAAACATAACGTTTTAAGCCTTGCTACAGGCCAGCTATGAGTCAGTAGAAGTGCTTAGCAATGAATTCTGTCAACATCAATGAGGTCATGTTGTGTAGACTAGAAGTTTCCAAAGTGAGTTCAGTGTAACAGTAATTCGTTAGGATGTTAAAAGGTGATACTTAAAAAACAAAACCACAGAAAACACAAACCATGATCCACTAAGCTTGGGGAATACAGTGTTAAATGAAAGTGAGTAGGAGGGTTTTGAGTATAGGATGTCTACACTGGTGCAGATACAGGGCAAGTGAAGACCAAGCCTGTATCTCATTGATTTTCTTTTCATGTTTGAAAGAAGAGTTTATGAAAGCCTGCATTCAGAAGTCATCATCTTATACCAAGGAAGCTGTGCAAAGAAGAATAGATTTCTTACTGATTTCAACGAGCTTGATCTATTTGCTTTATCCTTAGTTACCTGAGGGCTATCTTAATTTTCCATTTCCTTGGTGCTATTTCTGTTTTAGCAACATGCTTAGAGACAGGGATGATTTCTGTTTGGTGTAATGGCAAAGTGCTTCCTTTCTTACTCTGCCCAGGAAATGCCAGTGGGCCAGTATAGTCTGAACTCTCTTTTTCTCTTAATTTCTTTATGGAACAACTTGACTCGTTCTGTCATGTAGTGGACTGATCATGTAATTCAAGAGTACAAAACAATAAGTCATAATTGTTTGAAGACTCGGTCAAAGTCTGGACTGGTGGAAATTGATGGGGAAAGACCATGTAATTTAGGAACTTACTACAATTGGTAAAAATTCTCCCACCAGCCTCTAAAACACAGTTGAACTCCAATAATAATCCTAAGAAATTAGGTCATTTGCTAAAGGCAAAATAGAATTGAAAACAAATAATGTAACTGGTAGAATCTTACAAACTTAAAGGACAATTGAACTTGTGCCAAGACCCTGCACAGAAAGGCTAACTGTGGTTCTCCAAACTCATCTTGTAACAGGACTCATCCACACAACTTTTTCTTTAAAAGTAAGGGAGGGAAACTCTGTTATTTCCCTATGTAGCCTCTTTCAATCATTTATAGTCTTTGTACGTCTTTCTGAAATTGAACCAGTATTCAACCTTGAACAGTATCAGAAATAACAGGACTGGAAGAACCAAAACTAGAAAAAAATAAAGAATAATTATTGGCCTCTTAATTTCTAGTGATCTCAAGGGACTTAATTATACTTCCCATGTCCCTGTTCAGCTACATATGAACTTTGCCTGGTCTTTAGCCATTTTCTCTTTGGTGACTTGACATCAGACCTTGCCATTCACATGGTCAAAACTTGTGTTCTTGCTTTAGGTTTTTTGATGAATGAGAAAGTCATGAGTCTTCTTCCCAGTTTCATTAACAGATTCTGATCAAATTGGGATTATAGTTTGTGACTTTATTTGGAATTCAAATTATTACTGAGTTTTTCATTGAGGTAAAATTACATAGGATGAAGTGTACTCATTTTAAGTGTATTGTTTAATGAGTTTTGATAAAAATATCGTGTTGTGTAACCTCCAACCCAATTGAAATATAGAACATTTTTTTGCAGCTAGAAAGTACTCTTGTATTCCTTTCCCCTCCAGAAATATGCAAATTTCCTAGAATAGGCAAATATTATTTTCATTTCTATCACCATAGATTTGTTTTACCAATTGTAGAACTTCATATAAATGGAATTATATAGTATGTACATTTTGTGACTGGGTTCTTTGCTCAGTTTGTTTTTGACAATTATCCATTTTGCTGTGTGTATCAGTAATTAATTCATTTTTATTGATGAACAATACTGCATTATAAGAATATACATAATTTCTATTGTTGAAGGACAGGAAAATGGTTTACAGTTTTTGGCTGTTATGAATAAAGCAATACACATTTTTGTACAAGTCTTTCATGAGCATATATTATAATATTTTGGAAGCCATATATTTTTTCATTACCTTTGACTTAAATGTATAAAAACATTTAAATTTTTTAGAAACCATTCATTAAACATTTACTGAGTACGTATTCTGAGATGGGCTCTGTTCTAAGTGCTGAGGATGCTGCAGTGAACAAAA
Source organism: Smutsia gigantea (assembly GCA_032199065.1). Lineage (NCBI taxonomy): Eukaryota > Metazoa > Chordata > Mammalia > Pholidota > Manidae > Smutsia > Smutsia gigantea. The sequence goes on along the minus strand of JAVSCE010016445.1, from coordinate 146,173 downwards.
CAGAATCTCTGTATTTGTGGAGGTCATTTCCTACCAAAAATAAGGAAGATAAGTAAAAAATATATATGTAATATATGCCAATAAGTGTTACGGAGTAACACAAGAAGAGAAGGGGAATGGGTGTTGGAATTGCCAGGGATGCCATCACTGAGAGGATAGCATTTGAGCAAAGACTGGAAGGAGGTGAAGGACTGTTGTCTGGGTATCTGTGGGAAGAGCATTCCAGATAAAAGAAGAGCAAGGCAAAGCCCTTGGGGCAGGAGTGTAGCTGGTGTGTTCAGTATGCATCGGTGAAGTGAGCCTTACAGGGACCACTAAGAGGTGAAGGGTTGGAGGATGATACATCAGTTAATTAGTTTATTGCCGGTAAGTTCTGAATTTACCCTTTTTGCCTGTTCTGTGAAATTGGATCCATGTCCTTTAAATATTTGTTTCCTTACTAACTCACACTGAATCTTTGTCAAGAAAGGTCATTGATCAGGATTGGAATATTGGTGACAAGGAAGTCTGGGGGAGAGATATGTGATGGCTGTCACCAGCCTGCAAAAAGAAGAAAAAATAAGGATCATGTAGGCAAGTTTTTTTAAAAGCTAATGTATTCAAGTTAGAGGACTGTTTTGAAATTTTGAAGCTATGCCCTTCATATTTTTCTTGTACCAATATGCTCCTTTTCTGAAATTATAGTAATAATAGATGGTAGGATTTTCTGAAATTGAAAAATCAGAAGTGCTTTATCTGTACCCACAAATGATAATCCTCCATAAAACCCCAAAATTAAAAAAAATACTGCATATAGCTGTTAGTACGATTCCTGTTAGAGAACTATGGTTTAATATGTGTTCATTCATTTGGGACTTCACTAATCACTGAGTCCTTGGCCTGGAGGAGGAGTTGATAGCATCCTAAATTCTCCTTGTTCAGAAATTTCCACTTGTAATAAATGTCAGAACAGAAATGCAGATCTGGCTTGGGTGCTGTTCATATGATTTTGAGTTAATTCAGTAAGAGGAAATTGCTTTCCTAATTATTTGACGTTATACAATTGTTTCATTAGTTTATTTGGGAGGTGGGGCTAATGCTATACAGATGCAAGTAAACATGTGAGAAAATAGAGAATGATTCAAAAGTTAAACAGTTTAAATTTTTCCATCTTTCACAAAACTGCTCTCCATCTGTTAATTTAATATTGTCTATTACTTACCTATCTCTGAAATGAATGAATGTAATGTGAGGAAAAAGTTTATGTGTCCCAAAGAACAAATTGGTTTCTTTTATCAGATAACATGAACCACATAGTTTATAATGTTTCTCTTTTAGTCTTTGCTGCCAAGAAGTTCAGCGCTCACTGTAACTCTCAGCTGCATTAACCTCTCTTCTCGGTGGTTGCTGATATAAATCTCTCCTCTCTGGTTCTTATGCCCTTTGAGATTTGTAAAAACTTGCTTACATATCAGTTGACCCTTGAACAACATGGGTTTGAACTGCATGGGCTTGCTTACACAGATTTTTTTCAATAAATGTGTTGGGAATTTTTTTGGAGATTTGTGACAATTTGAAAAAAACATTTTTTAAGAGCTTTTTTTCTTGGAAGAGTACAGGTAATATGGATAACACACAAAAGATGTGTTAATCAACTATTTATGTTACTGCTAAGGCTTCTGGTCAATAGTAGGCTATTAGTAAAGTTTGGGAAATCAAAAGTTATGCTCAGATTTTTGACTGTGTAGGGGGTCAGCACCCCTAACTGCCATTGTTGAAGGGTCAACTATGTGTTTTCTTGAGATAACTTGTCTCAATTACTTGTGAAGAGTAGGAAAGGTAAAAATAATGAATACATCACCAATAAGTAGCATTATCCACATTGGTAGGAAAGCTAGGAGCTTATACAAAAGGCAAGCACAACACATATTTCGTTATTCCCCTGTCAGCACATGCATACCATCCTAATCCCCATGAATTTGTTTGAGTCATTTCTTTTTTTCCTTCAACCAGTAAACAAGTAGCCCAATTTGCTTAGAACAAATAGGTGGGGAGTTCATGGCACCTGCACTAATTACTGGATCATTTTATGTTTGGATGGTAGAAGCTCCCAACCTAGGTTGCCTGCAGAGCTTGATCCCAGCTTTGAATCTGATTGTCAAAGGACTGCTTTTTTCAATGGGAAGCTGCAGTTCGAATTTGTCAGCTATCAGCAACTCCTTTGTGACCACAATTCTTGTGTGGAAGCAGGCTGTATTGTAATACCTAGCATTGTTTTTTTAATTATTCAGAACAAATGGATTTTTCTGAATTTAGATGTAAGTTAACCTATTAACCCTAAACTTTTTGTGTGTACAGAGGAGGAGGTTTAGGCTGTAGATTACTGAAATTTTTATGGTAAAACTCAAGGGAGAAAATAGGTGGGTTAAAATTTTGGCTCTATCATGTTCTATGTTAAATGACTGTGCAAGTTATTTAACTTCCCCAGGCTTCTGTTTCTTCTATAAAAATGGGAGTATTTGGGTGGAGAATAAGTGAAATATAGTAGTATAGGTAAAGCATTGTTTTATATATATATATATATATATATATATATGTTGTCTATATATAGTGTGTGTATAATAGTATTTGTAAAGTTTTGTGAGTAAATGATACACAGTATTGTATGTAAAGCACTAATGATGGTCCCTAATAGCAAGAGTTAGCTATTAATAATATTTTAGAAGTATAGAAATATAATCGTATACAATAAGCATTGCAAACAGGTATTTTAAAGACGTCTAAGTATGTTACCTACAATTTCACCTAAATGACTGTGAAATAAAAATATATATAATAGTCTTCAAACCACAAAAGATTATTCTTTGTTATTTAAATTGTGACACCCTTAAAGTTCCTTATAGTCAACAGAATTGGATCCACTTACTCTTGTGGAACACACACAGCAGATGTTCAGTAAATATGGACCTGGAATAATTTGAATTCTGACCAGCAACTATTCAAAGGCTATATTTATTGGGTGCCAAGGGTGCTCCAGGCACTGGGGATACAAAAATAAATAAAACATGGATTCTGCGTGTAAGGGAAGCACCCCCTAGTGAGGAGGCCTACATGTGAAGAGACAGCTGCATCCCCAGGGAAGGAACCTGTTTGAGAAATGTGTAGGGGCTGCTGGTACTGAGCGTCTGGGGGAGAGTAGGTGTCAGAGAAGGTTTTCCTGTAGCATGACCTTGCATTTTTACCTTCCCTTGCTCTGCTCTTGGGAGTGATGTATTAAAGTCAGTAAATAAGGCAAGAAAGAAATCAAGCACATATTAGGGCCAAATTACCTTGAAAAATCTCTTAATTGCCCATTAAGTAAATATATATAGAATAAAGCCTGTATAGATACATATCTGTATATGTGTGAAATGTCTCTGCTAATGTATATAATAGTACATAGGCAATATTTTACAGTATTTGTTTAAAAATTATTATCCTGTTGAGGTTATAACATTCAATTCAGTTAACTTAAAATGTGCATATGATGAGATTCTGCTCCTATGGGCTAACATTAGACAATTGTTATATTTTGACCCTAGTTTGCAAATGTTTCAATAGAGAAATAAAGCAATACTGGGCAGGGGAAGATTGATATCTATCCTTAAAATGTAATGAGTTATCATAAAATAGTTGTGAATATGTGTGACAATAAACTGTACTCTCCTCTGTCTAGGCTTAGGCTACAGCACAGAAATGTGCCTTTTTTTTTTTTTTGCTATAGACTTTCTGTCAAGCAACCAAGCAAACGTCTTCATCCCTCTGTGTCTGAAATGTTATGACTCTAAGAAGACGTAAATATAGCAGGCACCCATCTAAACTGTGAAGACCAAAACACTGAGATGATACTTCATCAACAATCAAGGATATTTAAAGTGAATGCTTCTATAATGGATTTAGATATAGAACATTCCTGAAGGATTGTTGTGGGAAAAAGAAAAAGAAGAAAGCTGATATATGTAAACAAATAAAAAAAAAACAGCTAACCCATTCCTGGCAGGTTATTTTTTCAGGGAGGCCCAAAGTCTAAATCTGAGAATAAACCTGCTTTTCTTATCATATCAATGTTAAATAATATAGGCAATGTTTCTGAGTAAGGGCCTGCTTCTCAGCTTTTTATAGGAATGCTCCCACAAAATTATATAAATGCCTGTACACTGTGAAGACTTTTAAATAATTAAAAATCAATTAAGCAGGCATCAGAGTAGTTAATGATTTAAATTATATTTAATATGATACAGTAGTATAAGGTATTATTCAATGAACTCATCTCTATAATTTCTAGGTTATACTGCAACACGTGAAAAATTCAGAATTCTTTTCTGCAACTGGTATTGAGAACATTTTCAAATGTGAAAATTGAGGAAGTTGGACATCTGAATTGTTCTAGCTTCACTCATCACCTAGGTCAACAAATTTTTTAAATGTAAAGTGAATTATACCTTTACTAAGGTATAATTATTTACATATAAATAAAACAATTTACAATAATTTGCATGTCAGAAAATTCACCTATTTTTAAGAGTTACAAGTCAATGATTTTTAGTCATTTATAAATCTGTACAGCCATCACCAATATCGAGCTTTAGAACATATCCATCGTCCCTTCAAATTCCCTTGAGCTCTTTTCAGTGTATTCTAGGTCCTTTAAATTTCCTTGTAAATTATAGGATCAGCTTGTCAGTTTCTAAAGAAAAAGTCATGTTGGGATTTTACTGCATCTAAAAGTCAATTTGGGAAGATTGCCATCTTAACAATTGTATTATTTTCCCATTGCAGTCGTAACAAATGACCACAAACTTAGTGGCTTAAAGCAACACAAACTTAATATAGCTCTGGAGGTAAGAAGTCCAAAATAGGTCTTATTAGGCTAATGTTAAGGTGGTGGCAATTGTGGTTCCCTGAGAGTCAGTCGCTATTGTAGAACCTGGTGCCTGGGACCGTATTGTCACGAAGGACACTGGAAAGGCTCATTATGTAGTAATAGGAAGGCAGATCATGATCCTGGGGATACAGGAACAGGAAAAGTTTGGAGATCAGCTTTGGGAATACCTGGGATACCACTCCACAGACTGCTGTCCAGGGAGAAGACCCATCTGAGGAGTGACTCAGAGGTCTGGAACAAGTCAGGGCATTATAATAATAAGGATATCATTAAAAACCAAGTTGTTTGAAATCAGAAAGCCTCGGGAGATAGTATGGTCTTAGTGGGAAAGACTTGGGTGGTGGAATTAGATAGTGTGTGTTTATTTATTAAGAAGTATGCATAGGTGAAATAGACAGCTCTCAGCAGCAAGCAAACCATCTAAATCTTATCCTTTATATAATTTTCCCACTTGCACCAGTGGCCTCATCTAGCACTAGGATGTTTTGCTAAGTGATCCTGCAGTTACAATAGAAACTCAACCTTTCCCTGAATTTTACTTTCCTTTCTTTCAACTTGAGCACAGTGTTACATTCCAGTGTTTACGAGCTTCCAAGATGTTAACTTTTAATGTAGACAAACTGAACAGGCCACAGAGAGTTGACTTTTTTCCTAATTCCACGTAAGTTCTTAAGACTCTCAGTCTCCATCCTATGATAAAGACTTTCTTTCTAATGGAAAAATTTAAAACTTTTTTTCCCAGCTGAAATTACTATATTCTCTGATGTGGAACTCTGGGTCTTCCACATTTGTCTTGACAGTGAAGCTAACCCAAATTACCTTCAGAAGAGAATCTTCACCTGATAGGAGGAAGGATGGGCTTCTATTAGATATAAATACTTAGAGGCAACTCAGTTCTGTTATGAGGATTTTAATCCTACCCTAGTGATGTTTAGGGGTAAAGCATCTGATACGGCACTCAAACTGCAAATAGTCTGACTGAACTCTCTGTACTTTCCCCACACCCCGAATCACCACCTCCCAATGTCCACCAAGGTCCCAGCACATAGACAATATTTATTGCCTGCTTTATTTAAGGGTAACTAGTACAACTGTTTCTCTAGATCAGCAGTTCAAAAACTTTTCGGAGTAACAGACTGCTTTGAACATTTGCCTAAAGTTATAGATTCCAACTCCAGGCAAAAAATGCTATAAACCTGTGAATACAATACTCTTAAATTAATATAATTTATTGCAGTGGAAATTTATTTCCTTTGTATAGAGAAGCATTGCCCAGAAAGAATTATATCTTTCATTCTCATTTTTCATATAAATATAATTGAATACTTACTAAAAAAAAATCCAAAAATACGAACAAAATTACAAGTAGAATTTAATTCTGAAGGGTTATTTCAGAATCAAGGAGGTTGTTTTTGGCCTGTATCAAAAGTTGGAAATGGTGTAATGGTCTTGAACATGTATGAGTTTGACCCAGATGCTTTCCAGCTTTTCATTTTAATAGCTAAAAAATTTTAGTAATGTATATGGTATCAGTAGTTCCCTTTGCCAGACAAGAATGGGCTTATTTCTGGCAACTCGAATTCCCTCAGGAGTCTTCCAGTTGAATTCACCTTGCATCATTTTCTTTGTCTTGAGTCCTTGAGGTCAGCTTTGTCTGTGTCTGTTATTGATGCTTCTGCCTCATCAAGAAAAGGATATCTTCTGAATCTATTTCAAAATTTTAAGCAAATAATCTGAGCAGAAGTTTTGTGCGTGTGTGTATGTGTATGTGTGTGCGGTATTTGTCTCTTCTGATTTCTGCCTATACCAAACTCTCAAGGCTTTATCCTCTCCTCTGTTTACAGAAGCAATTCCTCTGGCTTTAAAAAGTTAGTTTAGTTTTTTGTGTTCAGCTTTATCTTTTGGAACAGAAAAAAAAAATAGTTGGCCAAAGTAGGTTTTGTTTTGTTTGTTTTCGCCAGTATCCGTAATTGTGACTCTAAAGTCTTGACTGGAAAGACTTTATTCTCACCTGTGGCCAAAGTATTGCTGAGAAAATCGTATGAACCAATACCCTCCTGTCAGATTACACTGATCAGGCTTTCCTTTTCTCTCTCAATAAATTGAACCCTGCTTCAGTGTACTATTTAAAGACCGGTCCTCAAGAAAACCAGTGAACTTCTGTTTGAGAAAACGTTTCTATTTTGCTCTCATTTCTTAAAATCATTTGAAACAAGGTGAATGAAGGCCCTGACTCTGGTGAAATTGAGGACTTACTTTAAGTAGGTAATGACAAAACTTCTTTCCAGTCCGTTGGCAGAGTCTCTGAGCGAGCTGCATGCTGATGAGGACAGCAATGAGTCATGATGACATACGGAGCCTCTTTGTTCATCAAAGCAGCAAACCAGATGTGCTACCAAGCCCTGCAAGGACTCCATCTGTGACCAGAATATCAAGATTATGCTTGTGGGGAAGTTTCTTGGCAAAGAAACTTGTCACTATTTTGAAGACAGTGAGGGCCTTTGAAGTTTCAAAACATGGCTCAGGAAAGGAATTCTTTGAAAGACAGGCCTGTACCCAGTGGCTAAAAATCAGCTATGGAATGCAATGAGAAATGCAGTGGTTTCATCCAGTTGCAAGTTGAAAGAAAAGGATAGTAGCTGCAATTCTTCTGTGATGTGTTTAAAATTATTAGAAGAATTTGGGAGCTTGGGGGTAGATGATGTCACTTGAATAAGACACTGCTTCAGGATTTTTCCTCTGTTCCCAGTCATACAGTACCCTGTTTCCAAGGCACATAGACTTGTCAAGGCTTCTCCAGCTGTGCTTGGTCATGGGATGAGCAAACTGACTGAATGCTTTAAACAAGGTTTTGTGATGTGGCAAAACAAGGTTTTGTGTTTGGAAAAATTTCAAGATTTAGTAGAATCCAAAGTCTTCTTCTAAAAAAAAAATTCCTCACTGTCTGGCAAATGAAATTTTCCTTCAGCATTGTTAGCACCAGTAAATTTGGTTAGGAAAGCGCCAAATCAAAAGGCACATTAGTGTGACTCTGCTTCCTTTTCTTGAATATTTTCCAACTTAGACCAGAGTTCACATAAACATAGAAAGATGTTATAACCATAAATATCAGAACATGTTCAATAGGAAATCATGAGACATTCTTACATGCTGTAAGAGCCGGAGCATATATAATGGTATGTGCATGCTATCCCACATTTATGTAGAATTAAACAATAGCTGTCTCCTTATAAATTGATATTAAAATGTATATTTTTAACAAAGACCACTGTGAAATAGGAATAAATTGAAGTAAAAAAAAATTGTGTGTGTGTGTATGTGTGTGTGTGGGTATGTGCCAATTCATAGAATTCTTAGAAGTCATCCATAAGAGGCTATGTGTGTCAGGTCAAGAACCTCTGGCTGAGTTCTTTAAAAATCCACCTCTGGATTAAGTCAGATCAGCAGCTAGATATGTTCTTAAGCCACTTTAAATTGGCTCTCCCTTGAATTACTCCTACTGAATGATGATGCCTCTAATTTAGATTAAGGTCACTGAAGGAAACAGCCTCATAAAGCTCGTTGCTATGTTAACTGTATGGATATTATGAAAGATATTTTCATCACATTACACAGTTCACTCTCTGTGATAGCCACAGGGAAAGTTTATTTTTATCTTATGGACACCTTGAAACACAAAGTGAATCATTTTTCCCTCCACAGTGGTTTCAAGAAGACTTAGAACTGTATTTGCGGCCCCCTAGAAATATTGAGTCAATATTTTTGAAATCTTGATGGCTGTAAGTTAGTTCAAGCTGCTATTTTAAAGCTGCCAGCTGTTTTCTGATTCGTTTTTGAAAAGGACTATTTTCTACATTAGGAAAAATATTTTCATTTATCTTATGCAAAGGTAAAGCCAAAAGTCTTCTCTCAGAATGGAGAACTTTGGAAATATGGGAGCTAAATTTCTCTGAATACTAATGTGAAATTTACCTTTCCTTAGGGTACTCTCATGTGTGCTATGATTATGCCATTGTCTAGAAGAAGGTCCTGACACTGAGGGTGAGAAAAAAGTGATTTTCTTTCCCTCTTATTAGGCCCCAGTAGGTTTGTGGTGCTGGGCTTCCAAGAGAGAAATTAGAGTCAAAAAGTTCCTTTGTGGGAGCTAAGCTGGAGCTTGCCACTAGAGTGAGTCTGGGGAAAAGGAAAGACAGCTGGAAAGGGAGGAAATGTCCTGGTTTGGCCTGTGGATTCTTGAGTGACCATTTTAATCCGATTAAAAATTTCCCTTTCTGTATGAAAAGCTCTCGTGATATTTCCTTTACTTTAGTAAAGTCTTATATATTGTAGCAATTGGCCTTAGGTGTGGAATCACTCACTGTTTAGAGTGAAGGAGTGTGGGGAAAGTAGCAGAGGTAAGGATGGGGCTGGTTCAGAGATGGCCAGAAGGGACTTCCACAAAGTAACCTGGCAAGCTGAGGGGGTAAGTGGTGGAATTGTGGCTCACAGAGGCTTTCTGTAGAGGTCTAGAAACACTCAGTGAATGGCAACTGGAGCAAGACTGGCCTGCCTGTGGTCATGTGGAATGAGTATTTACTTGGTCTCTTGCTTTGGGTATTATAGGGAGCAGAATACATGAGGGCTTAGCAACTGAGGCTTCCAGGATACAAGAGTGTATATCTTTGTGGCATGCACTTAATGTACATCATTAATCTTAGTTGTTCTATCTTCTCATTTCTCATCCTTATTTTTTTTTTCATTACTCATCCCTATAAATTTATGTATGTACTTAATTGTTCTGTGATGTGAATCTCTGTTGCACCAAGGCTCGTGGTTAACACCAGTAGTGGCAGATATTGTTGTCTAGAGCTCAGGCAGCAGGTGTGTGACCACTCTGTGCAGAGGCACCTTGGGGCGCCAGATCTACAGTGCTCCAGGGAAAAGACTACAGCACTTATTGCTCTCCCTCTTATGAGGGCCCATGAAACTGCCCTTATCAGTGGGGAGATTCCTTGTGCCAAGCAGTCAGAGCTTAAGTGCTTGCTGTTCGCAGCGACCACGGAAAAAACAGCTGCATATCACCTGGAGACCTTGAGACTGGTGGGACTTCTGAGCCTTTGCTACAAGGGGAAGTTGGGGTTGCATGCAGGTTTCCCACTGGGAGGAGTAGGGCCAGTTCCGGTCAGCTTAACATTGGGTAGTCTAGGATGAGCTGGACTTGTAAAAATTAATCCTTGTTACTCCACAGCACCTTTGGAAATAATGTTAAATCCTCTCTGGAAGAAAGAAGGATGTAGAAATTAATTAAAAAAATTAAATAATAACAATGATACTGAAAATCTCTTCCCCTCGCCCCCCCAAACACCCCTAAATCACGTTGCCAAAAGAATATTGTCCTTCAAAATAGTTCTGTCTACAGAAGGCAGAAAATGATGTCTCCATAAAAACATGCTTGGACTTCTCCTTGAAAACCACCTTCAAAGCCATTTATCAAGTGCATAAGAAAAGAAAATCGTCATTTTTTTTGTGCCAACTGGACATTCTCTTTCAGTCCAGTAACCTTTATTCCTCCTTCCCTTCTTCTTTCTCTTTTTCCTATTGAATGCATCCCCTCCCTCCTCTGTCTCTTCCTTGTTTCTACACAAGCAGCAGTAATATATTGAGAGGCAATGCTGGGGCTAGCACTGGCTTACAATTGGAGATGCTGGGAAAGGGGTCTGTGAGGAGGGAAAAGCTGGGAGTCAAGGAAGTGATTTGCGGCAACCCGGAGAGGAGGTTGCCTGGGGTAAGGTAATTTGTGTGCAGTTTTGCAAAGGGATATTTTAGAGCTGAATGTGGTACATGTGAATAGTGGTTAAGTTGGGACCATTGTAAGTCAAATAGCTAGGAGTTTAGAAAAACTTATATAGAGCATCATATAAATGCCTAGTGTAGTCATTATCACTCTTTGTTTTAAAGGAAATAGCAAGTTATTTGGGGGCCCTATAGAACCTTGTCATTAGGACTTGAATGTTAAAATGTTCTTAGAATTGCATATCTGAATAGTTAGGTTTTTCTTTTTTTTTTGAATCTGTCTCATAGTGCTATCAGAAAAATATTCTCTGCAAACGGAAAATGCAGTAACTGAAAGCCATGGAAGACAGAGCCAGCAGAGGGCAGGTCAAATAGAACGTGTACGCCTTGAGTCAATTACATTTCCTTTTCTATTTCCCTAGAAAGGAATAAGAGCTATTGCAAATATGTATTCAAAAATCAGCATTTGAAATTTTGATATTCTTGTTTGCTTGCAGAATGCATATATTTGTACAGAGGACTGAGTTAATTTAATAAATAAAATTACTGAATAATTAATAATATATTTTATAATTACCTCCTTTTTGAATATGAAAATGCCCTCTCCACATTCCCTCTTACACCTGGTTCTTAAAATTGTTTTCCTTGATTATCAAAACAAGATGTCATTCTGAAAAGTGGAGTTAAAAAAAAAAAGCAAAACAGCAACAACAAAAACCATATGAAGAGTGCCTGGAGCCAAATACGAATTATGATTTGATTTATTTCCTTCCACTTTATTCCTGTGCATTTTGCCATGCATATTGTTCTACTTAAAATTGTAAGGAAACATTATAACAGGATTACTTTTGTAAAGGGATGTTTATGACAAGCGTGCAATGGAATGAGAGGGAGTATGAGATGTTTTCCTCTTAGACTGCACACAGGGATCCAGTGCTTCCAAAACAAGACTTATATAACAGGCCTCAGAGAATCAGGGAAGTAAATGGACACAGGTTAGCATATAAGCTTACATCACATATCCCACAAAGTTATCATCTGATTGGGTTGGTGAGCTATCACCTTGTATGGAACGTCCTTATTGGCCAAAGGGGTTGAAACTTTCTTATGTCCATTTATACATAGTTACAATTGGCTGAGATACTCATCCTTGGACTAGTGTGTCATGGCCACTGTGTGTCAACTTATGTAGAATTTAGGTTATGAAGTCAATGTGAGAGTACAGATGAGAGAAGTTGATGTGCTTTAGGGTAGTCGTTATGGAAAAGGTTAAAAAAGCGGTCAGACTATTGATTTATTTAGAGTCAACGGTATTTGTTCATGGACTGAATTTGGGAAATGAGAGAAAGAGAAGTTAAGGATGGCTTGAGCAACTGCCCTAGTAAGGATGCCACTTACCAAAGGGGGAGGTTACAGGAGGAATGCCGTTTTGGATGTACTAAGCTTGAAATTAACCTTAACATCAAATCAAAAGTGTCTGATGTACAAATCTTGGGTTTTTAAGGGAGAGGTAGCATGTAGAATGATAACTTGGGAATCATTGAGGAGGTGGTTTAGTGTAATATAATGTAGTGCTTAGGAGCAGGCAAACTGGAGCCAAAAGGTCTGGATTCGAGTCTTGGCTTCATCACCTACTAGCAAATTATTTAATTTGTCTGCACCTCAGTTTTTCTTCTAAGATGAGTATAATAATATGAACTATCTCACAGTGCTGTTATATATGTGATATACTTAGAATGTAGCACAAAGTAGGAGTATGAGCCATTAGTCCCATAATTATCATATGAATATAGTTGATACTTAAAGCCGTGGTACTCGATGAAGCCACCTAGGAGACCACCTTGCCAGAGAAGAAGTTCAAGGACTGAGATGTGAGACAGTGCAATCTTTAGACTGAAGGAAGAGAAAAAAGGACCAATAGAAGAGGCTTGAAAGTGAATAAGATGAGAAGAAAGAGAGAATAATGTTCCCAGAGGTCAAGTGAAAATTTTCTAGAAGGAAGCTGAGATAAATTTATAAAGTGCTATTGAAAAGTTTAATAAAATGAAACCTGAAAACCACCCACTGAGTTTGGCAATACAGAGACCTCAGGGGAGCTAAGGTTTACAAGAGCTATTCTAAGAGGAAGGTACAGCATGATAAAGAGTTCATATGCAAAGGATAATGTTATAGGAATTGTGTGTTCATGCTCTAGAATTACATCACTTTGGTAAGACGCCCCCACTCTAACAGCTCCTTAGAGACTGAAACTGTTGGAGGGGAACAACAAATTCACAGTTCCCATCTCATACTCACTGAAGGGCAAACACTTACTGAGTGGAAAGGCAAGTAACATTTCCAGAACTATTTTAGAAGTTATTTTTTTCTTTTTCTCTTTTGCTGAGGTCATAGTTAAATTTGTGTAATGATGTAATGATTAATGTAAATGATGTGACACCACTATCTTATCGCAAGCTAAGCAACGTTAGACATACACAACTGCTCAGGCTAGTTTCCACAAATGCAGCTTGGGGACGGGGAGTCGCAGGTCCTTTCAGTTTCATGGATTCCTCTGCAGTTCATTTGTCTTGTGCTGTATTTTCTTCATGATGTTAAATCACGGACTTTTCTACATGCTATTAAGTTTTTTCAGAAACATTTTTAATAATTAATAATTGTTCCTTAATTCATTTAACTATTCTTCTTTTGCACACTGATGTTGCTTACAATTTGGAATTGTTTCAAACAACACCAAAATAAACTATCAGATGTTAATTTTTGCCCTTTGCTCTGATTATTTCCTTAGGGATGAGTGGTTCTCAAAAGGGGAATAAAGTGTGAATATTTTAAAGAATTTTAATGTATGCTGTTAAGCAGCTTTCCAGAAATATTATACTGTTACTAGATATGCCAACAGAGCTAGAGTGCCCATCTCACCACACTCTGGCTGGCATTGAACGTATAATTGTTTTTTAGTGAAAAAAGGTATCTCACTGCTGTTGTACTTTTTAGTTCAAAGGTTATCATCTTTATTTATTAAGATTGTGTACTCTCTGAGACTTACGTTACTATTCTTTTGCACCTTTTTGGTCTTTGGTATCTATTATTATAATATGTTCTGTCGATGAAAGTATGACATCTCTTCCTATGATAGCTTTTAAGACTAGCACCACCCCTATCCTCATACTTTCCTTAGTCCTCTGAATGGCGAAAAATATTTGGCACAAGAAGCATAGAGAAATCACAGTTCTGAAATAGTAGAAGGCTCAACATTGCCCACTGTCAGCTTTAATCCACTAGAAATTTGGTCCCTCTGCAGTGGCCTTCTGAGGATTTACAGGGATGGGGCATATGAGGTGGCAGAATATTGAGAATCAGGTTCCACCTATCCCTTTACTGGGCAAAAGTAAAGATTTACAGGTTATACACATTAGAGTATATAAGAAGGTGTGTATGGTATATTGTACAAGAAGGTACATATGTTCTAAAGATACACAGAAGCTGATCCGCAGGTTGGAAGATTCAGCTCAATAATTCTAATAAAAGCAAAGAGCAAACAACATCTGAAAAATGCTACCCTTTAAACTCTTCTCCTCCGAGCTGTGCGCCACTGAATGAAAGGGCTAGTTCATGGAGGCCACTGACATGATTTCTGTGGAGTGGTCTTAGTTCCATTACATACGCAGAGACATTGATAAAAATAATTGTACTCTAAGTGAAACTAGCTAAACGTTTGTGACTTAGAACGTGAAATGACTAAAAATTACCTGATATAAGAATTGTAGCAATCGGTATTTTATTTACTACTTTAAGAACTGCTAGAATATTTAATAGGACTACCATGTTTCCACTAGGTAATTATCTCTACTTCAAGATATTGAGATTTGCCAATCTAAACAATTTGTCTATCCCAATGCTGACTCATTGAAAAGACTCTAAACTTCTGATATGATAAGTAGTGTGTCCAGACTGGAATTATAGACAGGAACAATAAATGCTTTTCTGAACTGTGCACCAATCAACATTTTACAATTTTAATAACTTTTTAAAACATGGTCACAGATTAGGAAATTTATTTTGTGTCAATTAAAATGAAAAATACAGTGTTTTGTAAAGCAAAGAATTATTTCACAAGCAAAGACTCCTCACCTGATTTATCTGTGTGAACTTGCTCAAGTTGCTTCATGTTTTGGAGGATGAGTTCCCTTTTCTGCAAAATGATGTATCTTTACAGCATTTTAGATGTTTCTCTAAGGTTCTTTGTTCTCTAGAGCTTCATGGTATGTAGTACATAGAGACAAAAATCAGCCTTGCCAAAGCGCTACTCTGCAGATAAAGTATGCTACTTATTCTGGAAAAAGTCAGGGAGGGCCAGTACACCCAGTCTAGAAATTCACCTCTAATGGTCTTTTTCACTTAGAACTTTTCAACAAAACATAGTTGAGAATGCTGGACCAAAGCTGTGAAATTTCTTTTTAAGGAATTCAATGTTTATGAATGATATTCCTAAAGAGGTTTGTTTCCTAGGCCACATACTACAAAATGTCTAATATTATTGCTACTTGATGTTTATTGGAGGATGGATAGTCTCTCATTCTGTGTACACCAGCCTGGAGCTCTATCCAGGTTCTGAGTTTTCACTATTCTGAATACTATTCTATAGTTTGGAAAGTAGATAATGAGCAAGTTCTCTTCTTTCCACATTTTTTAGTTTGTAAATTTTTTTATTGTAGAATCTGTATTAGCCAATTCTTGATTGGAAGTGACTAAAATGCAACTCAAATGCTTACATATATAAGTGCATATATATATGTATATAAAGTTCACCAAAGGAAATTAGGGAACGGACAGGGTTGGGGCTGGTCATACAGAATGATGGAATGTTTTTCAGATGTCTCCCAATTCTCATTCTTTCTACATGTCAGCTTTGTCCTTGTGAGTGCCTCCATTTGGCAGGGGAGGTTATGACCACCAGCATCTTTGGGGAATATCCTTATAGTTCTTGTCAAGAAAAGAAGAAAGATCCCAAGAAGAACTCTGATTTAACTGACTTAAATGACATTCCTGTCCTTACCCATCATTATGGCCAGGGGCATGGGTATGTTGAATTGATAAGCCAGGAGGGGGTGTGGGCACTCCTGCCATAGTGGGAAAGAACAGTTTGCAATGGAAGGGGAGCTATACTATAGCTGGAAGAAGGAGGGCAGGTGTCTGGGTAGACAAAAACAGTGGATATTCACATAATATTCATAGTTGTTTCATTAGATGATGATGGAGATGCTATTACATATAGAGAACTTTTTATATGTATTTGAAGGCCTAAGAATTATCCTGGAAGAGAAGAAATGAGAAGGATTTGTGTTTAGATAAATTATGGTTCTAATTTGGCTTACCACTTTGTAATATATGATATGGGAGGTGTCAGCGATGCAGACTCACTCTGAGTGATACGGAATAAGAAATATATTCTGGGTATAGAACCTGCTAATTCTGTGTCTGGTGGTACTGGCATCTGTCGTACTGTCATCCTTACCATATGTCTGTCAAAATCCTGGATGACTTCCACACCTACATCAGTGATTCATTCTATACCTTTAGTTTCTTTCCATATTTTCCTTCATTCTATCTGAGCTACTTACTCTTAAGGTTGTGATGTAGGCATCACATTCACCAGTACAAGTTTTGAAATTTCTATATGAAGCATTCTTCTCTCTATCCACTACCTCTTCCTCTTCAGTTATTCTGGTATTCCACCAAGTCCACATCTCACTGTGTTTCTAATCCTTTGTCCTACTACTTCTCTTTCCCTCACACACTTCATGTCCTCATTTCTCTTCTTACCCAGGTTAGAGTCTAGATACCACCAATATAACTATTCTATTATAGACCTCTAAGTCCCACACCCTTCTCTTCCTCCATCATAATTGCCTTGAAAAATCCCAACCCAGTGTAACCTTAACTACCTGTTTAATGTGTGCCAACACCCAAGCCAAATACTGGAGAGAAAGATAGCAAGATGGAAGACAGAGTCTTTTTTTTTTGCTTCATAGACATTTATTATTTAATTATTTCAAACAAAGGATCTTACAGACCCAACATCTATAATTAATTGGAAATAGGAGAAGAAGGGGTCTTGACGCTAGCCAATGTGTGCTTTATGACCCAGAACTTGCACTAGGAGAGCTATCAGGTTTGTACCAAATACTAGAGTCTTTGGCAAAAGTTTGCTTCATTAAATTCAGCTTTCTGGTTTTATGCTTTTAACTCAGGCTCTCAGATGTTATCTGCCTATCTTACCTGTATTGTACACAAAACTTAACAGGGTCAGTGGATGCAAAGAGGTGGCACCTGAGAAGTGCTCCATCAGTCGTCCCTCTGTCAATTCACCCATCCCTTCCATCAATTCTTCTTTTTTTCCAAGGTTTCCTCCAAGGACCTTCATTCCAGATTCCTCCTGGATAATATATGCCCATTCCCATGTGTCCCACATTCTGCAATGTTTAGTCCCATCCCACTGTTCTTTTTTTTAGAGTTTAAAAACAGCCTTTAATTTTTCAAACAAAAGTCTTTTTGTCTGGCAATCCCGAGAAGCCCCAGCTGGCAGGGGTGTCATTATGACCACGACTTTCTGACGCTTGCACCATTGAAGGGTCTGCTGACATCGCCATCCCCAGGGCACACACACCATGAGAGCAGGGACGGTATCTGGCTTGTGGTTTTTAATTATTATTTTTTATTTTGGTATCATTAATATACAGTTACATGAGCAACATTGTGGCTACTAGATTCCCCCCATTATCAAGTCCCGACCACATACCCCATTACAGTCACTGTCCATCAGCGTAGTAAGATGCTATAGAGTCACTATTTGTCTTCTCTATGCTATACTGCCTTCCCCGTGCCCCCCTCTACATTAAGTGTGCTAATCGTAATGGCCCTTTTTCCCCTTCCCTCCCTTCCCACCCACCCCGCTGAGTCCCTTTCCCTTTGGTAACTGTTAGTGCATTCTTGGGTTCTGTGAGTCTGCTGCTGTTTTGTTCCTTCAGTTTTTGCTTTGTTCTTATACTCAACAGATGAGTGAAATCATTTGATACTTGTCTTTCTCCACCTGACTTATTTCACTGAGCATAATAGCCCCTAGCTCCATCCATGTTGTTGCAAATGGTAGGATTTGTTTTCTTCTTATAGCTGAATAATAGTCCATTGTGTTTATGTACCACATCTTCTTTATCTATTCATCTACTGATGGACACTTAGGTTGCTTCCATTTTTTGGCTATTGTAAATAGTGCTGCAATAAACATAAGGGTGCATATGTCTTTTTGAGACTGGGAAACTGCATTCTTAGGGTAAATTCCTAGGAGTGGAATTCCTGGGCCAAATGATATTTCTATTTTTAGTTTTTGAGGAACTTCCATACTGCTTTCCACATGGTTGAACTAGTTTACTTTCCCACCAGCAGTGTAGGAGCGTTCCCCTTTCTCCGCATCCTTGCCAAAAAGAAGACAATCTTTTTGTAACCTAATCTCAGTAGTGCCATTTCATTACTCTTGATGTATTCTGTTAGAAGTAAGTCAGTATGTCCTGTCCATGGTCAAGGGGAGGTAATTGATTAAGAAGGCATGAATACTGGCAGGCAAGGATCTTTGGAGGTCATCTTAGAGGCTGCCTACCATATCCATGTTGCCATTGACCCATATCTTACCAATGCTAGTGTCCAATTTTATGCCATCAGCTAACTTGACCTCTCAGTGACCTTTGAAACAATTGATTACCTCTTCTTTAAAACATTGAATCTCTAAGTTTATAAGACAGTATATTGGTTTGGTTTTTCTCTTTAATGACTCCACCTCTACTGACCTCTAAATATTGTAATGTCTGAAGGCTCTGTCCTTGACCTTCTTCTCTTGATATCTGCATTATTAGGTGGTCTCATTCTAATCCATAGCTTTTAATAGCATCTGTATGCTGACAAGTTTTCCAAATTTGTGGCTCCTCCAGTACCTTTTTGCATAAGTTTCAGAATCATATAGCCAACTGCTTATTCTATATTTTTTCCCACTTGGATGTCTAATAAGCATCAAACATCACATATTTGAAGAACTATTGATTTTCTCAACTGTATCCTCTTCCCTCATCATATCCTATCCCCGTAATCCTCCCTCACCACATAAAACACCCTTGATTTCAGTTGATGCTTGACCTTGATCATGATTGTTGCAACTTTCAGGGAATAGGAGTTTTGGATCTATTCAAGTTTTAGAGATTTGTGGAGCATGAGCTTTGGATAGACAGAGAACATTAGTATCATAACATAACTAATATTAGTCTAGGTGAATTAAATTTATTTATTCTTTTAACTCATTCCTTCCAAAAATTATAAACATGGATATTTTCTCATTTTTTAGGTGAGGAGACAGAGGCTCGGAAGGTTTAAGGTTGTATTTGCTTAAGGTCTCAATGTTAGTCAGTTAGGATTAGGTTCAACTGCAAATGACAGAAACCCAATAGTGGAAAGCTCTGTCCTCCTCTCACAGTCCCCCCGGGCTGCTGCGGTAGCACCACAGCCAGCAGACTGCCTCATATTGCTTTCCATCCTTCTCCACACAAGGCTTCCATCTAATGATCCAAGACGGTTGCTCCAGTGTCAGCTTTTGTGGCCATCTACTTGCCAAGAGAAATACAAAAAGGGAGGGAGAAGAAAAATACCGTTTTTTTTTAAGGACACTTCTTGGAAGTTACAAACACTGCTTGCCTTAGTCCTTTCAGGCTACTAAAGCAAATTACCATAAACTGGGTGGCTTACAAACAACAGAAATTTGTATCTCATAATTCTGAAGACTGAGAAGTCTCAGATCAAGGCGCCAGCAAACTCCATGTCTGGTGAACGTCTTCTTTTTGGTTTGTGTCCTCACAAAGCAGGCAAGGGAGTGCTCTGAGATCTTTGATAAGGACAGTGATCCCATTCATGTGGGCTCCATCCTTCATGTCCTAATCACCTCCCAAAGGTCCCACATTCTAAGATACATTGGGGTTGGGATTTTAACATGAATTTTGGGGGTACATATATATTCAGTCTATAGCACCACTTCTACTTGAAATCATTGACCAGAACTTAATCTCAAAGCCTGGTTCAACTGCAAGGGAGACTGGGAAACATGATCTGCCACAATAGGGATGCAAACCCAGGGCTGTGTGGCTTTTGAGATTGCAGCCTTCCTGTCATCCCACACTCTTCCTCCTGAGCACCTAAGCTTCTGAGGGTTTGAAAGACAGCTCTGCTGTGTGTCCTGTGGCAGTCAATATGCCTCTGAAAATTAGCTTTTGACATATACACTGCCACGAGGTTTCAGTTATTTCCTCAGTTTTTTGCTGCCTTAGCATTTTGAATACCTTTATACACTCATTCCATATTTTGTAATCATTTGCTTTCCATATTTATGAATCAAATGTTGGCTGATTAATAATATTATGTGACTGATGAGCTGAAAGAACAACCTATTGTGTTTATGTGTCTCTAGCACATTGTCTGGTTTTTCATGGATACTGAACAAATATAAGTTCATTGATTAGATTGGAGAGAGAGAAAGTCCACAGCTTTCTTTTCTTTTATTTTTTTGAGATAATAGAGTATTTTTATTTATATGATTTATTTTACTCAGCATAATGCTCTTGAGATTTATCCATAGTGTTGCAAATGGCAGTATTTCATTCTTGTTTATGGCTGATATCTTTTTTTTTGTATTTTATTTATTTATTTTTTTTTAAATATAATTTATTTTATTATCATTAATCTACAATTACATGTTCAATATTACGGTTATTAAACTACCCCTTCATCAGGTCCCCCCCACAAACCCCATTACAGTCACTGTCCACCAGCGTAGTGAGATGCTATAGAATCACTACTTGTCTTCTCTGAGTTGTACTGCCCTCCCTGTGCCCCCCCAACATTACATCTGCTAATCGTAATGCCCCTTTTTCCCTCTTATCCCTCCCTTCCTGCCCATTTTCCCCAGTCCCTTTCCCTTTGGTAACTATTAGTCCGTTCTTGGGTTCTGTGAGTCTGCTGCTGTTTTGTTCCTTCAGTTTTTTTCTTTGTTCTTATACTCCACATATGAGTGAAATCATTTGATACTTGTCTTTTCGGCTTGGCTTATTTCACTGAGCATAATACCCTCTAGCTCCATCCATGTTGTTGCAAATGGTAGGATTTGTTTTCTTCTTATGGCTGAATAATATTCCATTGTGTATATGTACCACTCTTCTTTATCCATTCATCTACTGATGGACACTTAGGTTGCTTCCATTTCTTGGCTATTGTAAATAGTGCTGCGATAAACATAGGGGTGCATCTGTCTTTTTCAAACTGGGCTGCTGCATTCTTAGGGTAAATTCCTAGGAGTGGAATTCCTGGGTCAAATGGTATTTCTATTTTGAGTTTTTTGAGGAACCTCCATACTGCTTTCCACAATGGTTGAACTAATTTGCATTCCCACCAGCAGTGTAGGAGGGTTCCCTTTTCTCCACATCCTCGCCAACATTTGTTGTTGTTTGTGTTTGGGATGTTGGCCATCCTCACTGGTGTGAGGTGATATCTCATTGTGGTTTTAATCTGCATTTCTCTGATGATTAGCGATGTGGAGCATCTTTTCATGTGCCTGTTGTCCATCTGAATTTCTTCTTTGGAGAAGTGTCTATTCATGTCCTCTGCCCATTTCTTAATTGGATTATTTGCTTTCTGTTTGTTAAGGTGCATGAGTTCTTTATATATTTTGGATGTCAACCCTTTATCAGATACGTTTTTTATGAATATATTCTCCCATACTGTAGGATGTCTTTTTGTTCTACTGATGGTGTCCTTTGCTGTACAGAAGCTTTTCAGCTTGATATAGTCCCACTTGTTCATTTTTGCTTTTGTTTCCCTTGCCCGGGGAGATATGTTCATGAAGAAGTCGCTCATGTTTATGTCCAAGATATTTTGACCTATGTTTTTTTCTAAGAGTTTTATGGTTTCATGACTTACATTCAGGTCTTTGATCCACCTTGAGTTTACCTTTGTGTATGGGGCTAGACAGTAGTCCACAGCTTTCTTAATTCAACATTTTTTCCAGATTTTGAATAAGCACAGTCTACATTCTCAGCTAATCCCTTTGCTTTCAGGGTTGAGAGAAGAGAAAAGAAAATCGGAAAAGGAAAAAGGAGATGAGATATATTTATACAAGTTTTCTCATCGTCTAATTTCTTCTCTCACTTTAGCTTTGGTGCCACAATTATGAATTTTTCTATTCAAATGGACCCCCATATTACTTCCTGGGGAGTGTCTTGAATATGCTACCTTCAAGACTGATGACCATTGTATTAAACTTTCAGAATTTAGGAATATTTGGGGAAGTTGCAACTAGTTTTATTGGTTGAAGTTTACATACTTTTTCTTTGTGCCATCTTCTTCACTGAAAAACCTAAATAAAATTTCACATTTCAAAGCCCTAAAGATGAAAAAATTTTAAAAACATCCCTTAAAAGTTAATACCAGTAAATTCACAGTTAATTCAAGCTCATAAAGAGTTAAACATTATCACATTTCCTCATGAAAAACTCCAACAAGAGCCATTGGCATGGTTCGAATATAAACAGCCAGCAACTAAATGACTTTATCATGTTATAATCCCTGTGCTCAGCGATTTAGAGGAACTCAGCAGCTTAACCAAGGTTGTTGGTTGGTTTTTGTTTTTTCGCTGAGCAATTGGGGCCAAAAATAAAACACAAACTGCAGACAAACAAAAATCTGAATATATTCACTTTCTTCTCATGGCATTTCTCTACCTAATGAGCACAGATGAGCTCAAAGGCGTTAAGATGTTTCTCACTATTAGTCAATGAGGTGGAGGATTATCCAGTAATTCCTGACAGTAAAGTAGGAGGAAGGTCACAAGAGGGTGCAAATGTTTTCTAATTGATGAAAGACAAACTTGGTATATTCCTCTGACCTTTTTAAATGCAGGGAAGATGCATTATCTGTGTTAATTAGCAAGTTGAAAAATTCCTTCTGGATTGCCAGGTCCCCTCCAATGAGTGGTGGTAAATATGATGTACAGCAATCTGTCAGAAAGAGCCAATTTTCTGAACTTTGTCTCTGAGTACCTATGAAACAGCACGTATGGAATGTGAAACAGCTTAGTTATGTTGCTTTAGTCTTTCTAACCCGTAAAAAAGGTTAACATTTTCTAATAACATTGGCATACAGTTTTGAAGTACCAGTTTGCTTAAAATACTAGATACCCTTTAAAGGAAACACTTTGGGAGAGAATATAAATTATCATCTCCAGCATAATTATCACTTGTTGAACACTAAACAAACTACTTCATTTACTCCTCACAGCAATCACTAAGGAGAAATGCAACTGGTATGAGCACCACTTAACAGCAAACAAAAATGGAGGCTGGGAGGGATTAAGTAATTGGACCCAACACAAAAATGGTAAAGCCAGGGTTTGACTCAGTCAGTCTAATTTCCAGAGCAAATATCCTTCACCACACTTCAGGACTCCCTCAGCCTTTGCCCTGCTTAACTGGATACCATTGTGAGAGTTACTTACCTTTTCTCGACCTCAATTTCCTTGTCTGTAAAGGGGGAGCAAGAATAATTTTGTGTCATTGGGATTTTGAAGATTGATTTATATGCTAGATATAAAACATTCAGTAAAATCTCTTATTACACATACCATGCTATTATTATTCTTTTAAAGGATCACATTCAAGGGTTGGGAAGAATCTAATTATTACCCATTTTTCTCATTTGGTGAGTAGGAGGAGTTAGACTGAGTAAATATTATTTATTTCCAACAGAGCTCGTGTTCATGGTCCCAGCCTGACGGAACTTGAGAGACTCCACATTAAGCTTTCTGTACAGTCACTGATGAGGAAGCTAAGACCTAAAGAGCCAGGACATCCTGGGATCTTAGACTGGGAGAACCATGCCCTTGGGAAATCGTTTTTGGAGCTACTGATGAGTCTCTCCAGGTGAGTACAAAGAATTTATCTACCCTTCTGCTTTTATTGCTTGAATGTGCCATTATGTAAACAACTAGTTCTCAATCAAATATATGTTATAGTCAACACTTTTTTATATTTATAAATATAAAAAAAAGAAAATTTTACTTCTAAAATAAAAACCCACAGCCTGTGAAACACATACACTTCTTTCTGAAGTATATTAAAAGGAGTATAGCACAGAATGCTTTTAAAAACCAATTTGAGAGAGAAACCCAGAGCTATCAATTTTATCTTGATACATATTATCTAAAACAATCTATTTTATAAAGGTACTCATTTGTAGCTTGCAAGTCCCTTTATTAAAATGGGAACAAACACATGTTCTCATTGTATTTGACTTCTAAACATTGGTCATAAAATGGAAAGGACCTAATATTTGAGTCTACTATGTTCTCAACACTTCAAACATTCTCATTTAATCATCACCAAGTCCGTGAGGTATTATGATACTCATTTTAAAATAAGACAAATGAGGCTCAGTGATGTTTAGTAATGAAATTATGGAACAGTTACAGGGCAAGGCTAAGATTTGAACCCAAGTCCTTATGATTGATGAAACTCAAGTTTTCCCATTATTCTAGGCTGTTTTGAACAGAACTGTGCACTTCACATGTATTTTTACCACACATGTTATTTCTCATCCCACTTTTCATCTTACTGATTGAATCAGTCACAGTATAGTTAGGGAGAGAGAATTATGTATGTTGGAAATCATGAATTTAGTTTAAGAGCTAGAGCAAGCATGATCTCGGGAGTTGTGGTATGAAGGCCTGGAAGGGGGGAATCACAGGGTTGGAGAAGAACCTCTAGCCACTTCCTCTGAGGCACTGCTACTGAAGTAAGTCAGAGCTGGTGGAAGAGTCTAAACGCTTTACACATCCAGCTGCCACCATGAGACTGCAAAGGAGAAGCTCGTGGACGGGTCTGTGGAAGCTGCTGCCTCCCACATCTTCAGCCAGGTATGTGGTGTACCTCTCACATACCACTAGAGGTGTGTATCCTACAGCACATTTGTGGGAGAAAGCCGAGACTGACAAACAAGAGCCCTCATGATCTCACTTCTGCCAATCTTGTTAGCCGCATCCCAAGCCGCAGTCTTTCCACCTTTCAGAAGCCTTTTTCAGCAGTTCCAATAGTGTCTGTCTGGTAGGTTGTGTGTGAGAGTCCAATGAGATAAAGAATGGGACAGTGCCTAGGACAATGCCTGGCACAAAATAGATGATCAATTATCACTCCATACTTGTAAACAACACAGACTACTTCAGCTGATTGTAGCAGAGGAAAGTTTATTCCAGGTTATCAGATAGCTTAGAGAATTTCTGGGACTGTCAGAGCAACTCGAAGGGCACAGGAACAGTAATAATATCAAACTGCCCCATGGTTCTGTCCCAGAAGCAACCCTGTAACAACCTTCTCTAGGCATAGACACCCTAACTGCTGATCTTGGGCCCTGGACTCCAGAGTCACTACCACTGTTGTTCCTAGAAAACACAGGCCTCTTTTATCAGCCACTCTAGGAAATGGATTTCATGCCCCTGCATTCTTACCCTGCTTTCTTTTAAATCAAAATCTCACATGGCTGTGTCTGACTGGCAGAGCCTAAATCACACACCTGTGTTCTTGCTGCAAGGGATTCTGGGAAAGCAAGGGAGAGAAAGGGAAAATTGTTCAAGACTGAGTCTCTGCAGGCTCCCTTCTAGAAAATGACTTGATCCTTGTAACCTTGATGGAAACTGGGTATAGCTCAGTGCTCAAGGCAGTTAATTCTGGTCAGCTGTGAGGCACGGACCCCAGCATTCTAATCATACTAGCCGGGGGGCTGGTACTTCTTCAGTCTTGAATGCTGCTTGGTTGCTAGGGTTCAAGCAATAGCTTACTACATTATACTACATACCTACTGTATCAACTACAACTGCAAGCCTTGGTCCCAGATTCCATGTTATACCAGAGGAAGGCCTGGTACTCCCGTCATGAAAGAGGAGGGTAGAGCTGGAGCCAGTGCTTTGCCGTGCCATATTACCATGGTACCTGCTCCCTGACTGCCCAACGGGTGGGGCCAGTACCTCTCTAATCATATAGCTCATGAAGTCCACAGTGCAAGATGAAGGCCTTTCTCTGGGAGTCTGCTGTCTGGCCTTTTTAGATTCAGACATCTGGATGCCCTGCCTTAGAACTGCTAAAAGATAAACTGAGGCATATTAAGAATTTTAAGAGCTTGAGAAAAATATATGTGAATGGGGCAGCACCAAATTGGAAATGGTTAGAAGTGCTCTGCCCTCAGGAGCAAGGGGAAAGACTTACAGAGAAAACGAGCTGAGGAGAAACATGGAAATGATTTCATTGTCTGTAGCTTAAGGCTTAGTTGGCTGTTTATGGTTGTTATCTTTAGTGTTTTGATTTTGTAATCTTGAGGCATTTATAGCCTTAGATTTTGGTTTGCTTATGTAGGCCACCAAGGCATTAGAGCCATCTCAGTCTCATGGTCTCCTTGTTTGATTAATGTTAACGGAATGAAGTGGATAATAGGGGCCTGTGTACAGCCTACTGCTTTCATCTTTGTGAGCTCCATTCATTTGTTCAGTTAGTCCTGGTGTGTGTGTTGAGTGGCATTTTCCCTTTTTGTACCAGAGCAAATGTCTGGTTTCCATTTTGGGGGGCGGGGGGTCGGTTGTGGGACTCTTAATGTGGAAAATTACCCAAATATAGGAAAGGTGTTCAAAAATGTTGGGTGGCTACAAAGCTTGACAGATATCTATTACCTCCAGTAAATGTTAATTAATAATTAATTTCCTTTCCATACTGGTCTATTCCTGGTAGAGTACGTTACCTTAAGAGAGTAGATTTTGGTATCACACATGCCTTGGCAGCTCAGGTCCGTGTTCTGCTACTGGTAAAACCACATGATCTTGGGTTAATTAGATGATCTCTTACGAGTCTCAGTTCCCCATTGTGAAATAAGGCATACTAGTAAGACTTTTCTCAAAGGGTGATTATTACGATTAAATGAAAAAAAGTATGCAAAACTTACCAACGTGTCAAGCACACCATAAACATCTAAGGAGTGCAAGCAATTATTATAAGAAGATTTCAAGGGAAGGAGTTCTGTCTGCTCTTGATTCTTTAGGGCTCGGTCTGGTGAAAGCCCACTCTGTTCTCCTGCTAACATGCACCCTAAAACCCAGTCCCAGTGGTAATTCTGGGAAATCTGCTTTTCATCAAAGAAAGGGTGAAGAGGCGAGAAAGGACTGGGAAACATACAAGGCTCATGGCAGTACACTCCAGTGGGTCC
Organism: Smutsia gigantea; assembly: GCA_032199065.1. Classification (NCBI taxonomy): domain Eukaryota; kingdom Metazoa; phylum Chordata; class Mammalia; order Pholidota; family Manidae; genus Smutsia; species Smutsia gigantea. The sequence goes on along the minus strand of JAVSCE010016445.1, from coordinate 119,175 downwards.
TAGGGGTTGAGGACAAGCTTCTTCAACTTGAAATTCCTAAAGTGCAAAGCAGTGTGGTGCATGGCAAAAGTGGGGCCTTGGGATCACAGTCCAACACTGAATTCCTGCATTCCTTTTTACTACAGTGGGACCTTTAGCCTGGCACTTGAGATCCACTTAATTATTCATTCAGCCAGTCACTTGGTTGACAAACGTTTATTGATCACATACGGTGTACCAGGCTGTGGACTGGTGTGAACAATACAAATAATTCTGGAAAGGAGACAGATGTGGCAGTGAATACCCCTGATTCACCGTGAAAGGTATGAAAACAGGTGCCTACAGGACAGGGGTGATGGCACTGAACAAAGAGAACGTAAGTCTTCCTGGGTGGAGGGGATGACCCGGAGAATGCTGTAGAGAGCAGGCAACAATGCACTTGGCTCTTAAAGACTGGATAGGAATTTTCAAGGAAGAATTTCAAGGTGGGGAAAGGACATTCCAGACAAGGGAAAAGCCTTTCCCCTTGTAAGAGATTAATCCTGATCTTGCAGACATCAGAGGGTCTAGATAATCAGCGATCAGGTATTTTTTAATGGATAGAGCCTTTTACAACGAAAAGCTCCTCCTCATCAACAGTGGCCACAACAACCAGAGAGCCACAGAGCTGTTAAGTGTGGGTTCACTGGGTCTGGGCCGGGTTCTCCCCACTAAACGAAGGTTCACCCTGGAGGAACATACTGACGGGGTCACTCGCCTAAGTCTCTGGAGTCGTCACACTCCATCTGTCAGTATCAATATCAGTGAACATTGTACTGGAAAGCTGCATCTCTAGAAAGGGCTAAATTTCTGAAATAGAAGGACAGGCATATGAAGTAAGGTAATGGCTCTATTATAATTAAGTCAGGAAGGAAGGAGGACCAGAAATGGGCTATGTGAATTAGCATTTCTGAGATGTATGAGTATAGTTACAGACATAATATATTTGATATAGTAAAGAAATATAGTTTTATTTCCTCCCTTAATCATGGTCCCTTGCAGCCTTCTACCTCCATGGCTAAGCTGTGAGGCTCATTGCTGTAGGGAAAGAGAAGTACAGGTCCTGTCCAGGAAAAGGAGCCATTATCTCAAAGTCTATAGCATGTCTTGAAAATAGGCTTTTTAAAATAAAGGAGTTTCTATCATAGATTCAGAGAACAGAATGATGATTGCAAGAGGTGTGGGGGCTAGGGAAAATGGTAAAGGGGGCCAAGAGGTACACATTTCCAATTATAAAATTAAGTCATGGGAACGTTAACATACAACATGGTAACTATGGTGAACGGTGTTGTGGCATAGAGCCCTTGAATTCACACACTCTTCTGCCTCCGCCTTGTAACCTAACATGAGATTACCCCCACAGTCACCCACTCCAGCCCTGCACTCTTATACAGAGAAGCAAAAGAAAGGGGAGAAAATGTGAAAGACTGGATATTTTATAAAAGAGGCTCGGTTTCTGAAGAGACTATCTGTATTCTTAGATTGGACCAAGTTTACTGGATTGGACCAAAACTGGCCTCCTAAGATTAAGTTGCTGGTGGAAAATAATGAAACTACATTGTTTCTGATCAATGCATTTGAGGAGTGAATAGACACTATTTTCAAATTTTTCTGTTTTTTTTTAGTTGTAATGATTCTCAGAGGAACACTGCATACATTGTGTAGCTTCTCATTGCTGTTTCATATTATTCACCTCTTTTTATAGTCTTTTGTATGCTTAATATTTTTGACTCACCTCTTAATGAGTGAATCCATGGCTAAATTATCTCACCCATGAGTAAAAACATGAAATATTTTTATAAATTTGCATAGCATGGCTCTGCCTTAGCCTTCCACTCATGGCTCCATAAGGCCTGTTCTGCGGCCAGAAATCTACTTGACCCATTGCTGTGAGAAAAACACCTATGATGTACAATCATTATCACTTGTTCTTAATTCCTGCCCAGATTGTACCCCAGCACACTGGCTTCTCTTTCCATTGAGAATAAAATCAGACATTTAAGAGTGAACTTGGTGGTTGAGCAAATGGATATGGATACATTTGAGAAAGAAATCATCTGTATATCATGCCATTGAGACTTTCAGTGTCTGAGACCTAAGACTTTATTTGTTCATTCACTCAGTGACTTTCATATAAACATTTATTTACATTTTAAGCATCCTGTTACAGCCACCACATAGTCTCACTATGATCACAGAATGAGGATTCTTGATCGTGGAGTGTCATGAAGGTAATTCAAACCCCCAGTGAGAGGACTGGGGCCTCAGTTAGATGTTGGATAAACCCTCTGTGGAAGCACATGAGTTCTTACACGCACACATACAAATGCCAGGGCTGGAAAGGACTTTAGGGATCATCTTGGTGAACTCCCATTTTACAGATTCAGAAACTGAGCATGTTAGAGGTTTAAGTCAGTGTTTACAGATGTTAGCCCATTGACCATTCAAATAGCTTGGAAAAAAGGTTACAAATATGAATTCCCTGTTCCCATCCCATCAGCAGGAATTTTGACTCAGCTGTGGGTTGTAAAACATGGGTTTCAGTGAGTGGCCAAGTTGTCCTGTCACAGTCAAGATTAGAATATCAGTTCTCTGCTCTGTACACTACAACATGTAGCCTCCCTCCATCTAATAGTAACCAATTCCCTCTCTTTTCCACTGAATTCATGTAGGACCCTCACTCTGTTACACAAGATTTTTGCTATTCCTCCCAGATTCATGCTATTCACAAATTGGGTAAATAAATCATCCTTCTTTACATTCACACAGTTCATAAGATAAGACTACACTAGAGCCTTTTAGCTCATGTTAGAGCTTCCTATGGTGCACATCACCCCATTAACCCATATCCCTCTGGAATTCCTCATTTACCTCATTGATAATCTTCCCATCTGAACTTCATCCAGTTGTTATTTCTCTATCTTATCCCAAAATAATGGCATCTAGACATTATTCTGGCCGACATCCTGAACACCTACACAATTTTTCCCTGAACTCGTGGGCTTGTGAACCTATCAACAAATCCTTTTAAAAATTATGATGAAACTGCTTTTCTACCTCCTTAATATTCTTAATTAGTATTTCTCAATATTCTATCCTTCCTTAAAGTTTATGACCCATTTCTCCTAGTCTTCTTCATGTCTTTCTGACAATCACTTCTCCCATTCATTGACTTTTGCCCTGTTTCCTGTAGCCCAGTTTCCATCACTTCTGGATACTCACATCATTCTACACACTCTCCCCAAGTTCTCTAATCTAAACCAATGACTTTAACCATCATCTATTCACTGATGACTCCAAGATCTATGGCCACCCTGTCCAAAATATGGGTCCCATGTTCTCAGCTACACCTGGTGTTTGCCCAGAGCCTTATATCAGGGATGCAGTCACTTTTTGTATGCCAACACCCACTTCTTAGAGAATGTGTTTTCTTTCCCACAGCCCATAAAGAATAGCCATGTAGGTCACTGTGAGACCTCTTCTGTCAGGCCACAGCTGATATGACCAGAGTAGCTACCGGATCTAAGCCCTGCCAGTCAGATTCTCTGGCCTGGGATTCCCTGCCAGGGGGCACTGCAACTGTAAGGTGACATAGGGCTTGGAACCTTGTCCTGATGAAAAATAAGCAGAGGAAGCCAGTGGAAAGAGATAATCTGGAGATCAGGGCAGACATGCAAAGAGAAGGAAAGCAAAGTACAATATGATTTCAGAGAGACAGAGATGGAGTGGGGGGTCGCCTGAGAATGTTCCCGTGTTGATGAGACCTGCTCTGTTGCCCTCATTGTATTTCGTGAAATTCAATCATTCATTTTCCAAATATCATTTGACAATCTACTGATGTCAGGAACTTTGCTAGGCACAAAAGATATTTTGTTGAATAAAGAAAACGTGGTCTCTGACCTCACAAATCTTAGATTTGAATGCCTTTTCACTGTAAATTCCTTTTTACTTGCACGTTTGAATGAGTTTTTCTTGCAATTTAGTGATCCATGATTAGTATATAGCTTAGTTCTTAATATATTCCAGATCAGACTTGTCTTCCTCACTCTGCCTCCTCCTTCTCCAGAAAGTCCAGTCTCGATGAGTAGTATGATGCTACACCCAATTTTCAAAAGCAAAAACCTTATAGTTACCATTTACTCCTCTCTGCTTCAATACACATCCAGTCCATTGCCAAACACTCTGGTTCTACCTCAAAATGTCCTTCCCTTTAGAATTTTTAGTCTGTTTATCACTTTTTATTGTTATTTTTATTCTGTCTTAGATTACACCCTTGACACCTCTCATCTGCAAGGTTTCAACCACCTCTTGTCAGATCTACCTACTGACAATCTGTCTCTACACTGGCTTGTCCTCCATGATGTCACCAGACCCCTTTTTAAGACTCATATTTCTTGACATCCACTCTGACACCATTGGATCCCCATTGCTCCAAGGACAAAGTATGGACTCCTTGTACAAAAGGCCCTACATGACCTGGTCCCAAATTTCTCTCCATTGTTCTCTCCCACAACTTGTTTTCCAGTGATTTCCAATGACATTAAATAGCTAGCATTTTCTGAGTTTGTTTTTCCAATTCAAGTTCCCTTTTGTCTAAAAAGGCTTTTCCCATATCTCTGCCTGGTAAACTCAACTAATAAGACAAGGTCAACTTAAGACAATCATCTCTTTTGATGTAGGCCGAAGACGTATTCTCTTAAGGCCTTTAGTCCACTCCTCAGAAAGTTCACAATTTAGGAAAGGATGAGAAGAGGTAAACAATGAAAACCCCTTATAACTAAGCCTTGTGGGTAGCAAGGTTATCCCATTTGAACCATATAACAACCCAGAAAGGCAGATGAGTCAGGAATGCACCCATTTCACAGCTGAGAAAATGAGCTTAAAGCAATAAATGTCCTACCCCGTGTCTTGGAGCCAGAGATAGGACCCAAATTCTGGAGACAGGTCTTTGCAAAATCTTGTCACCAAAAAAAATCTGATTCCAGGTGCTTTAAGAGTCCATACTTATTTGATTTTAACCTCACTTAAAACATATATATTAGTAATTTAAAAAATTGATTTACACAAAATTCACACAACATAAAATTTACCATTTTAATAATTTTAAAGTGTACCATCCATGGTTTTAAATATATTTATAATGTTGCACAACCGTCACCACTACTAATTCCTGAATATTTCTATCACTCTTAAAAAATACACTGTCTCTCCAAATTCTGCTGTTTTACTGTCCCCTGACAACCACTAATCTATTTTTTGTCCTTATAGATTTGCCTATTCTGAACATTCCATATGAATGGGATCGTGTAATACGTGGCCTTTTGTATCTGGCTTCTTTCACTTAGCATAATATTTTCAAGGTTCACCCATCTTGTACCATGTATCAGTACTTTATTCCTTTTTATGGCAAAATGATATTCCATCATGTGGTTATATCACGTTTTTAGATCTATTCATCAGTTGATGCACATTTGGGTTGTCTTCCTTTATAAAGAGATTGTGATGTTTGCAGCCCCACTGATGTGTGAAAATGCCACACCCCACAGTCTTTCAAAAGTGAATATTATCACTTTTTAACATTTGCTAACTTGATGGAATGGTAGCATTTTATTTAGCCTTTTAAAAAAGGAATACTGAAGTTGAAAGTTTTGAATGTTGATTGGCATTCCTCTTAATGTTTGTATCCTATATCCATTATTCTATGAAGATTTTAATATGTTTCCTAATGAACTATGAATTCTGAGTTCATTATGGATGGAGGCAGATACCTGCTCTGCCTTATTTGTAGCATTTTCTTCTCAGTAGTTTTCGGTTTGCATGTAATTGCAATAATTGTATTCGTTGACCTACATTAATTAGTTTCATATATTCCTTTCAATTAAATCTTCCAAGTTTTCCTTTTTGTAATTTCTCCTTTTTGTAATATTTGGTTTTGGAATGTCTATATTCACAAAAGGACCCCAAAGATACTTGCCTCTCTGTCTGATTTCAGGTTTTGATCTCACTTAGCCACCTGGAATCTGTTGTAATGTTATCTTTAGGAAATACCTAATTAGATTTTTTCCTAAAATTTTCACATTATTTTATTTATTATGGCTGTAAAATTTCTATCTGGTAGAGCCGATGTTCATTGATTATTCTGACTTTCTGTGGTCTTTTTGGCATTTCATGTGCATTTTTGCCTCCACATGAGTTTCATCATTACACTATCAAATATTTTTAAAATTCTATTGAGATTTGGATTTGAATTGCATTTAAACCTATAAATTAATCTGACATCTTTAAAATATTCATTTCCCATCTAGGACTATCGTATATCTATTTTTACATCCTACAGCCAGGTTTTGTAATTCTTTTCAGCTATATCATGCACATAAGTTTATCCCTAGCATTTTTGTCTATCTTGCTATTAAAATAGTGAATAGGACCTTTCTGTTGTTTTTCTATTTAAAATATATTCTCACTGATATGCAATAAATATTTCAGTTTATATTTTTGTCTCAAATCTGTACCTTGAGAGTTTTTCAGGAGATGCTGTGGAGTTTTAAGGTTACATAATGTAATATTATTTGCATATACTTATTATATTATCTCTTTATTTCCAATACCATATCCCTTTTCTTTTTAAAACAATAATGTGCTGTTTAGAACTTTAAAGACAGTGTAACATAATAGTAGAAACAGGGAATTCTTATCTTATTCTTGTTAATGAGAATACTTCTTGTTCTTGCTTTGCTGTTGAGAAAATAGTTGGCTATTGGTTTGATTAAATAACCTTCTTCATGTTAAGGAAGCATCCTTCTATCTCTGGTTTGCTGAAAGATTTTTAAAAAATAAGGAATCCGGATTGAATTTTATCACAATCTTGTCATTATCCTTTGAAATAATTATAAATTTATTCCAACAACTGACCCCCCCCTCACACACATATACACACACATACTCATAATGTATACTGGTTTCCTGACATTAAGCCATCTTTACATTACTGGGAAATACTTTATTTGGCTGTGGTATAGCATTTAATAATTTACTGCTGAATTGTATTTGGTAATGTTGAGGATTTTTCATGTCTGTATTCATAAATAACAATCTGGAGTTTTTGGTGTTTTTATGTCATATTTTGATACTGTTTTTATTCTGGCTTTGTAAAACAAAGGGAAGCATTCTGTCATTTTCTGTGCTCTGGAGTGGTTGGTGGGTTTTAGATTCATTCAATGCAATTGCCTCTCCCTTGCTCCTCTGTGCTACTTCTCCATTCCTACACCTCTGGTTTTCACCCCCTTCTCACCCATGTTGCCATTTGGACCATGGGAAGTGAGGGTGAGATGCAAGCTGATACTTCCTGCCTGGGCAGATATGGGTGTGTTTCCCTAGAGTGCAGTTGTGGATACTGTGAAAGGGCCCCAGTGAGCCATCGTGAAGGTATTCACAAAGAGGACCATATGAATCAAAGGGCAAAGAGAGCCCACTGCATGTGGTCCAAGAAAAGCCCAAAGACTGGAACAGTCAACACGCCAGCCAGTTGCAGCACTGTCTGCCTCAGGGCAAAAAAGGCTGTTACAGATGCCCCCAGGAAGAACTCCAAGGAAACTATCAAAGCTCTGTGACAAAGGGGCCAGTCACTGTGCAAGCACCACACGGGGGTCTTGCTGCCAGAGGGTGGTGTCCCAGGGAAGTCAGACCATTTAAGTCCTAAGGTTCCCTTTTCCCTTACCACGACTTGAATGAACCTTGAGCAGAATGAAAAGTCACCCATGCTTCTTTGCTTGAGATAGGCCAGTGTCGGAGGAAGGGGAAAGATTTAACCTAAATGAAGGTTGGAGTTTTGGTATTATGCTGGATAGAACTTTAATTATTTAACAGTTGCAGGAAAACTTTTATTACCAGGAAGTGCCTAGAAAGCTATGGATCTTATCCAAGCCTGTGTCAAGGGGAATGATTTCACAGTACAGAGTGAGAAGTGTTGACTATGTGAAAGACTAGTGCTGGCTTCTGCTTGCTCCCACTGAGATCAGCTCAGTTGGCAAACAGGCCTAAAGAGAGACACCCAGAGGACAATCACTGAGAGTGATTCCTGGCTTTCTTTTATACCCTTACATTTAGGATGTTCTACTTTATTGTGTTTTGGAAGGTAATGGTAATACATTGCTTAATCTAAGTCTTGTACATTGTTACTTGCTTTTTATTGATACAGTCTGTACTTGAAAATAAAATGGAAAATCAGGAAAGCTTAGAGTAGTGGAAAAGGCTTTCATGGGATTTTGGCAAAATAAATCTAGATGTCAACATATTTGGGACAAAGGAAAAATACAATTAAACATCACAACTTAGAGTTTGTGGGGGGGGGGGGGGACTTTTCTCCAGAGTCCAAAGCATTTTTAAATATATTGGAAGAATCATAATGGAATGTGGCATTTTTTACTTTGATCTGGGTACTTTCGACATCCTGCTTATTTGTGTTCTTCCCTTTTAGGTCAAGTCTTAAAAATAATTTGGGGTCTCTGGTATAGTCATGCAACATTTGATGTATTTCCCCTTTTTTGAAGTTCTATTAAATTCCCAATTTAGGTTTAACCTACAGTAACTTGGAAATACATGATTTCTTCTAATTACCAAGACTGTTTAAGATAATTTGGTAGGATTTTGACATTTCTTGCACATTGATCTTTTTTTCTGGGGGTGGGTGAGCAGATTCATCATGATAAAAAGAAGGTTTTAGGACAGTTCTCACATTTGCCACTGATCAATTTAGCATTCATGATTTTGCAAAGCCCACGATTCCCAGATGTAGATTCTGAGACGAAGGCTTGAGTACAGGCAGTTTATTTAGGGAGGGTCCTAGGGAAGTGATGAAGAGAGACAGGGAAGGAAAGGGGGCCAGAACAGGGTATATTAAATACCAAATTACCGCCGTGGGCTCAGTCTTGCTGGGAGCCTCTCCAGACAGAAGAGCGCACGCCTCGAGCTGGTGTCTATGCATGGCCGGCTGGTCAGGGTTGGGAGGTGTGCGTGGGTGTTGACCCACCAGCATTACTCGAGGTCTGTGTGTGACATGCCTATAACCAGAGAGTCTTCAGGCAGGCAGGAACTTCTGGCCTCCACAAGGGCATGAGTTCTGAAGGTATATGGACTGAACAGCTAAAGAGTCTGTAATGTTCTGGAGTTGGATTTGAGAAGCAGAAGATGGCCATGGTAAGGTTACAGAGTCTTGAACCAAACCAGGTTCAAGCCAGACATGTGCCTACTGATTCGTGACCCCAGGAGAATCATTTACCCTCTTTGTGCCTATGTTTCCTCACCTGTAAAAAGGAGATAATAACAATACTGATGCCGGGGTTCTTGTTCACCGAGCCGAAGAATGAACTTCGCGAACAGTCAAGGTAGGAGAGCAAGGTACAGGCATTTATTTAGAGATACAGTGAAAGGACAGAGCTCCTGGCTCATGCCAGGAGGAGACCAAGAGAGTCTGGGGTCGTCTAGGGGTTTTTCTAGGCAGTTGAGAGACAAAGGGCTAGGGATGTACACTGGCTAAGTGGTCCCAAATACTTTTGAAGAAATGCTAAGTTTCTTCTTAGTCTTCCTGGTTATTTACAAGAACTTTACTGATCTGATTTACTCCCAGGGGAGCAGCTTCCTGGTCTGGGAGCATATCACTCAAGGCTGTCTGCTTTGCTCCAAAGGTGCCTGAGTCATTGTTTTACTTTTTTTAACTAATTGTTTTCAAGATGGAATCCTTCCTGTTTTTTTTTTACTATGTTGTTTTGGGCTTGCAGTAGTTTGGGGCTTGTTTGCTACATTGCCCAAGTTGCAACAAATCATTTGTTTAGGGCTGGAGGAAGAAAGGCAGCACTTGAGTAAAGTTAGAAAAATAAGCTGGGCTCCCCAGCAGGCCAAAGCAAATCTCACAATGGTTTTCTTGTTTTGTTTTTTTCCATAGGCCCTCACCCTACTCTAAGCCCATGGTCCCTGTCTCAATACCTAACCTCAGAGGGTTGTTATGAGGATTCAGTGGGTCAATATATAAATGACAGGCTTAAAAGAGTTGAGACATTGCATGTGTTGTTGGATCATATTTATTAATTGGCAGGTCCAAAGTAAATTGTGAACCTACTCCCAGCAGTGCACCTGTGGTAAAATAATTACCATTTACCTGTGTTCTCTTCATTTTCCCTTAATGACATGAGGCATCTTTTGATAGTTTTAATATCTTCACTAAGAGCTTAGAACTTACCATGTCCTGGGTAATATTGAGCAATCACATCTCAAATGGAAAATAAAGGTAATTTTCCACTCATACACATAAACATATACATATCATTTTGGGGAGCATTTAAGCCCCTCACATGAGCATATTTTGATAAAGTTTAGATTCTTTTCCCAGAGATAACACCATGCTCAGGCATACATCTCCACAGGGGGCCCTATGGCCCTGGGCCACTTCCCACCCCTAGCCTGTCCATTTAGCCCCCATCTGGTTACTGTGCAGGCAGGAGGCCCCAGGTCTCACTGGTAATTCACATTACAGAAAGCACATCTATTATTTATATGGAATTTGAATATGATAAGAGCAAATCACTTTTCAAAGTGGCCAAGAGGGAAGAAAAGGGTTAAGAAGCGTCTGTGGAAGTAAGACACAAATTAAAAGCAGAAATACAAGAAATGATCTGCCTGTCCCACGAATGCTATGAGTGAGGGTTTAAGCTCTTTAAACACAACTTGCTTCATCTGCGTCTCCTCACACACAGTCATTTGCACGTATGTCCACCCAAAGCAGCTAGAGAAAATACAGTTTGAATGATTCTGCCTGTTTTTGTTGTTTCATGAGTAGAGCCTATAAAGACTAGGCTAAGAATAGAAAGTGAAATATTTAGTGTTCACTCAAAAATTTTATAAGCCATCTCCCTAAGTATGAAACAGCTTCAGGGAGTTGTATTTTTTCTGCTAGTTTGTCCTTATTTCAATCAATTATTTTCAAGACAAGAAATTGCTTAATAAATTGCAGGGACTTCCTCTGATGCTAAAAAAAGGCAGCCATTTACTGTTCTTCCCTGACTTGGAGAAGTTCAATAAAATCTTTTTCTGCACCCTGTTTATTTTCTTAGACATTAAAAATTTTCATGCAGGCCCAGCATGGTCAATCATTCAAATATAGCTTACGATGGCCAGGTTTTACTTTCCATGGAGTATCCTCAGGGACTGAGGGTTTTAAAGGACGACAGCCATGAAAAATCCCAGGCCTGCCTCCAGCCATGCGCACTGAATACTCTCTAGCAGAGTAACCTCTGCCTGCCCCACTGGAGGCACTGGACAGTCACTGTGAATCGTAGCACTCCACACAGCTAACTTTAGAGCAATGGGGCCATCTAGATCCGAAACAGGGAAGTACTGACTGGAAAAAAAAATCCCTTCTGGGATTCTTCTCTAGAGGCTCCTTGAGATCTGGATATTGAGAGGGCAGAAAGGGAAAACTGTACATGTCAAAGCCTTCTTAGCAGGTGATCAAGACAGCTTAGCTACACCATGACTTTCCTAGAAAAAGCACATTAAATGTTACAATTAAAATATTTTAAAGTATTTACATATCTTAAATATTAAAAATAATTTCTATTTTGATATACAAATTAATATATTTCTATTTTATATTAAAACATTTTATTCAACCTAAAAGTTAATTTTTTCTTTTGATTGTAAAAGAAAGCAAAACATTTTTGTGGGACCCTGGAAGTGTGCTAAGCCCTGAGGCACTGTGCCTGGGGGTTAAGCCAGTCCCGCATGCACACACAAGCGAAGGTAGGGCTTTGTAAAGTTCAACGCCCTCCTTCCCTTCTACTTTCAGGATGTACAGAGAGGTGTTCAAACATGCTGGAAGACTTACCATATTTTTTTTTACCAGATTACTAGTTTATTATTATTATTATTTTGCTATCATTAATGTACAATTACATGAACAACATTATGGTTACTATTATCAAGTCCCCACCACATACCCCTTTACAGTCACTGTCCATCAGCATAGTAAGATGCTATAGAATCACTACCTATCTTCTCTGTGTTATACTGCCTTCTCCGTGTCCCCCCCCACCCACATTATACATGCTAATTGTAATGACCCTTTTCCCCCCTTATCACTCCCTTCCCACCCATCCTCCCCAATCCCTTTCCCTTTGGTAACTGTTAGTCCATTCTTGGGTTCTGTGAATCTGCTGCTGTTTTATTCCTTCAGTTTTTTCTTTGTTCTTATACTCCACATATGAGTGAAATCATTTGATACTTGTCTTTCTCCACCTGGCTTATTTCACTGAGCATAATACCCTCTAGCTCCATCCATGTTGTTGCAAATGGTAGGATTTGTTTTCTTCTTATGGCTGAATAATATTCCATTGTGTATATATACCACCTCTTCTTTATACATTCATCTACTGATGGACACTTAGGTTGCTTCCATTTCTTGGCTATTGTAAATACTGCTGTGATAAACATAGGGATGCACCTGTCTTTTTCAAACTGGGCTCCTGCATTCTTAGGGTAAACTCCTAGGAGTGGAATTCCTGGATCAAATGGTATTTCTATTTTGAGTTTTTTGAGGAACCTCCATACTGCTTTCCACAATGGTTGAACTATTTTACATTCCCACCAGCAATGTAGGAGGGTTTCCCTTTCTCCACATCCTTGCCAACATTTGTTGTTGTTTGTCTTTTGGATGGTGGCCATCCTAACTGGTATGAGATGATATCTCATTGTGGTTTTAATTTGCATTTCTCTGATGATTAGCGATGTGGAGCATCTTTTCATGTGCCTATTGGCCATCTGAATTTCTTCTTTGAAGAACTGTTGCTTCATATCCTCTGCCCATTTTTTAATCCAGTTATTTGCTTTTTGGGTGTTGAGGTGTGTAAGTTCTTTATATATTTTGGATGTTAACTCCTTATCGGATATGTCATTTATGAATATATCCTCCCATACTGTAGGATGTCTTTTTGTTCTACTGATGGTGTCCTTTGCTGTACAGAAGCTTTTTAGTTTGATGTAGTCCCATGTGTTTATTTTTGCTTTTGGGTCCCTTGTCCGAGAAGATGTGTTCAGGAAAAAGTCACTCATGTTTATGTCCAAGAGATTTTTGCCTATGTTTTTTTCTAAGAGTTTTATGGTTTCATGACTTACATTCAGGTCTTTGATCCATTTTGAGTTTACTTTTGTGTATGGGGTTAGACAGTAATCCAGTTTCATTCTCTAACATGTAGTTGTCCAGTTTTGCCAACACCAGCTGTTGAAGAGGATTGACCATATATGTTTGGGTTTATCTGGGCTCTCTACTCAGTTCCAATGGTGTATGGGTCTGTTCTTGTGCCAGTACCAAATTGTCTTGATTACTGTGGCATTGTAGTAGAGCTTGAAGTCAGGGAGCATAATTCCCCTTGCTTTATTCTTCCTTCTTAGGATTGCTTTGGCTATTCGGGGTCTTTTGTGGTTCCATATGAATTTTAGAACTATTTGCTCTAGTTCATTGAAGAATGCTGTTGGTATTTTGATAGGGATTGCATTGAATCTGTAGATTGCTTTAGGCAGGATGGCCATTTTGACAATATTAATTCTTCCTATCCATGAACACGGGATGTGTTTCCATTTATTGGTATCTTCTTTAATTTCTCTCATGAGCGTCTTGTAGTTTTCAGAGTTTCACTTCCTTGGTTAGATTTATTCCTAGGTATTTTATTCTTTTGGATGCAATTGTGAATGGAATTGTTTTCCTGATTTGTCTTTCTGCTAGTTCATCGTTACGGTATAGGAAGGCAACAGATTTCTGTGTATTAACTTTGTATCCTTCAACTTTGCTGAATTCAGGTATTAGATCTAGTAGTTTTGGAGTGGATTCTTTAGGGTTTTTTATGTACAGTATCATATCATCTGCAAACAAGGACAGTTTGATTTCTTCCTTGCTTATCTGGATGCCTTTTATTTCTTTGTGTTGTCTGATTGCTGTGGCTAGGACCTCTAGAACTATGTTGAATAAAAGTGGGAAAAGTGGACATCCTTGTCTTGTTCCCAATCTTAAAGGAAAAGCTTTCAGCTTCTTACTGTTAAGTATAATGTTGGCTGTGGGTTTGTTGTATATGGCCTTTATTATGTTGAGGTACTTGCCCTCTATACCCATTTTGTTGAGAGCTTTTGTCATGAATGGGTGTTGACTTTTGTCAAATGCTTTTTCAGCATCTATGGAGATGATGATGTGGTTTTTGTCCTTCTTTTTGTTGACGTAGTGGATGATGTTGATGGATTTTCGAATGTTGTACCATCCTTGCATCCCTGGAATGAATCCCACTTGATCATGATGGATGATTTTTTTGATGTATTTTTGAATTCGGTTTGCTAATATTTTGTTGAGTATTTTTGCATCTATGTTCATTTGGGATATTGGTCTGTAATTTTCTTTTTTTGTGGTGTCTTTGCCTGGTTTTGGTATTAGAGTGATGTTGGCCTCGTAGAATGAGTTTGGGAGTATTCCCTCCTCTTCTACTTTTGGAAAACTTTAAGGAGGATGGGTATTAGGTCTTTACTAAATGTTTTATATAATTCAGCAGTGAAACCATCTTGTTCAGGAGTTTTGTTCTTAGGTAGTTTTTTGATTACCAGTTCAATTTCATTGCTGGTAATTGGTCTATTCAGATTCTCTGTTTCTTCCTGGGTCAGCCTTGGAAGGTTGTATTTTTCTAGAAAGTTGTCCGTTTCTTCTAGGTTATCCAGTTTGTTAGCATATAATTTTTCATAGTATTCTCTCATAATTCTTTGTACTTCTGTGGTGTCCTTAGTGATTTTTCCTTCCTCATTTCTGATTCTTTTTATGTGTGTAGATTCTCTTTTTTTCTTGATAAGTCTGGCTAGGTGTTTATCTATTTTGTTTATTTTCTCAAAGAACCAGCTTCTGCTTTCATTGATTCTATTGTTTTATTCTTCTCTTATTTATTTCTGCTCTAATCTTTATTATGTCTCTCCTTCTAGTGACTTTGGGCCTTATTTGTTTTTCCTTTTCTAGTTTCATTAATTGTGAGTTTAGACTGTTCATTTGGGATTGTTCTTCTTTCCTGAGGTAGGCCTGTATTGCAGTATATTTCCATCTGAGCACGGCCTTCGCTGTGTGCCTTGGATTTTGCGGTGTTGAATTATTGTTGTCATTTGTCTCCATATATTTCTTGATCTCTGTTTTTATTTGGTCATTGATCCATTGATTATTTAGGAGCATGTTATTAAGCCTCCATGTGTTTGTGGGCTTTTTCGTTTTCTTTGAGTAATTTATTTCTAGTTTCATACCTTTGTGATCTGAGAAGCTGGTTGGTACAATTTCAATCTTTTTGAATTTACTGAGGTTCTTTTTGTGGCCTATGCCTAGTATATGATCTATTCTTGAAAATGTTCCATGTGCACTTGGGAAGAATGTGTATTCTGTTGCTTTTGGATGGAGTGTTCTGTAGATGTCTGTTAGGTTCATCTGTTCTAATAGGTTGTTGAGTGCCTCTGTCTCTTTACTTATTTTCTGTCTGGCTGATCTGTCCTTTGGAGTAAGTGGTGTGTTGAAGTCTCCTAAAATGAATGCATTGCATTCTATTTCCCGTTTATTCTGTTAGTATTTGTTTCACATATGTAGGTGATCCTGTGTTGGGTGCATAGATATTTATAATACTTATATCCTCTTGTTGGACTGACCCCTTTGTCATTATGTAATGTCCTTCTTTGTCTCTGTGACTTTCTTTGTTTTGAAGTCTATTTTGTCTGATACAAGTACTGTAACTCCAGCTTTTTTCTCCCTATTATTTGCATGAAATATCTTTTTCCATCCCTTTACTTTCAGTCTGTGTATATCTTTGGGTTTGAAGTGAGTCTCTTGCAGGCAGCATATAGATGGGTCTTGTTTTCTTATCCATTCAGTGACTCTATGTCTTTTGATTGGTGCATTCTGACAATTTACATTTAGGGTGATTATTGATAGGTATGTACTTATTGCCATTGTAGCCTTTACATTCGTGGTTACCAAAGGTTCAAGCGTAATTCCCTTACTATCTAACAGTCTGACTTAACTCACTTTGTATGCTATTACAAACAAAACCTAAAGGTTCTTTTTTGTGTTTGTTTTCTTTTTTCTTCCTCCTCCATTCTTTGTATGTTATGAATCATAATCTGTACTCTTTGTCTATCCCTTGGGTGACATCTATTTAGCCTTAGGAATACTTCCATCTATAGGAGTCCTTCCAAAATACACTGTAGAGGTGGTTTGTGGGAGGTAAATTCTCTCAACTTTTGCTTATCTGAAAATTGTTTAATTGCTCCTTCAAATTTAAATGATAACCTTGCCAGGTAGAGTATTCAAGGGCCTTCTGCTTCATTGCATTAAATATATCATGCCACTTCCTTCTGGCCTGTAAGGTTTCTTTTGAGCAATCTGATGATAGCCTGATGGGTTTTCCTTTGTATGTGATCTTTTTTCTCTCTCTAGCTGCTTTTTAAAGTCTGTCTTTATCCTTGATCTTTGCCATTTTAATTATTATATGTCTTGATGTTGTCTTCTTTGGGTCTCTTGTGTTGGGAGATCTGTGCATCTCCATGGCTTGAGAGACTATCTCCTCCCCAGACTGGGGAAGTTTTCAGCAATTGCCTCCTCAATGACACTTTGTATCCCTTTTTCTCTCTTTTTCTTCTGGTACCCCTATAATGCAAATATTGTTTCTTTTAGATTGGTCACTCAGTTCTCTCAATATTCTTTCATTCTTAGAGATTCTTTTTCTGTCTGTGCCTCAGCTTCTTTGTATTCCTCTTCTCTAATTTCTTTTCCATTTACCGTCTCTTCTACTACATCTTGTCTGCTTTTAAATCCCTCTATTGTATGATTCATATCAGATATGGAATTTCTTAATGGTTGAATCTCCATCTTAAATTCGTTCCTGCGTTCTTGAATATTTTTCTGTACCTCATAAGCAGGTTTACAATTTTTATTTTGAACTCTCAGGAGGATTGTTGAGTCCAGTTTCATTTGGTCCTTTTTCTGGGATTTGGGAGTTTTTGGTCTGAACCAGGTTCTTTTGACGTTTCATATTTCTATGTGGTGCCCTCTAGTGCCCAGAAGCTCCAGTCTCTGGAGCTGCTCAGCCCCTAGAGTGACTTTGGGGGTTATTGGGGAGCGGAGATTTTGCCTGGGGGGAGGAAAGATCGGTTTCCTGATTCCCGTCTGTGGTGCCTGTCTCCAGTATCACAGCCAGTGGGCCAAGCACACAGGTGTAAGCCTCTCTGCTTGGTGTCTCTAGCTGATGTAGTCGGGGCCTCCCTCTGACTGGCCTGGCGCCAGCGCAGTGACTGCCAGTTTGCCAGCCAGTGCTGTCAGGCCAGGAGGAAGGCCCGGCAGGCTGCATGTCACAGTGGGGGCCTCGGAGCTGAGTAGCCAGCCAGGGGGATGGAGCGCCTGAAGGTCCTCAGAGTTCCCAACCTGCTGGGCAGAGCGCGCTCAGACACCTTGTCCTGCTCTCCCTTCTCCCACGCAGCAAGCTCCGTGCAATCCCCGCCCCTTTAGCAGCCATTTTGCTGCTAGGAAGTGTCTCGGACCGCCTGCCTTTCTTCTGTCACAGAGCGGCCCGAAGTGGATCCCATCTTCCACAAACGGCCGGAATGTCAGTCTCTCAGGCACTCCGCCTGTCTCTGTTCCTGAACCTGCAGAGCACCACACAGTGTAGCTTTCTGCTCGCAAAGCAGATCTCCAGGGCTAGGTGTTCAGTACCCAGGCTTCCACCCCCTCCCCGCTCCGCTTGTCTTCATCCTGTCAGTGAGCTGGGGTGGGGGAATGGCCTGGGTCCCGCTGGATCAAGGCTTTGGTATGTTTCCCTGTTTCATGAGGTCTGCTCTGTTCATGATGTCTGTATGGAGTCTGGTGCAGCCTTCTTTCCTGTTGCTGTTTTAGGGTTAGTTGTATTAATTAACTATATTTTCATACTATTTGTGGTTTTGGGAGGAGTTCGCTGTCTCACCTCTCATGCCACCACCTTGAATCTCGACTTACCGTATTTCTTTGCATTTGTGCATTTGTTTCATATTTAAAATTTTCTCATAATGCACCATGTAATAGATGACACATTTAATATGGTAGCGATGGTCCGTTTTTTCCCTAAATGCCTTCGTTGAATTGATGATACTTCTTACATATGCAACATCTTAAATTGGAGGAGATATGCTGCCCTAGGCCTGATGAGGAAAAACGGGCATCCTGCTCAGAGCCAGCTCTGACATCTCTCTCCAGCCTCCCCACACACCCAGGCGCACATCAAAAGGCAAGCCCTTTGCCATTCATTCACTCACCTTAGAATCCACACAACATCAATTCTGCTGTCCTCTTGATTGAACCAGACCAAGCCCGCCTGCATTCATGGAAGAATGACAAGGTCACACACACAAGAACCCATGTGATGGGAGATACTGTGTGCACTTTTGGAGAATGCAGTCTGCCAAATAGCGCTTCATGGAGTCAAACTAATAAGAGGGTTGGGATCATTTCTAAAGGGAAGTGGGTGGCAAGGGTCATGAACAAAAAGTGACATTTTGCTCATTTCATTGTCCCACAATCATTTCTTTAAGGAACAGGGAGATACACCCAGAAAGCTCAGGTGATTGGGGTTTCTCGTGGAGCCACTGCCGAGAGTGAGGAAAACAGAAATGGCAGAGAGTAGTCAGTACGTCCTTCTAAGCTGGGTGAGCTGAGATGTGAAAGTCATTTAAGGCAGCTGTATTACTGTGTCATTCACAGCTCAGACATTAGTTGTTCCCTTCTTGAGAGGGGACTTTAGAGCTATTGTGGCTGCTTTTGGGGGTTCCCTCACCTCATTTCTCTAGCCATTCCTGATCACCTTGCTCCTTGCCCCTACCCTCTCCATGGCGAATATCCCCTACAGCTTCTAGAATATTGTGCTGGTCCAGTGTCCATCACTGCTCTAGTGTGCTGTATCCATCAGTGGTGGGGCACTCAGTGCTTCCAGACACCTTCCCAAGCTGCTGAGGGCAGCTTCCTCTAACTTTGATTTTATCAGTGTTCCTGGGGCACTTGGGAGACCCAAGGGTAGGAGGGGGAGTGACTGCCTGTCTTTACTTATTTCAAGGGTCTTGCCATAGCAGTTTCTATTAACACCTGGTTTGGGGGTAAAATTTTAGAATATGGATTTCCAAGAGCTCATATTAAATATTAATGTGAATCTAATCATCTATCACAGGCATCATTGCTTCAGAAAGGAGTTTCTTTCCCAACTGACTCCTACCTGAGAGCTAACTGGGGTCTCATGGCATTTGGCACTAGACAAATACCTTTCATTGCATGCAGAAGTTGATTTCTTAAGGTTGGTACAAGGGCGAATAAATGGGGAGAAAAGAAGATGGAATCTCTGGGGGAATAACATAAAAGGAAGTGAAATAACTTCTTAACCAAAGCAACTGGCAAACTCCTCAGCATCTTCCTCCTCTCCTATCACTGTGAGAGTCTATTGTCTGCCTTGTAATTGCTGTCCTTGAGCTCATTTCGTTCTTAAAGCAAAGAATCAGGCCTTTGAATGCAGTACAGACAGAACCAAGGCAGCGTGCCTGAATGTGCCACGCTCAGTGCTCTTGGAGGTCAGGCTTTAAGTGGAGTCAGTTACCACAGTGTTTTGGCCTCAGAGCAAGCCAATCAAACTGGACATTTCTGTAGCACCCTTAGACCCTTGGTCTCTAATACCAGAGTAAAGCACGGTTTGCCTCCCATGAAGGGGCAACATGACAACCCCAGAATGACCAGTGACCTCACAGACCTCCACAGATGTGCTGTGGAACAAACATCAGACCTTCTCTGTATGGACAGGATTAGGCTTCATGTTTCTCTATCAGTCAGTCAAAAATACATACATTTATAGTGATCAGAGAATGAAAAGGAGCCTAGAAACAACAGGCTGCCGCTTAGATCTATAATTTTTGTCTCATATATACAGGCACAGAGAAATGGAATTTAAGAGGCTGTATTTACTTGATCTTTTTGTCATAATCTCTTAAAATCTAACACATACCAGAATTTTGGCATGGACAGATCCAAGTCTATGGCAAAAATAATTATTCAGGGTACACATATAACTCTTTATATGTGCACAACTCTTCATGTACATATGTATTTTATTCCTAATGCCTTAGTTCTTGCTGCTGAAAAACTCTACATCTTATAAAATTACTTCATCTGTGAACACGAGTACCAGGAGTTGATCATCAGGAACCACAAATATCTCATATTTGGGAATGGGAAAAATCTTGCAGAGGAAAAAAAAAGTAAATGGCCAGAATCTGCATTATGTATTTCCCAAAGGAAAGCTAATTCTTAGATGAGGAAAAGACTTGGGGTCGCCTGATAGGGCATGGATTCTGACCAGTGAATCTATGTACTATCACCTCAGGGCTCTCTTTTTCAAAACTTAAGGGTGCTTGGCTTCTGGATAGTGTCAGAAAATGGAAGCAACAAATAGTCTTAATTAGTAAAGAATCAGCTTTTCCTACGGGAGATTTTAATCACGTGATACATATGTGAATCTTTTTAAAGAAATTGCCATGGGCTGGGGAATTTCCAATCCCAACCTCTGTTAACCTGTAGATTGAGCAAGACACACATCTGTTATTTAATTGCCCAGTATTTAAAATGAAAAAAAACCTTCCACGGAGAAGGGTCTCTTCTCCTGGTCATATTTTGTCCCAAGTTACTCCTTGTGTTTCTGAGCGTTGTATTCTCCACGGGCCAGGAAGTAGTCATCTCTACATCTCCCCATATCAGGATCACCGACAGCAGTCTGTGCTGCAGTCACAAACCATGGCCGCTAGATGGCAGGAGGGGACTGAGTTGGCGTCCCGGCGGCGGCTCCTTTCACCCTGCAGAGGGAGGAACACTTGTTTCTGTGCTTTTTCTTCCTGCCTCTTTGTTTGACTTCACCATTTTCTGTCTCCCTTACTCTAGCTGTAGTGGCGTGGTTTGCTTTTCAGCAACCCGTCCAAGGAAAGCCATCCTGGCCCTGTCTGTAGGCCGTGCAAGCCGAGAGCACAAGGGCTTTTGAAATGACCGTAGCTCTTCCGTTCCAGCCGCCCTGCTGCCCTTCGCAAACATCTGCTCCCCGTTCCTTCGCACAATTCTTTTCAAATGTCACCCGATCCCTAGCCAGGTGTGTGTTCATATCCCAGAACGGGCATACTGGTCTGTTGCACATAACTTGGGGGTAGTGCTACCGATGCAAGTATTAACAAAAAAAGAAAAAGACAATTTCAGACCGTGTGAATTACAATATCATATAGTCCTCTGATAGGGGTAAAAATGAAAAGGAGATTCTATTGGGGAATGCAGACCGAACCGGCCCCTGACCTAACAGGTATCCACATTGCACTGGAATTGCCCTTTCACAGTACGGACCCAGGAAGAAACCCGAAGGCAACTAAGAAAGCAGATTGCTGTGATAAGTTTTTTAAAAAAGACATTTTAGAGAGCACGTGAGTTTTATTTATAGACGACTTAACCTGAGAAAACAAACCAAATGCTGAATCGTTGGCCTGCAGACCCTCCGGAAAAGGGCTGCAGGCTTTTGCCACCTCTGGGGAAAGCAGCCAGTGAGGATTCCCAGACCCCCGGGGGGCAGCCAGGGTCGGGTCTCCCAGGCTTGTCTTCACAGCAACAGAAGTCTGCTTCCCTTAAGGCAGAGGGGTTCCTCCCATTAACATTACCGGGAGTTATGCTTACAGAGAACCAGAGTGGTGGAGACCCCAGGGTACCCTCTGGGCTAGCCCCATGCTGGCAGAAGAGGGACAGAGTTTTCCCTCTTCCAGACGGACCTGCAAGAGTATCGGGAGGCATCAAGTCAGAAAGTATCTTCGTAGGTGGCCTTCGCCAGGCCTCCCGGCGTTCACCCTAGTGAGGGGTCCCTGCCCCGTGGCTGCCCGGCTCCCTGCTTCAAATCTGCTGAAGAGGGTTCCCTGGGCCTTGGGCCAGAAAATTCCCTGTGCAGTCTGAGCAGTGAAGAGCTTTTCCCTAGGTTTCCATCCCAGCTCTGTTTAGTTTCCAGGTAAATCTTGTTTTCTCCTCTATAAAATAGGGTTATTTTGAGGATTAAGTGGAATAACGAAAGTCAAGTGCTCGGTAGATTATGTGGCTCCTATAAAGTGTATCTCGGTGATTATTATTATTATTCATTTGGGCCTATCTTGGCAGCTTAAACATACCAGGCAGAATCTAGTTTTAAGGAAACACACCTCAATGCTGAGAATGGAAACATTTCATAATGAAAACCAAGCAGGTGTGAAATGAAAATCCCTGCCCTTTCCAGCATGCCCCCCTGCCCCCCAACACACACATACTTGGGGTAAATGAGACCAAGATAGGCCCGGTTTCTCATCTTGCCTCTTCTTTTCCTCTGTGGCAGCAGTGTGATTTATGGCTCTGAGGGGAGGGCCGACCAAACTCAGTTGTTTCAGCTGACCTTCCCTGTGAGTTTTCAGGTTGAAGTGAAACCCAATGGGGTGTGAACTGAAATTCAAGAATATCTCCTTAAAGCCCAAGGCGCTGAGTTCAGTAAGGGATCAAACCAAAACAAAGCAAACCTTCCTCCCTCTTGCTCAGGGCTTCTGGGGCTCACAAAGAGCATGCCACTTCAGAGCCCAGCAAGGAAAGCTCTGCAGCACTTGGCTGGAAGCATTGTTTTCCCAGCGACAGCGAATCCCCTGCTCACCCCTGGATCTGGCCCCGTGCCCGTGCCCGCAGAAGCTGGGCAGGCTTTTGTCCTGGGGACTTGCTTTGTTGGTCACACTGGGAAAGTGAAGCTCTGCTGGAGGATGTGCAGAGGCGTGGCCAGACTTACCTCCCACAGCTACGAGGCAAGTTCTAGCTCTTTCCAAACCACTGATACCTTCTAAAATGAAAAGGTGCAGCACATGAAGAGTTTGGGCCAGGGCATGGAGATCTAGCTTCCCTCTTAAAAGAGAATCATTGGTGTCTTTCTGAAAAGCCAATATTGTTTGTAGGAGATTCTGAGATGATGTTCTTAACCCGGAACTAGAAACTAAAATGTTGGAGGGCGAAATTTCTGGTCAGGGTAGGGGGTTAAAAGCCTGGCTTTGGTGCCAGACAGCCCTGAGCTGGGATCCTGGCTCATAGTCTTCATATTCTTTCACAATATGAAAGACTGTGAAGGGCACTGAGTCCTTCTGCGGCTCTCCTTGTTCCATTTCTCTGTCCACTCTTCATCTTACTCAGCCCGATGCCTTTTGTACTTCATATTCCAATCAGAAGACTACAGTGAGGACAGGGATTTGTAATAATTATGATTATGAAAAGTTACTCAGCAGAGTGCTCGCCACTTTATAGTAATTTCATTTAATCCTCAGAACACTTCTGTAAGGTAGGTATGATTCCCATTTGACCAATGAGGACAGGGAGATTCAGGGAGGATGCTGAAGACTTGAAAATGACCTTTCTAAATGATACGTCTGGTTATGTTAGTCCTTGGTTTAAATTCTTAACATGGATTTATCTTTAGGATAAAACAAAATTCTTTAACATAGCACATAAACCCTTCATGTTGTAAATAGGCTCTGCATATACTCTTTTTCTTTTCCCTCCTCTCAGCCTGGCAAATCCTGACTATGATTCAGGATGTGGCCGATGAATGCCCTCATCTTAAGAATAACCCTACAGTCCCCCAACATGAGGATAAGTGCCCTTTCTGGGTGATCTCATAGCTTCTGAGTCTGCCTCTATCAAGGATGATAAATGCTCAGTTATGTGTCCCTGCAACTAGGTAGGAGCAACTTGGAGGCCAGTGATGTCTTTCATCCTTGTATCCATAAGACTTAACACCCTTATATCCTTTAGACTGGCACATAATAGGTGATCAAGAGATATTTGTTGAAAGAATAATTAAAATGTAAAAAGGTATGGAAATGATAGAAGGGCAAATTTGTGCTCTAAAGAACTTCATGACAAATAGGAGCTGTCTGTGGGTGGCAACTCCAAATCTTAAAGACTTGAAGTATCCTAGTCTAACAATATGTGATCACAAAATCATCATTAGCAGCAGCATTTATATCCATTGAGCACGTGTTAGGGGCCAGCCATATGTAAGCGCTTTACCTTATTATCTCACTTAGTGTCCATAACAACCAAGTGTATGTACAGTGTAGAGTGTTAATGCCTCCACTTTTCAGATGAGGAGTCTGAGTCACAGGTCAGGTGACTTACACGAGGCCCCCTGGTGGTGGAGTTACCCTTGCAGCCTGACTCCCCAGCCCACGGCCTTCACCACCGGTAGTGAGCTACGAGGAATTTTTCGGCATTGGTGGAAAGGGTCATGGTCAGTCAATACTGGGAAAATGCTGTGTTCAGTAGTGCTCAATTTTTAGAGGTTCTGAAAATCAGGTGATACAACCTGCTCACTTGCTAATTCAGCATTTGCCCCGATTTTTGGCCATGGTCCCTTTTCTGCAGTGAATGCCTGTCCGTGTGTCTCAGGTCACTAGAGTAACAAGGACCACAGTTGAAGAAATGCTGTCCTGTAAGGTGGCTCCTTTGATACCCATTCCCACCCTTTTTCCAGATCATTCTGCCACACTGATTCCATTTTGATCTTCCCAAAACAGGGCTTTCATCGTGCCATTTCTCTTCTCAAAAACCGTCAGCAAGTCCCCCACCCCCAAGGGTAATTTCTAATTCCTCAGCCTGACGCCAAGGAGAACTCTTTTTGCTGCCCTTACTCCAGAGGCAGCACTTCTGCAGCAGGAAGACTAGGGTGCCTATGGCCCCTGAGCGAGCTGTTCACATTCCTCATTTTGGAAATTTTGATAGATTCTGCCAAGTTGGTTTTAAAGAGGCTAAAGGCAATGATTTTTGAAAATTTATGTGTTATACACTTTGCCCCCAGAATCTTCTCAGAGACCAGCCTCCTCAAGATTCTCGGGCATTTTTAGGTCATGAACCCCTCTGAGAACGTAGAGGAAGCCGTGGATCCTCTTGGTGGGGGGGGTGATGGTACACCTGTAGACACACTAACTATAAAGATGTTATAATTTCAGGAGGGCTCACAGATCATCTGAAGACCACTCATGGACCACAGGCTAAGAACCTCGGAAAAAGTCCAACCTTCTCCTTCCTTAAGAAACAAGAGTCCCAGAGTTGTCAGGTAATTATCCACATTCAGATAGCTAGAGAGGAGCCGCGCTGGGATTTGTACCCAGATTTTCTGACTCTTTAAAATATCTGTGTCTATTTTCAAGCCTTCTGATGAGGGAAACTTTATTAATTTTACTGCATACCACAATAGGTCAGCATGGAATGCTTATTCCTCATACTTCAATGTAGTGTTGGCTTTGGCAGAATTCACCAAATTCGTGTGACACTAATGCTGGTCAATAGTGTTGAATGCTTTTCCAGAAAATATACTAAATAATGACAACAGAGTGTGAAATAAAAGAGCAGGAAGCAGAATCTCATTAAATGAGAAATAAAAACACTCTACAGTTGAAACAGAATGACAACATGTATAACTATTGGCTATTAAAACAGCAACAGACACAAGAACATACCTCCCCGTTGAGTAAGAGAACAAAATGTGCAAAGCCATGATGATGTCCAGGGTGCAGGCTTGACCATTTGGACATTCCAACTGACACCAATAAATTATCACAGTGAAAGTTTCCCAGAAGAGCAGTTGTAATTGAGAAAAGTGAAAAACTCATGTAACTTTCATATTCAACAATGAAATTAAAAAATGGATTTTTTCCAGCAATAACTATATACAATGGCTTACATTAAATAAAGTAAATAAAGATAATATTAAATAATAACATACTTAACGCATAAAGTTTGCCAGAGAAAAGTAATTATTTTTCATTGTGTAAAAAAAAATCTTTCCAGAATGTTAAGGATGTTAATTTCATCTGAATGTCCTTGTTCTGGTTAAAGCTCACAAACAGCATACTGACATAGATACTCAATTACACATGTTCTTTTCAAACCAAAAATGAGTAGATGTAGACAATAAAAGATCTAAATTGATTGACAGATCTATCAAAACTTTTGGTTTAATTCATGAACAGAATCGTGCATGTCACCTTTAAATTGGGTGGCCAACCATTTTTGGTTTGCCCAGCCGGACCTATCCCGTATTCAACACATAAAGTCCCACGTCCCAGGAGACCGCTCAGTCTACTTCAAATACCACCACCACCACCACTAGAATAACTGTGTCTTCTATAATCTATCTATACAATTTCCATCTGATAACAATGAATTCATTGACAAAGTAGTTAGCTTTCAGTTTTGCAATTTAGCTTTTCTCAGTATGTAGAAAGAGAATGAGTTTTATTAATTTAATATAAAATCATCCACTATGTATCAGTCATAATGGCCAACAGCTGACATTTCTCATATTTACATACCACAATATTCATGGCTCCATTAAACATAAAAGTACAGGAACAAACAAACACTAGGAATAAATTCATTTGGAGAAACTCTAAAAAATATTTCTGAACCATGAGAGAAAAGGGAAACAAACCACTTAAGCAGTCAAAACTATCAAAAAACATGTCTATGCTGAAATGATTGTTTCTTTGCTTAGATGAGAGGGTATTATGTAGAGATGAAATTGGATAGGAATATCAGAGTTCCTGGTTACATTAATGCCACTAATTTACTGCTGAATAACTTTGGACAAATTATGTAATCCAATTTTGTCTTACATGGATCTCTTGCAAAATTACAGTGAAATTTAGCTTGTAGGCAGTATTACGAACCCAAATTAATGATTTTATAGTTCTGCTAATGAAGGTCTAAACAAAAAAAGTAGACAGGGTAATAGATACTAAAGTGATGCCTTGCATTCCTTTATGATTTATGGCAAAATTTAATGTTATGATTTTTTTCATTTCATTGTGTGGGTGACTAAGGTCATAAAAAGTAATTCAAGTTCATCCAGTGTGTATGTGAAGGAAGAAGCCAGGTACAGAAAGCCACACATAGTATGGTTCCATTTATATGAAGTGCCCAGAATAGGCAAATCCATAGAGAGGGAGAGTGGGTGAGTAGTTTTAGGGAGGAGGGAATGACTGCTAATGGTAGAGTGGTATCTTTCCAGGGTGGTGAAAATGTTCTGGAATTAGAGTGGTGATGGTTATTCAACCTCCTGAATATACTAAAAACCACTGAATAGTATACATTTAGAGTATGAATTTTATGGTATTTGAATTATATCTTTTTTAAAAAGTGGAGGGGAAAATACCAAACAGATCTTGTTCTGGCTTTCATGGAGGGTACAGTCTGGCTCCATGGAGGCCTCTGCACTTGTCAGGCCAGGGTCCAAGATGGGATGGGTGGGTCCCAAAGCAGGCCCATCATTTTTTCTGTCCCCCCACCTGATAGGCCAGTGAAGGATCAGGCAGGAAAAGAGTAGATGGTTTCATTTTCCAGCATTAGTTTTCCCAGTGGCCTCCCCAGACTTTTCTCTGCCCTTGGCTCACCCCGACCCACATGTTTGCCCCCCATGGCCCCCTACCCTCCCGTGTGCTTGGCAGAAGCCAAACAAGCCGCTGGCATATCCTGCCAGGTTTCAGTGGCAGTTTCCTCTGGGGATTTCACTCAGGTGCAGCCTTGGGAAAATCATGGCAAAGGGCTGAGAGGAAGTGTTACCCTGGACTTCTCAGAGAGTTTTAAAGATGGGGAACTTTCTCTTGCTTGATGAGAGCCTCTTTTAGAGTGACTACCCAAAGAGGGGAGGGAGGCCCCTGGTGTGTGGTGGGCAGAGTGGCACATCCATTTCTGTTTTTCCTGTAGAAAGAAGAGGAGGAGGAGATGGTGGAAGAGAAGACTTTGAATGTGGAGGTTTGGGGTGGAGGAGGGAGGCCTGTCAGGGGCCTCAGAGATCTGAGATCTGGTCATCCTGGTCAGTCCTGGTGGCCCTGGATTTTTGCTTGCTGGTGTAAAGGTCATCGGTTCCTGCCTAGCCATAGTGGTGTACAGACAGGGTCAGGTGAAAATATTTCTCAGTGTCTGCATTTGTATCACCAAAATTGCTTCTAAAAATAGATTCCCCAGCCTCCACCCTGACCTACTATATTAGAAATCAAAGGGGACCAGACCGGGGTTCTAGCACATTTTCACAACCTTGCTGGGTGATTATTAAGCAAATTAAAGTTTAAGAGCCTCTGGTGGGCACCCAGTCCTTGCTGCTGAGGATTTCAGTTCTGGGTGGGCTGAGGGTTTCAAGAGGGTCTGAAGGAACTAAAAGCAAAAGAGAAGCAACAGCATTTAAGAGCAGCAGGGTTGAGAAGGACTGGGTGGAAAATAAAAACCAAAGGCCAATTCTATTAAAAGAAACTAGCAAACAAAACAAAGCTGACACAGAGAATCCACCCCCCCCCCTCCGCATTCAATCACTACTCCACTCATTCACTTCCTCTGGAAACAAGTTCAGACCAGGTGCATGGTTACTTCTTTTCTTTTTAGCAATGTTGTGCTATTTTAAATGATGCATTATAAATTTTCCTATTACATTAGAGAACCAAGTGCAGGCAAGTGCAATCAATCATGGCAAGTTTGCATCAAAGGATTTATTTAAGTATTTTAAATTAAGCACACAGATTCTCTGAAGCAGTGCTTCTCAGCCTTTTGTAACTTCTAATTCGTCACTCGAGAAATTTATGAGCAAGGTATTCATATATTTCTTTTTTTAATGTTTCTCATACATAAAATAATGTTGATAACATTTAACATAGTTTGTCAATCCTTGCATATCCCCACCTAGGAATTCCTGCCATCCTGTCATACTTTCTTTCATCCCCCACCCGCCACTTTAGATCTCTACTAGAACACCGGGGCAATTCTTGTAACAGCTCACTGTTCCCCGACTCCTCTCTCACTTCACCTTGCTGCTTCCCTGCTTCTTCTCAACTTCGCCCATCACACCTGCTCATCATGAGACAAGGGTACAGGGCTAATTCTAGTCTGGTTAGCAGCCCTTGTTACTTGGTTAGGACCTGGCTTATTGTCTGTCTAAGGTATGGCTGTTGCTGAATGGCACAGGAGGTTAAGTCCCGCTCCCTGCCCCTGTTGTTTTTGCCAGAGCTGTTCTCCCTGCTCTTCTGCAAGGTCCCCTTGTGTCTCGTGTCTGTTGCAGTCTGAGGAACCCATAGGCGGGTGTCACCAAGCTAGACCGTGATGAAGAGGGCATGGAGAGCGACCTGTACACCCCATCCCAGGGGCTGAAGTCAACACAACCCATCACCCTGAGCCCTTGAAATGGCTTCTGGATGGGAGGCCACAGACTAGGGAGAGAAAAGGCTTTTCCACTGCAAAGAAGTATTTAACAAATGCCTTTGACATTTTCAGAAAGACAAACTTTGAGACCTAAGGTTTCAAGTAACCACAAAGTTTTGAAAGGAATCACCTGAGTATCAGGATTGATGCCTGCAACTAATTATTCAAACTCCAGTTTAAGCTCTAATGTTAAGTTTAACTGCAAGTGAGTCTGGCACCATGATAAAACGGGAGAGTTCACCATGATGCCTGAACCTGACATAGCCTGAGGTTACCATCCTTCATATTTCCTAGGGCTCCTTAATTCTTTAGGTTTGGATTAATTGCTGAGACATTTTGCCCTTATTGTTCTGCATTTGTGTTGTTAGGTGTCTTCACTTTTTAAAATTAGGCATCTCACAATAGTACAAATGATTAAAAACCTGGGGGAGTGCTCTGATTAAAATGTTTATACATTATTTAAAGTTACACAGGTAAGAATTGTAGAAGAACTGAACATGATATAAATATAAAACACTTGGAAGAGGAGGAGGTTTAGAGTAAATGAGCTAAATCCTCCCTTTTCATATTAAGGTGTCTAGAGATATTATCTCAAGTTGATAAATGGAGAAAAAGAAGTTAAGCCTCTTATCTAGATTTATGGAGGTAACTGCAAAAGGAACTAAAAACAAACAGTTAAAAGAGGTTGAATCTGGGGAGTGTGATGGGGGTGGGGGCCGAGAGCAGTGGAGCAAGGAGCTGTTGCCTTTCACCTTAAGTTCTGTCCTTGTTGATTTGTTCCCATGCACATGCATTACTTTAGCAGATTTTTTTTTTAGGCAAGAAACAAAAAGGAGAAAGGAAACATGGTAGGACCATAACATTGAGTCAAGAATTAGGTTCATAAACACACATTGATTCGCACATTTGCTGCAGCTGGGCCACACATTTGGCTCTGAGCTGTGGAAGAGTAACAGAAAAGGAACCCCTGGTCAGTCAGTTCAAATTGTCCACGAGATGAAAGCAAACTAATTCTTTGGGAGAATTTTGTAATTCTGCTCTTTGCTATTAAAAGGTCAAAATGAGATGTCTTCCTAAGGAAGACATGGAGATGTGATTAACATCCTCAACAACACCTTTGAAATGTATCACATATTTTTCCCTCTTTGGGATGATTCACAGCCCAGAGAGTTGGTGTCACACCCAAGTGCAAGTCAGATAAATCATTCCACGGGAACTCAGTTCCTTGCTTGGTCTAGGTATTGACTTCAGAATATTTGGAAGAGTAGATGTAGTTTTGTAATAGACAGAATTATTTTTTATTTTTAGAGCTTAATTTCTCTCATCTGAGCTACTGAAAATTTTTAGGTGACTATGAGCTTGAAACTATACTTTCTAAGGAATACCTGGATTACAACTAATCAGTGTTGTCTTTTGAAATTTATCCATGTACCCTCATCTCCAGTTAAGTTGAGAGATAGATATTTTGTATATGAAATTTGTGTCCATGCAGACATAAAGTACTGTTATAAATACAACCACATGTATGTATGCACACTTCCTGTGCCTCTCTCCGGGCATGGAAGCTGTATTCTAGTGTCTTGAGGATGCCCAGGGTGGGGCAGCCTTATACGTGAAGTGGTTATATTTCCAGTACTTAAGCAATGAAAGAACATTGCACAGAAACTCAGATTTAACTTTTACACTAAAAATTGTGGTGTGGTTATTACAAAAGCAATGTACCTATTAAAAATGCAAATATATGAAAAGGAGAGCATAAAACAGCTGTTAATGTCATTAACACTATTTGCCTTTTGGTAAGTTTTTTCTAGGTATATATCTAGACAGATTAAAAATGAAATTATGTAGAACAGTAGTATAGACTATTATTTCCTGTAATATAGGCTGTCCATCTTTCCATGTCATTAGACATTTTTGCAAAAGAATCTTTTTTAAAGTCCACATAACCCATCATCTTGGTATTATTTGAGGTTTTTTTTGCCAATTTTCTACTGTTAGACATCCAGTTTTTAAAACATGATACAGAAACTCAATTTTTATGGTTGAATGTTAGGCTCTTTAATATGCTATTTCCCAAAAGAAACAACGGAGAAAACTGAAGTAGATCCTGAACAGGATAGAAATATCTTAAGGTCCCATTTGACTTATATGGACATAATTTTAAGACATTATTAATGTCCCAGTACTTTAACACTTTCAGTCTTTGAGAGAGAAATCTTATGATAATAAATAGTATGGCTTATTAAAATGCCTTAAAGTATTAACAGCAGACCCTGAAGTAGTTTTATTTTGCTTCATATTTTTTAATGTTATCGGTTAGGCAAGACACTGAAAGTCACCTGGACCTACGAGTCTCCTGTTCCCTTTCCCTTATTTTGATACTTGGGTGAACAGGAAGTATGACAAATACCCTGGTTTGTTAACCTTCTTAGTGCAGTGGTTCTTAAATTGCCCCAGGGATCCTTGGTGTTTTGCAAGCTAGGCTGAGATTTTTTTTTTTTTTTTTGCTAAAATTCATTATTGCATGCTTTCTCCAAATTTCTAGGAAAAAAAAACAGTTACCAGATAGCATTTTCTCATTTCAGAGGTTTCCCTCCACATATTTCACTTAATTTTGGCACCTGCTACAGCTTGTCTCCTTCTGACTGCCTACAAAATCTATGAACAAGCAGTGATCAAATGCGAAATGGAAAAACGCATAAGGAGTCTGCTATATCTAGTCCCATTAACTTTTTTTCATACAGATCATACAGATAAATAGGTAGATAGCATATGTCTTCTACTAGTCATCTTGTTTCTGGATTCTAGTTTATGTAACAAAACTGAGTATAGCAACATATCCTGGTGTTCTTCAAGGAGTATGGCGTCATCTAGGCGTTCTGCCCTTTAAATATGTCTGAGAACTAAAGCTGTCAGTAGAACGTAAGTGGCCAGCTCTTTGGGAATTAGAGCTATGCTAAAAATCATGACTTCTGCCAAAGTCCTTCTCCAGAATGCCCTGGTGGACTCAGATAAAATGCCCCAATGCAAGTGGAGTGTTTTGCAGCAGCACACGCCTCCCATAGTTTTTCATAACCCCAAACTGCACCAATAGTACTCGAACTGATGGAGCACTTTTCTGTGCCAGCTACCTCCCTTCTTGCAACACCCCTGGGGGCGGGGAGGGGCGCTCCCACTCCCATTGTACCCACGGGAAGTGAAAGGTCAGAGGGTAAGAAACTTGTCCAAGGCTGCCAAGCTCTAAGTGCCACTTTTTGCATTGTTTTCCTTTAGGGTTTTTCTCTGGGCCCCTCCCAGCTCCTGTCTGAAGGTGATAGTGAGAGGCATCTGGCACTGTGTTGAGTATGGGATTTCGGAAATAATACCCGAAAGGGGAATGCAAAAGGCTTTTGCTGACTGCTTTGTCTAAGTCTTACTACTTACACCATATTTTGCGTCTTTATTTGTGGAGAATTAATAGTTGGGGGTTAGGGGGTGCCTGTAAGGACAGGGTCATACAGCGTTTCCTACATTAGTGGATGACTCCATTTCTGACACCTATTAGCTCTGTGACCTTGGATACGTTGTGTCTTCTTGCTAGGCCTCAGTTTCCTCATCTGTAAATTTGGGAGCTGGGATTAGAGGAGTGCTCACATTCCCAGCTCTAACCTTCCTTATATACCACTGTGATCCCCCTACCTCCACCCGAAAGGGGTGTGGGATCTGTGAATGCTGCTGTATTTTTCATGAGTGTCTTCATGGGCTTACTACGTGAGTGAGTCTGTAGATTCAGTTCTGAGGCGTTGATGACAAAGGGCTTTTGATTCCACTCACACTCGAGGTGAGAACTTAACAAAATGGTAATTTTATTTGGGATAGGCCCCGCATCCTACAATGCCTGCTCCCAAGGGTGCCCTCTCAATGCAGTGTTCAAAGCACCGCCTAGCACACACATAATCCCAGTGTGGCTTTTTGTAAAGCCAAATGCCACAGACAAAAAAATGGGGCAACTTCTCTCATTTTTATTGTGTTCCTGGCCATTCCAAGAGTCATTTCCTTTCCTTTCAGGGAGATAAAGAGACATATATTATGTGGGCAGAAGATGCTGTGTTCTGGTCAATAACGCAGGCCACAGAGGTCAATGGCTTTAAGCCAAGCCTGGCTGAAAGCTGCCATAAATTTTCAAAGGTGGGGGAGGAAGATTTAGAGACTGAGGTACACTAGCTAAGAGGAGGAGAGACACTGGGCATAAATGGCCCTCTAAAAAAGAACAGAGTATCAGTCCCATAAAATCCTACAGCAGTCTATACAGCAGCCCTGGAATGGGGAGAATTTTGCCCACCCAAGTTTTACTATGGAGCAGAAACAAATAAAAAAAGATCTGAAATAAATCTCTGAGGCCAACCTGTCCTGGGTGGCTGAAACTTGAAGCCTTCTTCTCTGATTTTCTGATTCATCAGCATCTTTAGTGTCGATGAGCCGACCCCAAGCCTGATGGCCCAGCCCCATAAAGCCTTCATTTTGTCTGCTCTTACCTTTTTCCACTGTCTTTCTCAAGGCTTACTTTAGGAATCACTTTAGCACAGAAACATCATATATTCAAGCTACTGAGACTTCCCCCACCCCCAGCAACAACAAAAATCCACAATACCTGTTTAGAAAGCCACTGGTCTATTCACCAGACTTTGTAGAGGGCTGGGAGTGTGTGTGTGTGTATGAAAGGGAGTTGTGTTGTGGAAATGAGGGATGGCTTCCCCTATTCAGGCTAAAATGTTCATCATATGGCATTTGTAATCCCACTCTTACTATAAGTCATGATAAATAATTTTGTCTAATAAAAACTAAGGATATTGTATATAACAAGACATTCAATGAATATACCTGCCACAAAGGTCTCTTCCTCTTCCAAAAATCACTTGATAAACACAAGAAAGTGCTAACAGGGAATCATTACTAGGAAGTTTGATCCCACAAGGGGTAGGAGTTTGTGGCTGTATGTAAGTGTATGAATACATATGCATATTTATGTATACAATAAGGATTTCTCTGAAAAGATAACATATGAAAATGTAGGGATTTTAAACAAAGAATAATTACTTCAGCAGCTTAAAGAAATCTTACTTTATGTTTTATTTACAACTGTAATTCTTCACTTTGGTTGGCATTTTGCAAGCCTTCACATAGCCCTGAATAGTTTCCCAAGCGTTACACATATTTTATCTCATTCTGTCAACCCTCTGAGAAACTAAAGTTCAGTAAGAGTAAACATCTTGTTTGATCATTTTCAGCGGCAGAGCTGGGGAAAAAAATAATAGCAGACTCTGATACTGCACTCGTATGTGGCCAAGTCCATGCCGAGCACATTACAAATACTAACTCATGATACGGCCCACAAGTCTCAAGGAGGCAGATATTGTCATTGCCACTTTACAGATGAGAAAACTGAGGTGCAGAGGTTAAATGACTTGCCTAAAGTCACATGGAGAATGAGTGACTGATTCAGGATTTATAGCCAGGTAATATCCAGGCCGTATTTCCTCTAGGATGCATTTGAAAGGAAACTGCATCTCAAATCACAATTCAGGCTGTGGGCACATTTATATCAGTGGCAAAAAGAATATGATAATTTCTTAGGGAAAAAAAAAACGACAGCTTACTTAACATGGTTGAACAGCATATTGCATTTCTAATTTAACCTGGCTAACACAATCGCCTTGTTAGCTGAGTATTTAGAAGTAAGAAGATATTTATAACCAGATTGCCTAACATGTCCTAAGGCCACCATTTATATCTATATGGCACTGTGCCCAGGAAGGTGTCATCTGTGTCACAAAATCCCTAATGACTCCTGAGAAGGGTTTAAGAGAAGGTGAAGCTTACTGTGCGGCCATAGCTGGGGCAGGGATATCCTGGATGTTTACAGCATAGCTGCCAGACACTGATGAACCGAGTGTATAGTTGTAAATAAAATGACTATCTTGTCCACTGGTTGGATCCAAAGAAAGGCCCCAAATGAGTTTTTTGGAGAAATCTAGAAGTTAATATCAGAGAGTAAATTAGAACTAGAAATAGGTCTTTCAAAAGCTTAAGAAGTTATTGGTCATCTTCATGACAGTCTCAGAATATTAAAATATAAAAAAATGCTTAACTGGAATATCAACAATTGTGGTGTGTTTTAAGTGATGACATTTACCTGATTAGTGCTTTTAACACATACCTCCATGTACAATGTGCTACAAGTGTGTTACTCTCAAAATAATTACAGGATATATAAAAATATTAATTTATAGTATTCTACTGGGGGTATGCTCCATTAATGGGACACTCATTTAAAGTTGTATGATGAATGTCCTCTTTCATTGTATTAAAAAGAACAATTAAACGTGGGCTTCCGCATACTTACCCCTAATTACTTTCTACCCAGGAAGAATTTTATTCCAGAGTCTACTATTCCAGCTATCTTTCATAACCTACTTCCTGAAGAGAAGTTGAAAGAGGAAGGACTATTTATTTTCATTATATCTCTTATGTCCCTTTTCATTAGTTCTCTTTTTTACTACAATTCAAGCCATTTCTTTATTGTTTTATAGTATATACAGTGCTTTTGAGCCCCATAACATATTATTAGTTGCTAGCAAGAATCTTAGTGAAAGAAACTTTGAGATTACATTTGTGTGTCTTCTCTGAAATTAAGTAGAACATATTACAGATAATTGTCTGTTGAGACATGTATCATATATATATATACATACACACATATGTATCATATACATATATATATATACATATGTGTATATACATACACATTTTGGCTAACCTAAGACACAGAATGGTATTATTTCTAGCATTTCACAGTTTTGCTTGTACCTCAAGTAAGAAAGATACTGTTCCCTTTTATTTAAAAAAATTACAAAAACTATTTAGCCTATTTTATTTACTGATATTTGAAAGCTAGTACAACTTAACTCTTCATTAATTCATCAAAAATGTGTTGAGGTTCTACTCAGTGTAAGACACTGAGCTAGAAATTGGGAATGCAAAAATGATTTTTAAAAATTTCCCGCTCTTGGAGCTTAATTCTAACACCATGTTTTCCTATGAATTGAAATGAATTAGATGATTCAAAGAAAAGGTGAAGAAATTGAGGAGAAGGAATGAATTTGAGCTATCAGAACATGTACAACTTAGAAATAATGCTTAATGCATATTTATAAGGACACAGTTTGTAATGTGATCCTTTTCTCATTAACAGGAATGTATTTCAAGACAGAAACACAATTTCCACCAGTGCTACGGCTTTGCAAAAATGCCATATAGGAAAGTGCCTTTCTTAAATTTGTGTTTCGTTCTTTCTACTAGATTATGAGGCATAGTGCTCACTCCAGTATAATGCACATATAGGTATCAGGCAGTTGGAGGTGAACTGCAAGGTAGGAGCTTTATTTAATTTATATTTGTCCGCATTAATCTACTCATAGGTGTGTGTGTGTGACAATCATATATATATATATATATATATATATGATAGTTACAGGGACAAAAAAAGACTCATGAGTTGCTGGACTTAAGGAGTTATTCAGTCAGATTTCCATTTAGAGAAAACGGTTGTCCAATTTCTGTTGACCCAACCCAAAATAGTCCCTCAGTAATCTCGCCATGGATGAGTCTTTCTTCACACATGTCCCTTTTGTGCATACAGAGTGGTCCCTGATCAGTCAGATCGCATATCTAACCCAGAGGCTTTTCTTTGAATTAAAGAATCAGGACACCAGAATCAGAAGGCTAGCCCGTGAAAACACAGCATTGAGTTGTCACAGGCAAGCATGAAAGACATTTAACTGCAGCCTAGGCTATCACAAATTTATTTGCAGTTTCTCTGAATCAGGGACAGAATGCCTTTGCTTTATAAGAAAATGTAGCAGGACCAGGCTTTTCTAGTTCAAAAGCAGGTAGAAGGATGGAGGTAGAGGGGGAGAGGGGAGGGAGACAGAGAAAGAGAGAGAGAGAGAATGAGCAAGAAAAGAGAAAGGGAATCAAGTTGGTGGAAATGGACACCCTTCATGTGAGAATGGTTTCTCAGTCCCTGTAGTTATCCAGCAGACTAAACTCCCTTAAGCATTTTACATCTATGTTTCCTTTTTTCTTTTTCATGTTGATTGCTTTATACACATGAAAGTAGAAGTGAAAAGAAACAATTTTCACCTCGTTTTAGAGAGTAAACCACAGCAGTGGAATGCTTAGTAAATGCCAGGCCTTAACTAAGCACTTTACCATAAAACCGCATAGAATCGCCACAGCTCCCCTTGAAGTTAGGTATTAATGCCCTTGTTTTGGAGATGAAGAAATGGAGGCTCAAAAAGGTTAAGATGGGTGCTCAAAAATCTGAAAGTAAGAGGCTGAGCCAATATTTCTGCCAAGCCCACACCCTGAGTTCCCAATGCTCAACTAATTGCTGATAATGGAAGTGGAGATTTCTTCCCATTATGTATGAACAGACTGGTTTTGTCCACATGCGTCTCAGGGACCTGGGCACAAAGGAGAGCCTGTCTCTTCCAAAGGAGACTGCCTTGTTGCCTTCCACAACAGCTGTTGCTTTGGGAGTAGCTGGGCATTTTAGGAATTATCCATGGTCTTGTGGAGAAGATTGTCATTCTGAGGTCTCAATCAGTAACAAAAGTTAAACTGCAAGGACTTTGGATTTTCAGCGGTCAGTGGTGAAGATTGGTTAAAATGGTCTGTTCGCTACCTGCTTCCCCTCTTAACCCTCATTTAGTGGTTATAATTGGCCATGAGCAAAGTGGTCATCCTTATCACCAGGTCGCTCTTGCCTCCCCTGCAACTCAATAGTTTAAGTGGAGTCCTAACTAATGAGTCTGATTCCTGCCTGACATGGGCTCATTTTTAACCTGGTAAACTCATTAAAACTCTGCTCCTCATTTAGGCACGGGTGACCAGAGTATCATAATTTCAACTAAGTGCACTCAGTGATTTAATGGGCCTTGAGTTTCCTGCATTCCCATGGCGTCCCACCCGAGGAGCTCAATCAGTATCATTAGAAGTTTATTTAGTGCAATGAGAGATGTCTCTGATCTATCCTGAATTCAGCTGAAGGCTTTAAAGACAAATGAAAGCAAACTGCTGTCCACAATTTCAAACAACCCGTTTTACTTTCCCCGTAAATCAGCCAAGGGGTCTAAAACACAGACAGTTTCCAGACAGACCAGGTCATCTCCTGAGTTAATGAGACAACTGGTGCTAAGGAACAGTCCCCACCTCTGCCAGCAGATGCCAGCACTTCCTTTTCTTGTATAAAAAAGGGCCCAGGGGGTTTGTCTCCAGTCCACAGGTTCTGAGATTTTTAAAATAAAGGCAGATTAGATCAACAAAAAACAAACACCACCACCATGACCACACGCACACACACACAACCAAAAAGTTGTTCTTTTATCTGCTCGCATACACAGTTACCACCCAGGTAATCACATCAAAAAGAGCTATCTGTTTTGTCATTGTTATTACTGCTATGTTTGTGTGAATGTGTAGATATCTAACAAACTGCTTCCCGCTCCTCTTATGAAGGACTTTTCAAAGCTCAAACAGGCCAGGTTGAGCTGGTTTCTAATTTTAATGGGTTCTTATGAAGCCCCTGTTGATAGCAAGTGCCCAGTGGATGTTGTAGAACAGTGACAGCTTTGTGAATACTGTAACATATGTAACTTGGACTGGGTCAATACACGGTGGGAAAATCAGATTGTGAGATGGCCAAGTTGTTCGTTTTGGCTGTCTTAACAATCAGTCAGCTAGACCACCTGAGCCCTCAGTGATAGTCACTGATTATTGAGAAAGCTAAAACAAATGGATTGGCCATGCTTTCCGCCAAGGCACATTCAATAGCTACAACCTTTGTCAATATACAGATAGGTGCCATCTTTTGAAAACCAGTTATTAAAAATGACTCCCAGGTCCATCTAAAAGTGAGGCTGCCCTTTGTTGCCAAAAAAAAAGTGAATTCAATTTATTTCAGTATATCTTGCTTGGTAAGTTTTGCACACTGACCTGTTTTAGAAGCCCAAAGTTTATAGACTTTGGTGCCAGGCTACAACAATAATGATTTCTGCCTCACCCTAAATTGCTTCTTTTTTCTTCTTTGGGGATCTTTTGATTTTGTGCTTAATTCAAAAGCTGATAAACAGAACAGTAGTTCAAATACATTTCCCAAATGTGAAGATAAAATTCTTTTCAAAAGACCCAGGCTCCAGAGTGATGAGCGGGACTCCTAAGCTCTTTCTTATAACTGTGCCCAGTGACAGGATGTATTAAGCTGCTGCGGTTCCTCAGTGCTCTCTTTACTCCCACTGGCTCATCTGTGACTGCTGCAGGGTAAGTGCATTGTGTGAGTTGCCTAATCAAATGTCTCTGGGTTGCCAGGTTTAAGCTAAGATGTTCCAATAAAAATGAAGACTGCCTCCTAGTCTTTGCCTACCCTTGATTCAGATCACATCTACTTAGAATGAATTACCTTCACAATATTTTATTCAGGGACCTCTCCAGTTCTAATAGAGATGGCTAAGAAATCAAGAAGCTGCTTATCAAAATTTCCAGTGAGACAAAAAGAGGAAGAGTTAATCAAAGTAGATCAATTCAAGGACAGTATTTCCAGCTTCGTTGAGTTCCCTTATGGTTCAGGTAGAGATTGAGAGTAGATGGGCCATTAAAGAAATATGGCTTTAAAAAGACAGGGGGAATTCAGATGTTTAAAGTGTTTATTATTTATTCATTTATTCATCAAAACTATCTTTAGGGTATGCAAGAATGGGCTCCCCCTTTCTATTTAATCAGCGCTTTGGAGGAATCAAATTAAGGGAGATGACTTAGTGGTAAAATGGCTTTTTCTAGATACAAAAGAATTTTTGTGCAGGTTAGTGGAAGATGGAGGGAAATGGTAGGTAATGCATCAGATTACACTAAGAACAAAGAGGCAAGATGTAATGAAATAATCAAAAACTTTGAAATTTACTGTGGCAGAGACTGTTAGTTGTCTCACCAATCTACATTCATCCATTTAAAATTTTTTATTTTAATAATAGAACCTCCTGAGTTTTAGCTGAGTCGCCGCTCAGTTGGAGATGACATTTTCCCATCTTCCTTGCAGCTTAGGTGTGACTGCGTGACTAAGTCTGGCTAATGAGCAGTGTGTGGAAGCGATGTATAACTTTTGGCCATGCCCTTGAAAAGAAGCTGCTTGCTCTCCAATTTTCTCTTTCCTTCTTCCCCAAAATTGAAATGTGGTATAGTGATAGTGGTTCATTTTTGACCATGTGGATGAGGTGGTGGTTTATTTCTGACCATGCTCACTATGACATAGTGGGTGATGGAAAGAAGGAAGGCACCTGGATCATTCGACCACCTTGTGGAACAGAACACCTCACACCGCTGGACTGCCTTCCAGTGGGATGTTGTTTACAAGAGAGG
Source organism: Smutsia gigantea (assembly GCA_032199065.1). NCBI lineage: Eukaryota > Metazoa > Chordata > Mammalia > Pholidota > Manidae > Smutsia > Smutsia gigantea. Next base: position 78,380 of record JAVSCE010016445.1, on the reverse strand, counting down.
TGGTTTAGCATAGTGCCTTGCTAAGCCATGCTGTGTTCTCAGATCAGCAGGAGCACCTGGGCACTTACTAGAAATGCAGAAGCTCAGGTTCTACCTCAAACCTGCTGAATTATAATCTGCATTAACAAAATCTTCCAACAATTGATATACACATTAGAAGTTGAAAAGCATGGGTGTAGTGGTTAAAAGCATATATTCTGGAGCCAGATCCTGAGTTCAAATCCGAATCTGTGACTTAATTAGCTGTGTCACTTTGGGCAAATTATTAGAACTTTCTGTGGCTGTATTCTCATCTGTACATTTGGGATATTAATAATACCACCTTTATAGGGTTATTGCAAAGATTGTATCCGTTAATTTATGTAGATAACTTGGTGTAGTGCTATATAAAGGCTTGCTATTATTATAAAAAAAAACTTCCATCTTGTTTAAGCCATCGGCCTCAGATAAAACTGTCAAACCAATATCTTAACAAATTCATCCACTTAAAAATAATGTTAAATAATGGATCTGCGTGAAGATTTGTTAAAATAATGGATCTGTGTGAAGATTTGGAAAAGAGTAGAAATCGTGTCAACTCTTAGAACAACCAGCTCCTTCAGGATGATCTTACAGTGAAATTCATTTACATTCAACAAATATTTATTAACTGCTTGCTATGGGTTAGGCATTTTTCAAGGTGCTGGGGGTGCATCAGTGAAGAAAACAGACAAAAACTCCACCCTTATGAAACTTATATTCTAGTAGAAGTGAGAGAGGGGCATAGAGATGGAGACTATCAAGTTTGGGTCTCATTATCAGGTTGTGGTTTAGACTGGGTTTCCTGATAACTAGGTTGCAAAATTTAAACACCATAAAAAGAGGAAGTGAAAAATAGATTGAAATCTCCTGGGCCCTATGAGAATGTGGTTATTGCAAAATCTGTCCAGGGCCAGCAAGGTTTTTGCATAATGGAGAGACCTTGTGACCACAGGACATTCTATATTCGAAAGCATCGTCCGAAGACTCTCCTGAGTGTGGAGCTGGGATGTAGGTCTCCAGTTAAATTCCTTGATCAGGCTCACCCACTCTGAGGAGCAGGCAAAGGGCTCCTCCATGAGGCCTCTGATGAGTATCACTTCCTCTTGGGAGAGGCCTGACCATAATGGGAACCCATGCGTACAACTTTTTGTGAAGTATCCAAATCTCATTTCTTTAAAATTGTATTGTTTTTCTTCTTAAGTTGTCAGTGTTCTTTATATATTCTAGATAGTCTTTTTCACATCTGTGACTTGTCATTTTCTTAACAGTGTCTTTTGACTGGGAAACATTTCTTATTTTTATCAAATCCAACTTACCAATATATATATTTTTAGTGGTTTGGATTTTAACCTAGTGTCACAAAGATTTTTTCCCCTAACTTTTCCTCTGGAATTTTTATAGTTTTTGTTCTTATATTTAGGACCATGGCACAGTTTAAGTTAATTTTGTGTAAGTATGAGGTAAGGGTCAAGGTTTATCTTTCGTTCCATACAGATTTCCAGTGTCCCACACGATTTCTAAAAAAGAAAAAAAAAAGGACTATGCTTTTTCCATTAAATTGACTTGACGCCTTTGTCAACAATTGACCACAGATTGAAAGGTATATTTCTGGATTATTGATTTATATATTTATTCTTACACAAATATCACTGTATTTTGATTACCATAGTTTTATAATAAATCCGGAAATTAGATGGTCTAAGTCCTCCAAACTTGTTCTTTTTATAAAATTGTCCTGGCTGCTCTGAGTCTATTTCCATTTTATATACATTTTAGTAATGTTGGGAAAGCAGGTATAAACATGGGCAGTTCCAGGCCAATAAGCATGAAGGATTGGAAATCATTGGTTTTGCAAATTCAGCACAACTGTGAATGCATTAGCCAGTAAAATAGCATTTTCTACCAGGCTTCCTCACTCTGTCTTATTTTGGGATTCTAGAAAGTGCATATTATGTTAGCTTCTGGTTATAAGACTATCAAAATGTTTCCCTGGGCTTTCCAATAACTTCTCTGGAAGAAGCAATGCAACTGGATTGTATTTTGCACAGAATGTCCATCTGGAAACTGTCCCTACCTCTTCCTGTGAGATACAGAGCTGTTGTCTCTTTGTAGGGGAAGTTTTCTTTAGCCCACATCTGTGAGAAGCAAAATCTGGAACTAATAATACACAATAATTTTGTACGTTAACTATTAACATTTTGTAAATTAGCAAACTTAAGTGCAAATAACTTACCCAGAAACATGGATAGTAATTCCAGGGTTTGTCTCTCTGGATTGTGAGCTCTGGAAGGACAGGGGCTGTATCTGTTTATTCAGTGCACTATCTCCAGATGCCTAGAATAGTGCCTGGCACAAAATGGACACTAAGTACATCATGAATGAGTGAATAAATGAATGAATGAATTCAGCTCCTGAGTTACACAAAGCAAGTGAAGTCGTTTTTACAGGGACTGTTACTTCAATTATTAAAAGAGAAGTCTCTTGTCCTGCCTCACAACCTTGCAGCTATGCCTTCTGAGGCCTGACAGTCTTCATCTTTCCAAGAAAAAGAGAGGATGCTGTCATCTCTTTCTGTAGTTCAGTTAACCATCCTAAATATATATACATTTCTAATTCTGAAAAAATTACTTCATTTCTTTGCATTTTCAGTTATCCCCTGTTATCAATTCTAAGATACATGTACCTTCACATTTTCAATCTCTGAAATAGAATATGCCCCACGATTAATGAATCATGGTTTAATTGGCTGTATTGTTTTCTGTGCAGTGGTACGTAAGATAATGGTGTGTCTTTATAGTTAATGGTCTCTTGGATTTAAAGAGATAAGGTTGTTCATCTGTAATATGAAGATGATAATATTCATGTTGGAGTAGTGTGAAGTTTCAGCAATGAACTTTGTTTGCTGGTAGGAATTGTAGAACGAATGAAGAGCTGGGTAAGAGTAGGAAGTCAGGTTCTTTTTGTGTGTGTGTGATAAAGTAGTGAAGACTTTATATCAGAACAAGCAAGAGAGACAAACCTAACAGAAGATTTAATTAATTTAGTTGAATAGATTAATTGTCCGGATGATTTTAGACTCCAGGGTCTCTCTATGGAAAGGTCAGTTACTTATGTATACAAGATATTATTCAAAAAGCTTAGAGGCAATGCTTAGGACAATTACTGTATATATACATAGTAAGGAGAAAAAAAAGGTAGTTTTCCTATTTCCTCTCCTCAGTAAGGTATGAGATTCATTGTAGGAAAAAATACCTTCATATAGAAAAGTCTTAATTTCCTGTCATCCAGGAAAGAAAAGGTTTTCAGCTCCTGGGTCGAACAAGGAAACCAAAATAGGATGGGTGACACCAGTTTTACATGAATCTCGAGACCATAATCTAACTGTAGTTGCCATCTTCATTACTTTAAACAAATTTCGCATCCTTTGTCTACACCAAACCAGTACACTGAATTTTCTTCCTTAGGAAGTTTTTGACCAAATTGGAATTAATCTCACTTTAAAATGCAAGAAAGGATAAGTAAGACTAGTGTTCACTTTGTGTGACACGTAAAACAAGCATCCCTCTAACAGCAGTGGCCCAAGAGGACCTGGCTGCAGGAAAAGTGACCCCCATTAGGTATACTAAAGGCTCAGGGGGAGCCCATTTTCCACAAAAAAATCCCTGCCAGTGTTGATTTTTAATTATACTCATATCTCAAACAGATCTTAGGTGCCTCTATTGGCAAGACCAGAGCACATATACTTGTGTAAAGGGTTCAGAGGGCCAACATTGTCTAAACTAGTCAATGAACATCTTTGCTCTATGATTTGCCAGTGTGTTTTAGGGGGCACTGACAGTGGTAAAGGAATCAAGAAGCCTGGGTTTTTGGACAACTCAAACATTATTTACCTAAAAAGCAATGAGCAATGGGGTAAGTGATACAAAAATAGGTAATGAGGTCCCTCCCACCAATATTGCTGCTAAGATTATTTAGTCTGACTTAAAATAAAGCAGTATAAAATGACTTCTTCCACACACCAGTAAGGACAAGCTTTGCACTAATGTTTCTCAAAAGCCAATTATGTCTCCAGCTCTACGTTCAGTTTAGCAAGTTTTTAAAGAATATCTTAAGTCAGAGCCGAGGCAAAAGAGAACAAGACATGCTCTATCCAAAGTCACTAGAATAGAAAGAGCTCTAGCACCCAGTGGGCGAGAGCACATTCAAGTCTGAGATTATGAGTCTGCGACAGTTGATTTTTCCCTTCTGTCACTAAGCAGTCCATCTTGGGTGACTTGAATGTTGCCCATTCAGGTGGCCTTGGAGAGGCCTCTGAGCCCCTTATAGGTGGCCTGGTTGGCAAAATCTAAATCAGATTTCTGTATGGGTGTTCTGGGACTACTTGGTCCAAAGACACTCCATTCACCTGAGATTCTGTCCTTGTCCCCACTTCTAGGATCCATGGTGCTGAGACTGGGTCAGGCAAAGCTGTGGGAGAGCCAAAAGTGTGCCAGCCTCTGGGTTTCTGCTTGGGGAAGAAGGAGGGCTGCTGCTTGGGGTGGCTGGCCCGTGCAGACTGCCACTCTTCTGTTACCTCTCACTGTGTGGCTCTAGTGTGTGGTGAGCTTCTACTACTTGAAGGTATTGACCACCTCGGTGGGAAGGTGCTTGCGGGGTGTGCAGTCAGCAACTCTCAGCCCTGCCTTTTTGCTCAAAACACCGAAAGCTTTTCTCACTCTGCTTTTTAATCAGAGAATTCATGATGACATGGGTAGCTCTAGCTCTCACTGCTGGGACCCTGTCCATACTGTCAGTGCCATAGAGTCATGTCAGGGGAGGGCATATTGGCCTCTCCTTAGGCTTCCTTAACAAAGCCCTGATACTTGTGCTCTGAAATTTCTGGCTTCCAGGGAATCTTGCCCATGACTGATGGCAGAGGAGTCCTGGTGTGGGGGTCCTTCAGGGCATTGCCTTGGCTGAATGCCTATCCTGATGGGAAAGGGCATCTTGCCTGGAGGCCCAGTAGGGTTTAGAGAATGCCCTTTGGCTTTTCTCAAAGCCATTGAAAGACTGGGATTCAGGTACTTTATGTAGAATTCTGGACCTGAGTCCCTACCACCACAGTGAAATGAGATGATGATCATGCTGACAAATATTAATGAGGAACACTGTCCAGCTGGTGCAAATTAGCAAGGCTTCCCTGCTAAACAGTCTACCAAACTGTTCTGTTTCCCTGCCATTATGGGGCTGCCCGTGGCTCTAGGACTAGAAGACTCCTAAGACCATCTGCTGGATGTGGTGCAGTTGGACCCAAGCCACGGTGTCTTGGACACCAAACCTGTCCATTCCTCAGGCATTGAGTGGCAAGCACTGGCCACTGTAAGTCTCAGACTCCAGCGTTAATGTTGCTCTTGAAGAGCCTAGTGTCATTGAGCAAGACATAATCTCTTTGAGTCTCAGTTTCCTTGTCTGAAAAATGAGGATAAAATACCTGCTTTGTCTACTTCACAGAGTTCTTAAAATGTCAAACAATCCTTGTTCTTCTTCGGTTTTATGAGGCAGTGGAGGCATAAGATAAGTGTGTGAAATAAAAGAAAATGTGTGTGAAAATATTTTGTAAAATTTAAAGGGACACACACATGTAAAAATCACTGGTTTTGACTTTTTAATAGTAAATACAGGCTAAAATGTCATCATTTTTATGCTCAATTCAAGTCAACTAACACTTTTGAGGGCCTGCTTTCATACCTAACCCTTTGGGAAGGAGTGTTAAGTTATATGCAGGCACCTTAAGTACTGAAAGGCAATTTTTATGTTGTTCGCTCTCTGTCTCAAAAAGCAGTTATGTGGGAAGGAAATAGAAACCAATGTCCTGGGGTAATGTGGCTTTTTTCCCCTAAGACCCATACTTTGATTTTTGCTAATCCATCTCTCATTGAAAATGTGTCTGTGTAGGGAAAAAAAGTGTGGGTCCTTTAGCTCAGGGCTAGAGATCATTGGTAGAACACAGGAGGGAAATCAGTGATGGAGGGAAAGGGTAGAAGAGAAAAAGAGGGACCTGGAATTGGAAAGAAGAAAAGACAATGTACAAGGAAAATCAATCCTCCCAGTGTGGCGTGTAGAAAGAATGGACCAAGCTGCAAAAATGGAAAGTGGGGAGCTCAGATTCAGTCAATCCGATGCCAGGTGGACATGCTTTAAAAAATGAGCCTATTATCACTGAAATTCATTTGACAGAGCTTACGTGTAAGAGTAAGTGATGATCAGTCTTGTCCACAATCATAAAACAAGGTGCCAGGGTGATTTATCACTCTATTCTTCTAATATACCCGAACTTTAAGAAGCATCTATAAATTTGGGTCTTACTTTAAAAAAAACTCTTATGATGTCATTGTAAATTAGCCCAGTCTCTGGCACATTCAATAAGTAGGCATTCAATAAGTGTCTGGTAAATACACAAAACTGAAAGAATACAGACCTGCATATGTTAATTTGTTTTCGAGTCTTGAAACAAATACATTTCTCTCATTATTACCCTTTTATTTTCTTACATATGAGACTTTCAATTAAGACTCCTCCTGGCTATGTCGATAACTTGATAACAGCTGGTATTTATTCAATGATTGTTGTACCAGGCACTGTGCTAAGAAGTTCACATGATCTCAGTCAATCCTTGCAACATAAATGAGCACATGATTACCCCACTTTAAGGATGGGGAATGTCAAATTCATGGAGGCTACGCTTAGAAAGGTTAAGTAACTTGGTAAAGGTCACCCAGCTAGTTAAGTTAAATCAGGTTAAGCAACTGCATATGGTTTTCTTTGATGATTTTATTTTCATAGAAGGGGCACTAGGAAATGGATCAAGAATTATAACCATCATTTTCTAAGTGGTTAAGGCCAGAAGAAAGTGTGTACAATAAGCGTAAGCTATTATTAAAACATGAACATTTACCTGTTGGCAGTGACCTTAAGAACAGATGGAGTGGCTAGGACAGATACTTTCAAATGCTTTTGATGGCAACCAGAGTAAGAAATGCATTTTACATCTTAAACACACACACACACACACACACACACACACACATTCTCGTATACATTTGTACATAACTGAAATAAAACTCATAAGCAATGTTTGTTATTATGTGTGATGTACATTAAAATTTTTGGTTCCCTTTTCTTCTCTTCCCTTCTCTTCCATTCCATTTTATTCTACTCCAGTATTTTAAATGTTGGTTGACATGCACTTAATTGTTTTCACTATGCACTAACAGGTTGTGATCTACAGTATGAAAGCCACTAAGCTCAAAGGCAATAAAGGTGGTAGAAGGAAGATGGACTTTTGACTCAGACAGTAGTGGGGCTTGAATCCTGGGCTGCTATTACATTAACTGTATGGGCTAAAGCAATGACCATCATTGAGCTTTAGTTTATCATCCATAAAATGAGGATAAAAATGCCTACCTCAAGGGGTTATTGAGAAGAGTGAGCAATGAACATAGACACCTACTCTAGCACTTAGCATGTCTCACAGTATGAGACAGATGTGTAATGAGGCATTTAAGAATGTGGAATGCTGGCCCTAGTACTAGCTAGTTGTGTGAGTTTAGGTAAGTAATTTCTCTAACTTTCTCTCTAAGACATGTAGTCTCTTTTAGTTTCAGTTTAGTCATCTGTAAAAAGTGGGATAAACTGTAGTACCTAAAGATATGATAATACATGTAAAGCCCTTAGCATACAGCCTGTTGCTTAGTAAGTACTTAATAAATTATTGGCTACATCAGCTGTTCAAAAAATGTATCTATTATTATCGTCCAGCCACTTAGGGCTAGCCTAGAAGTCCTGGACTAGGTTACACTATCTGTTTTAATGAGACAAACTCAGGATTGTGTGTACATGTGTGTGTGTGAAATCAGAATTGCTGTGTACTTTGCTCATCCATATTGTTGCCAAATCAAACTTGTCTGCAGCAAAGGAAATCATTTTAGTAAAGAAAGGTTAGATCCAAATTGGATTTCTTCTCCTTGTTCTTCTTTGAAAGTGTTTCCACAAAATCTAATCTTTGGCTTGACATTAAAGACCTATTTTCAGTGAGTAGACTTTACCAAAAAAAATACATAAGAAAAATATGACTCTGCAGAGCAAGTAGTCGGAAGTGAGTTTAATTGTTTTGAGGCCAGCTAAAGAACTCTATGGTATGGCCCCTGCCTTACTCCTTCCCACTCTTTGTGTGAAGGAGCAGCTGGGCCTCCAATTGCTTTTTTTACCTTCCCCTACATCTTCCTTTAACGTGTCTTACTTCTGACCCAGGTGTGTATGTTTAGCTCTGTGCTAAAGGGCTTTGGCTTCTGACAGACACTCGTCACCAGTGTGAGAGGCAAAAATAGAGGAGCTTTCAGTCCTTCCCGTGCCTGGGGTGCCAGGCTCCCTGACTGCATGGGCTTCAAGAGGCATTGCACCTAAGATGCCTTACACGTGGAGGTAATAGCCTTCAGAGACTGCTTCACCAACTCCCACAATTGTGTAAGCCAGTTCCCTGTAACAGACATGAGGTAAACGGTGAACAGATGAAAGAAGAAAGAACATTCAAGGCAGAGGGAACAGCATGAACAAAAGCACGGAAGGGAAAAGGTAGTAGTAATATAATGCTTAGCCACTGGCACACCACTGGTGCTGACTCATCAGAATGAACGCTGGTCCCAGTGCAACCAGTCAGTATGAATGTTGCCTATCATGCTGAAACAACTCCTCAAAGGCCCTGGCTTTGTGCCTTGAATTACTGGGTTATGGAAACTTTCTGAGGAGAAGTCTGGGGAGCTCTTGAGGTGGTTAAGGGCATTTGGGGAGATCTGTCAAAGAGATGACTATTTATCAACTGGAACAGAAATGTTTTAATATTTTAAGAATTTATATTATAATGATATATTCCCATTGAATGCCAGCTCTGAGAAAATATGTGGGGATGTGTGATGAGAGAAAGTTGTTTAATGTGACGGGGACATTGTCTGATGTGGTATGTGGCTATTGTTTTAAACCCAGTTACTCAAGTCAATGAAAATGTTGAAACTGATTTAAACTGTTGTGTCTTATGTGGCCACATTCAAAATAGTTATTAAAACTGGAGAAGTGCAACTTAATCCAATTATAGAAGACTAGGGCCCCACACTTTCAATGAATAAAGGATCAGAAAACAGGAATTTTAGCCTCTTTTTTGCCACTGACATGCTATGACCTGGGCAAGTCACTTACCACAATCCATCCTGGAGCCAGAAAGCAGGGACTTGACTTGGACTGTCCTCTCTTATTTTCTGGATATCTGGAATGCTTTTCCATTCCTTAAAATTATAGCCATTAGGCCCTTCAACTCAGGAATCAAGATGCATTGCACCCAAGAATCTTGCTCTGTACTTCATTGCCTCACCACCAAAATTTAGTCTGGTAATTACTTTATGTGAGATGACCCATTATTACCCTGCTCTCTCTAGATAGCACCATAAGTGTGCAGTTTATACCTTTGATTGCTTTTATATCTCAGCAAATGGTTTACTCGGTATTCCTTTTATATTCTGTAATGTCCCCTGGTAATTAGAACTCAGTATACAGCAAGTGCCTAATAAATACTTATATGTTCGTACATCATTTTGGTTCCAAATGAAAGTTAAAGCAGGACATTGTAAACTAAAATATTTAAGGGTTTTGGTTTGTGTATAGCTCTGTATTATCTCTGCCTCCATTCCACTAACATGAATAATTACATATAGAGTTGGACCCCTGTGTGTGCATGCCTGTAATAGTATTTGCGTGTATATACTAATGGTGTATCAGTTAACTCCTTTTGCTTCAAATGAAAAGGTAGCCTTTTCCAATGATGAGTAAGTATGAATACAAAGAGCGTTTCAGCATCCTTAAAGCCAGTAATATCTCTTGGATAAGCTCAAGCTACTAGAAATTAGTATTTACCACTAAAAAGAAATTCAAATCTTAAACAGAAAAAAAGAATAATAATCTGCCCTGAGATACTTTAAATATTCTTCTCATTGGAAGGTTAGAACATTTGGGCTTAATCTGCTACATTTGAAGACCATCCACACCAATATGCCACTACTGAACTCACTGTTCTTTTGGAAAATGAGAAATACATGTTGAACTTCGTATAGGGAAAAGTAAACAGTAAAATATCGGATGGTTAAGCACAATCTTCTAAATCCAAACAAAAAGCGATATGCAGACTAACAAATGGTAATGTCTGAATGAAATTGCTGAGAATTTAAAATTTTGAATACAAATTCTTTCCTCTCAAAAAATTGTATTAGAAAAATTACAAGTAAAAGTTGAACAGAGATGGCTACAAGAAAAAAAATATCTTGGGGGACACGGGAAAGGCAATATTTACAGAGAAGACAAGTAATGGTTCTATAGCATCTTACTATGCTGATGGACAGTGACTGTAACGGGGTATGTGGAGAGGACTTGATAATAGGGGGTCTAGTAACCATAATGTTGTTCAAGTGATAGTACATTAACGATACCAAAAGAAAAAAGAAAAAATATCTTAAGGCTTTTGAAATTACTATGAGGCAAATTTTCCTTTTTAAGCCTAGAATATTTTCCAAAACATGATGAGGTAGGGTTTTGATCCTTTCGGCTTGTCTTGTTTTCCTATTTAGCTAATATATTTCATTGAATTTGAATATGCTTGCTGCAATCATGAGTGAAAAAAATTAGCATATATATTTAGCCTGATCTTGTGACATACACAAAGCAGAACAGAGTAAGAAGAATTTTTCTTCTCCATTCTATTTCCCTGGAATGAATCATAAGTTGTTCCTCTGTTTTTAAACCATGTTTCAATAGTTCACCTCCCAGCATTATTGTGAATAAATTTCTCCTCTTGGTATAGAAAGCAATTCGCCATTTTCTTCATCTTTCTTAACAATATCCAATCCTTCAACAAGTTCACTTTTTCACCTACACGTGCAACAGGGTGTGAAAAGTTATTAAATCTTAGAAAATTTCTCATTCCTCAATAGAAAAAATGTCTCATAATCTTTGCCAGTACTCTTTAGTCCAAATTGGTCTTCTGAGTTCATGTTTCGCCTCCCATCCATTTCCTTTCATAAAGAGCATCACGGAAGCCTTGCTCATTAGCGTTCTGAGGCAGTCCTCTAACATGGGGTAGCTCTAATGCACTTTGTATTTAGTTCTTCCATGTTTCTACTTCTTTACATCACACTCTCCTCCTAGTGCTGAGGATAAGTGAGCCAAGTGGAAAAGGTTTTGAACCCTTGGCAAATTTCATCATAAAACACACTAAAATGCTATAATCTGTATGCAGTCTTCATTAAGAATATGCACCACCTGCTTGCTGAAGCCACTGCACAGCTCCACTCATAATCACCATGCAGGGGCAGCATTAGTTAACGTTATTAGACAAATGTTGAGATCTTTTGCACGTTCATAAACATCAGGTGGGAAGGAACTGCTAGATACAGGCCCAGTGGAACTTTTTGGGATGACTCAGGTTTGTGCGTTAGCTAATCAACTAACTTTTTGAGCATCCTTGAAGAACCAAAAAGGCTAGAATAGAAGTAAGTTTGTTTATTTTCCCAAATACTTCAGGGAGAGTGTCAGTTTCCAACTTCAGTAAAGAAAGTAGAGGGTGATCGTTATAGCCTTGTGCTGTTGGGCAAGTCACTTAACCTCTCTGGTCTCCGATTCCTCATCTACAAAATGGGGACAATGATTTTATCTACCTCATAGGGTTGGTATGAAGATTAAATGAGTTAATTCAGATAAAGCACTTTGAACAGGTCCTGACTAGGTGCCACGGCTACCACTACAGCACCCTCACCATCAGTTTTTGTTTTGCTAACTCTGCTCTATATTGTTCATCTAAATATACTGGGGAGCCCACAGAGCCCAAAGTGGAACCCCAGAGAGTGATCTGACTCTGAAGCACAGTGCCTTCTCTTGTTCGTTTCTTTTTTTACCTACATTCTTGGAGTACTTCCTAAGTACCAGTTGCTATGCTAAGCATTTTGCAGGTATTTTCTCATGTCACCCACACAAGCCTAACAGGATAGACAGTATTATGATTTCCATTTTATAGATGAGGAAATTGGAGTTCAGGGAAGTTAATTTGCTTATAGAGTTAAGATCCACTGAATCTAAGAAGTAGACAAATGGACTTATAATTCATATTAACTTTGTTTTAGGTGTTATATTCACTTCAAGACTAATTATGATCTGTTTAGAGCTGAAGAAGCTCTTAAGTGTTATATTCACCTCAAGACTAATTATGATTAAAGTTTTTAGAGCTGAGAGGACCTTTACACTTCATATAATCCACGTGAAGGATTTAAGGCTCAGAGAAGTTAATGACTTCATCCAAGGTCACACAGCTAGTTGTGACCAGCCAGGACCGAACATTTGCAGGGATCCCTGCCCCTACAATGCACTGCTTTTTATCTTAATATTATTTTACATAATTAATAGATGTCGTCAAGTGTGAAAATACTTAATTATGTATTTCTCTCAAGACATAGGTTTCTTTAGCAAGGAAATAACATCCTTAAATGGGAAATTAATTGAAGGGAGAAACAAAATACTTGGGATAGGTTTTTTTCTTTAATTTAAAATTGAACACAATTGCTTTAAGTGAGCAACATCTTAAAAGATGACATTAAAGTCAGACCCCAGCAGCCACAAATATGATCATAAACGGTTTACAGTGCCTGTTTTACCAAGCATTCTTCAATCCCATCTTCTCTCCAGTGTTTATAACTAGCACAGAACGGAGGGAATTAAGAACAGTCTTCTCTTGGCTTCTCTAAGAAACTTGAATTCCTTAAGGCAGAGAAGAAAATTCCCTCTTCCTGCATCCACGACCCCCATTGCTTTCAAAGCACATACACACATACCCACACAATTATTCCTCCCAGAATGAAATCTACTCTTCTTTTTTCATCTATTCTTTCTCACAGCCTGCACCCTCTCCCCCCAGATCCCATCCCCAAAACCTAAACTTCAGAATTTGGCTCAGTGACATTATTCAAGATCAAAGTCAACTGATAATTTCCATGAAAATCAAAGTAATTTCAGTCTCACTCCCTCTCTCACTGAGCCTGGGTCTCATGCCAGTGAAACATGAAAAACCCCACACTTCCCCTTCTCCTCAGAATGAGACTCCACGCTCTCTCTTCCTTTCTTCTGGTGTCTCCTCACTTCAAGTATGTTACTGCTTTTTTGTAGAGACATTTGTAGAAGCTTTTGGCTTCAAATTTAAGATGCAGCTGCTTTTAGGGTCTCTCTCTCTCTCTTTCTGGAATAAACAAGTGTCTGTGAGGCTTGAGGCTAACATGAGAGAAAAGGAACAAGAGGGGGTGGGGGAAAGTTGGAAAATGGAAGGACGGGAGATGAAGTGGGGATGGTAGGAGAATTATATTTAGTGATTTTCTGAATGTCAGGTATCATTTAGGTATAAGAAACATATCTCATTTTATACAGGAGCAGCCTCAAATTCATAGAAATCACTTCAAATGTTCAAGGTCACAGTTTTAAATGGCCTGGTTAAAACACTAACCCAAGGCTGTCCGACCCCAGAGTCCAAGTTTTGTGCAAGGATATGAGGTCAGTGGCATCAATATGGGGAAAAGTGGGAGGGGCTGTATGCAACACTACGATCCTACCATTATACACTTCTGTTGACTTGCTTCATACATTTTTGGGATGAATTATCCATTGGACCTTGTTTAGCACAAATAATGAGCCCAAAGCAGCTACAAGCTAGTCCAGACAGGAACCCTCCCTTCTCATATTGTCAATAGACAGTCATAAATATTCCTAAGTACATGACTGCATGGGGGCTGAGTAGGTTCTGACTCTGCCCTTAAAGTGGAAGGGCACACTATTTGAAATCACTGCTGCCTTCCAGAAACCCTCCCACAAAGTCAGTTTCCTTTTGACCAAGGTGTCACCCAGGAAGTTCCATGCAAATGAAAATAATTTTTCTCCTCAGGAAATAGAAATAGAAATTCTCCACTCAGTTAGGAAACACCTTCAGAAAGGAAAAATATAGTAATTTTTTTTATTTGAGAAGAAAATATCAAATTCCTAACTCAGGAAATCTCTCTAGAGTCCACCTCTAGTAAGAAAGCTCATTTTATATTTTGCGAGGTTTATGAGAAAAGCATTCCGCTCTAATAAGTAGCTATTTGAGTATTATTCCTTGGGTGTTAAATTCATTTGTTGAGTCTAGCATGAAGACTGGTCCCCACAGGAGTTATAAGTCATCCCAGGAATTATGACATGAAATGTTCAGAAATCCATTATTAAAAATGAATGTTTTCTTTTGCTACTTTTCTGCCCAGTGGGGAAAAGAAAGAAAAGAAAAAGTACCCTACAGATTCCATTGAAACAAATAAACAAACCAAATCCTAGAGTGTATATACAATAAAATCTTGGCTTGACATAGGGTTCTGACTTGGCAATATGAATCAGCAAGTGGTTTTCTGTATCTGACTGGATAAGAATATGAGGAAATGGAAGGCAGAACTAACCCTTAATAAGCACACTTCTAATGCCTCTTGCATGTAACTTTGTAGTGCTGTCCCACTTCCACTCTGGGCTCAGCCTTGTGACCTGGCCAATGGGATTGTTAACCAATGGGGTACAAGCAGAGGCTTGAAAAGTGCCTGAGTTTCCACCTGTTCTTGTACTCTGCTGTAGCCATGAGAATATGTCTGTGTTAGGGTACAGGAGGGTGAGAGACACACAGAACAGAACTAAGTCACCCCAGCTGAAACAATCCTAGATCAGTCAACGACCAGCCATTCCCCACACATATAAGCAAGTCCAGCCAAGACCAGAAGAAGCTGAGCTAAGATCAACAAAGCTTCTGAGCACACCTCCCAGATGCATGAATAAAAATGTTCATTGTTGTGTGGTTTGTGGTGGTTTGTTATGCAGTATTATTTTGGCGCTAGATAATTGATATAAAGCCTATAGTGAGCAAATGGCTTCCTGGATAGCAAAACGTATTGTTAAGTTGTATTGAATGTTATATGAAAGTGACAGTAGAGATTTGTGTTAAGATAGATAGTAGCCCTATATGGATAAGTCACATCAGGTAATTAGGGGAAGAGTTGAAAGGTGAGATCATCTTTGTATCAATTGCTCAGGGAAAAGGAGTATCCCTCCAAGTAGAAATTAAATCTAAGAGTAAGAATCATAGTCAGGTGGGTGATTATGACAGGATGTGTCCTAGGCGGGAGCTTTTGTCTTGTAGGGTGATTTTCTAGGATCCATTCAGAATGACTTCTGCTGTGTGAGGACTGACCAGAGCTGAAAAGTGAAGGGCCCAGGAGATCCCATGAGATGATGATGAAGATGGTGGTGATGATAACAGTTGACACTTACTAAGCAGGTTGCTTTATATGTCCCAGGTGCTGTACTCAGCTCTTGATGTATATTAGCTCATTTAATCTTCTTAACAACTCTACAGGTAGCTGTTACTTTTCCCCCATTTTATATAGGAAGCTGAAGCTCAGAGCTGTTGAGTAACTTGCCAAAGAAAAATCACAACTAAAGAACAGAGCTGGGTGGTCATAATCTGGCTCGAGAACCTCTATGCCAAAGGGCTTATGGAACGGAACAGCAGACAGTTGGGTTGGAATCAAACCTTACACTTGGTAAACTGGGTTGTGGATATTCCTTGTACTCTGTTTCTGACTCTGTATGAGAAGGAATTTCATCCCACCTGAGGCCAATATCATGGTGGCAGCAGGAAGGGAATAAAGAGGTAGAGTAGAGAGAGGTGAGATCGAGAGGGAGAACAAGAAGAAATTCTTATTGTGAAAATAAGGTTGGGCACAAGATCAGTTGCCCTTAGCTTGCTTACTTTCCCCAAGAGATTCTCTGCCTGGTGCTATTTCCTTAGAGGTCCTGGGTTTAATTTTCTTGATGAGAGTAGAATTTCCTTAGGTTTTAGACTTGTTAGGCACTTGCTTTTTAAAGCATCTCTAGGCATTTCACATACATTATGCGTTGAATTCTAATAACAACCCTTCGATGATTAAAGATATTTTTATCTTTTGTTTTAAAGATTTGTGCTATTCAAAATGTACTTCCTAAATTGCTGGTAGGCTGTGGACTCTGTTTCCAGTCCACAGTGAGATGAGAAATTGAGATGAGAAACTGGGAGTATGTGTTTAGAAACTTAAAAAAATTAGAGTAATTTTTTGCCTGTTGAATCTAATAATCTAAAACATGAATGTATATTTTATAGGTTTATGTTTTATATTTAATTTTCCTGGTGGTTTATTTTAATGCATTTTATGAAAGCCTTTTTCCTCCAATGGATTGTAAATTAAAGAAATACAGTTTGAGAAACACTTCTAGATAACAAATTGAGGTTCAGAGAAATTAAGTAACTTGCCAACGTTTTAGTCATTAAGAGGCAAGACTCAAAATCAAGTCTTAATCCAATGCTCGTCAAATCAGTTCACTTTTATTTAAATTAATGTCAGACTTCACTAAGACTGTGCCTACCCACAGCAGACTATTTAAATAAGTGTTCTAAGCTTGATTATGGGGGGGCTGGGAGGGCAGTGGTAGGCATTGGGCCTTTCTGTTAACCATCAGTTGCGCCATTACACAGCAAAGAAATGGGACTTTGGAGATGGACTTTAAAAATCAAAATGATACCAGTGTGTTCATGTAGTAGATACAGCCGTGGCATGATTCATGCAGTATTACTTGGAAATAACAGCACAGCTTTTTCCTTTGCTCCTTCTGCAACTCTTTAAAAGACAAATATAGTAAATACATAAAATTCTCATTTAGGAGAAATTGTCTAACAGATCCTACATCCAGTGAAGCAGTTCATTTGGTTTAAAATTCAAAGGAGTTTTTTCCTATCATCTGTTAAACATAAAATCATGCAGTGATTACAGCAAGGAATGGGAGATAGACATGGGCTTTGGAGCAAGACATGCTTGTTCCTGCCTTTGCCACGTTTTTGCTCTCTGACTTTGGCATCATGTTACCATTTCTGAACTTTTTGTCTCATTTGTAAAATGTGAATAATTCATACCTCATAGGATTTGGGGGTAATTTAATAAGGTAACTCATATAGACTGCTCTCATCATGTATGAAACAGGAGGGTAACTACATCAGATGTCCCCAAACTAAATACATTTAAACTGCTTGTTTGAAATACTTCCAAATGCTGTGGCTGTACAATCTCAAAATAATTAATTAACTAAAAGGTTTAAAAAAACTTTTTTCTAGTTATCAAGCATGTAGGCTTTTTCCAGCTAGGAATAAAATAAGGTCATTGGATTAGAAATTTTTTAAATTGAATTAACTGAATAGTTTGAATATTTTATTTCCGTGTGTAGAAAGTCTTATAATTCAGGATGATATTGTATTCTATTGTACACTGAAAAGTGGCTTCATTAAATTTGTGATGTGCTGACTTTTATAGATTACTGATAAGCTTATCTCACAAGGATGTTGGGAGAGTCAAATTAGATTATGCAATATATGGTTTCTGGTACACAAATATATTTCCCCTGTATTCCACTTCATTTACAAATGCTACCATTTTTAGGTCAGTGTCAGTTTATAGCATTTGATTATATACGATGAATAGTACATTTGTTGACTCTCTTACTTCAAGACTTAACAGAATGAAATTATTTGTACTTAGAAGGTGGAAATATATGTACCCGTGATTTAAAGCCACTATGAATTTGCCTTGAAACTCTATTGTGAAATTTCTCCAAATGTATGATAATGAAATCTCTATGATAAATGATTATCAAGGTCTGCACCCCAGTTAGTTTTTGAAGTGGCATGGAGCCTTTGGCATTTCCTCAGTAATTGGCCCCTAAATCGTGTCAACAAGAGCTGGTACATCTTTATAGTTTGCCTAACTGTTCTTGCCTTTAACCATTGCAGTATTCTTTTCTCAGCAAAACACAAACTTGTGCTTTAGACCAGTTGGCTTTCCTTGCAACATCCTGGGGGCTGAAGTCTAAAGCCCCTTTCAGGAGCTCATTTTTGGCAACACTGGAAACAATTGCAGAACACCATACATGATTAGTTAGAAAATAACCTGGAAACACTAGGTAACTTTTTCCCCATCAGTTGGCTGTCATTTTGGTTCAATTGTAGATCCTTCTAGAGCATATATAATAACCAGCTCACAGGATTATTTAAGCATTAGGTGAGATTAGGTATATAAAAGCACTTTCCAAACTATCTGTGATATACAAAGGATATTCCAAGGTAAGGTACTGTTATTTCATAAAATTCTTTTACTTCTAGTGGTTCCTTCATGGTCACAAGATGGCTGCCACACCCAAAGGTTACATGTTTATAGCACAATGTCCAAAGCAGGAAGGAAGGGGTAGGAGGCTTTTTTCAAGAATCTCTTTCTTTTTATCAAACAGAAAAATCTTTCCCAGAGCCCCCACTATAGCAAATTTGCCTTAAGTCTTCATGGCCTGAAAATAGGTCACATATTCATCCCTACAGGGTGAATAATAGAATTATCCATTCCAGGAAGGGGAAGCAGGGTTACCGTGATTTAAGTCAAAGGGACACAAATCGTCTGGTCTGGAGGTCTTTCATATATAGCCTCTAGTCTCAAGAGAGACTAACTTAGCTCTTCGGGGCTCCCCTGCTTGGTGGCTCCCAGCCTGCTTCCACATGGGTACTTCTCTCATCTTAACACCCCCTGGACATCTCAGCTGCACATTCTGATTTTCTCTCTTAAAATATACTTATCATTTCCATGAAGAAAGTATGATAATCTAAAAAAGAATCCTCCAAGTGTGCTTGCACTTTGCTATGTGAACTCTTCCATGTATGTCCCCTTCTCTGTGCCTGTTGTCCATCCAGGGCAATATGAAATTAGAGAGAAATGATGAGTTTTGGAATCAGAGGGACCAGAGTCAGAATCATGACTCCATCACATTTGGTTAAGTCTGGAACTTCTTTGGACCTCCATTTCCTCATCTGTAAAAGAAAAAAAAATACTCACCTCATAGGATTTAGTTCAAGGATAGAAAGTACCTGACATATATAGGCAACCAAGAGACTTGATCCATTTTATGTTGTTATTTTCACCGTCAAGCCGCACATCAGTTCCTGTGATTGCTCTGTCTCCCAAACTTGTTGCCACTGTACTTAGCTCACTTGGGTTGGAGACCTGGTTTTGGTGGCTTATCCTGGCTTTAATGCTGCACTCCTTAAAGACATGTTCATTGCTTTCATGGCTTGTTACTGGATAATAACATCCAGATCAGATCCCTGTGCTCCAGTCTAAAAGCCACAACAATAATAAATGCTTCTGAACATGAAAAAATAAGATAAATGTAATAAACCTATGTCTTGCCAATGGGTTTCAGCCCTGAACAAGTTTATTATGGATTCAGTGAGACCAAAAAATGACAATGGAATGTTCTTGAGGTGAAAGGGTTTATACCCAACTTTATTCCCACAGTGGCAGGTCAAGCACAAGAATCCTGTCCACCTTAGAGCAAGTCTGCATGCAGCAAGCTGGTCTCTACCTCTAGGCCTCTTGGTCCCCACAGCCATCTCAGTCCCTGTCCTCGGCATTGCCACCACTCCAGTCTCTACTTTCCTGCAGCCTTGCAGTTCTGCAGCACAGGGCACTGAGCAGAGCTCTTCATATAGAATCAATAACAATGTATTGCCCACATGTGTATAGTGAGGAAGCAGAGCAGGGCCAGGCAAGAATCCTGGCCACAGGAACCTTCACTTTCTCCACACTCCACCCACTCCAGGATTCTCACCTCTCGGTCTACGTGCCCTCAATCTTCCCTAATCGTTCTTGTGCGAGAAACCTTGAACATTGTAACCAAATTCCACAATAACAGAGTCTACAACAATATACAAATAACAGAAATGATAATAACCCTCAAACCTGAGGAGATCCATTGCCACCAAGTGGTCATCCTGGCTGAGTTAAGCCGAAGGACCGTGGGTGGGCCTTACAATACCCACCTTCTCCAGCCTCTCCAGCAGAAAGTCTTGCGGACACACAGGCTGGTCTTGTCACTTTGTCTCTGGCTTCTGCTTCTTCATCCTCAGCAGCCAGAACTACTGCTCAGGCTTCAATTGTTGCCACAGCTCCGGTAAGATTCTGTTTGATTTTCCATCCGATTTCTCGCTGTCTGCTCCTGCCTTTATCAAATCAACCCACATCTGGGTCCTCATGACCTTCACGGGGCCCTTTAAATTCTTCCTTTGGGTAGCAGACCGTATTTCCTTCTGTGTTTTCATTGCTTGAGCTGAGGATAGGAGCAGAGCATAGAGTGCTCCAAGACCTGGGGAAGAGGCTGCTCCTCTCCTGGAGGAGCCCGTGGTCGCCAAGTCTTTATTTTCTTTCAGGCTTTCCACCAGCTTTCAGCCAAGGAGGGGCTGATGCCTCTGGCACCGGCAGGGCCTCCACCTTCACCTGTTCATCAAACCTTGGCTTCCCCTTCATTTCTGGGGCTGATGGCACCCCTACATCCTTCACCTGCCCCTCGGCACCTTGCAGCCTGTGTTTTCATGCTGCTGCTGCTCGGGCTGCTGCTTCTCGGGCCACCGTGACATCCTTTACCATTTCCACAGCACCTTGCAGTGATGCCACTTCAGTCATCAACAGATTTTTTACCTTATCCCTCTACGGCACCTCACAGCTCACATTCTCATGCTGCCTCTTTTCATCCTTCCTGCAGGAAGACGTCTTTCTTCCTTATGGCCTTTCTCAGTTCTATGAGAAAAAAACACCCCACAGTTCCTGCAGCCTCACGGGCACTCTATTTCTTTAAGGAATTCCCTGTTTTGCTGAGGGCCAACTTTACTGCCTCAGGTGTTGCCTCCCCCTCTTCCAGTCTTGGGGTGGGTCCTAGTCCTCCAGGAGGCAAGCCACTTCAGACCACATGTCCCCTAGGGGACACTCAAATGTCTCCCCATCCATAGGCACAGCCCACTGAAACACTTCTCTCAGGAGGGCAGCCTGTTCTGTTCTTTGGTCTACAATGAATCTTACCAACTATGCCAATTGTCTTGCCAGTGGGTTTCAGCCTCAAACAAATTCACTATGGATTCAGTGAGACTGAAAAAATGGCAGTGGAATGTTCTTGGGGTGAATGGGTTTATACCCACCTTTACTCCCACGGTGTCAGGTCAAGCACAAGAATCCTGTCCACAGCAAGTCTGTATGCAGCAAGCTGATCTCTGCCTCTGGACCTCTGCCCCCATAGCCATCTCAGTCCCTGTCCTCGATTCTGCCATCACTCCAGTCTCTACTCTCCTGCAGCCTTGCAACTGTGCAGCCGTGCAGCCCAGAGGATTAGGTGGAACTCTTTATACAGAGTCAATAACAACATATTGCCCACATGTGTGCAGTGAGCAAGCCAACGAGGGCCAGATGAGGATCTTGGTTATAGGAACCTTCACTTTCTCCACAACATATAAGAAAGTGCAATAAGGATTAGCAAAGCACAATTGCAGTCATTAACAAAGACTGGACAGGTGGCTAATTGCAATGGGTAATGTAGGCTCTGGCAACATGAATAGCAACAAAGACAATAAAATTTCCAAGGGCAGCATCAAAAGAAAGAAGGACTTGGACATGACTTGGGCCATTCTTGTAAGCAAATTGTTGAGGAGAGACTTGGAAGCCTAAAAGATATTCAGATATCTGTAGATTTCCTTTAATACATAATGAAACACTTCTGATTAGGTACATTTGTTTAATTTAGGTACATTTTCAATTTTTTTATAGCCTTTTTTATGGTGTGTATGTTGTTATACCAAGTATTATTATTTCACTTCTGGATATATAGATCCTCAAAAGGAGCCAAGTAACATCTAATACAGTTCAATCCGGCTTTTACCACTGGTCACCCCTAGTTGGGTTTACCTGCACTCTTACTCACTGTCTGGCCTGATGGGGATTGCCCCCGGCAAGTTCACTCTAGAGTGCAAGAGAAACAGGTGTCTTACCAGTACTTTCTCCTACTTTCTTGTGCTCCGTAGTCTGTAAAGGCAGCTCAACACTGAGAGGTGAAGACAGAGATTTCCAACAAGTGGTTGCTTAGAAAATGCTTCCCTTTTTCTGTCATTAATATACTCATCTCTTCCCAGTTTTTAAAACAATTATAACCCCTAGATCAAAGCAACAGTTTCATTTCCATGAAATCTTAAAAGAAGTAAATTTTCTTAAATCTGAATGATAATAATAAGAACAAATTTTCAGTGAGTGCTTACTGTAATATATTCCTCATTTGAACTCTCTGAGGTATTATTGTCACTCCAATTTAACAGATGAAGAAACTGGGAAACAGAGAGGCAAAGTAAGTCCCCCAAGATCACACAGCAAATAATTGCCAGTCAAGATTCAAACTTGTCCATTCTGTAGAGTCTGAGCTCTTAACCATTATGCCACATTCTTCTAGATCTTTGATATGGTACTTGGTATAAATAATTAAACAAATGATAGAGGATATGTAAACTATAGGTTTTGGCAGGGGTATGTTTTAATGTGCCTTTGTTCAGAAATAACCCAAGTTGCCATCTTTAGCTTTCTCTAAATACCTTTTATTTTAAGTTGAAGAATGTCATTCCAGTGGAAAGAGAAAGTGTTACCTTAATATAATTTCTATAGCCTTACAAAGGGCTTAGGGTGCAGGATAGGTGGGGGACTATAGATAAGGAAAGGGGATAGCATCGGTGCAACCAACTAAGGTGATTCCCAAAACAAATGAAAGGAAAGGGCATATATTTTCTTCAAAATATTTAACAATTTGAGAAATATCAACTGTTCCCTCAACTCCTTCCAAACAGAACAAAACCAGACAGATATGCACATCTACTTCTTCAAGGAGGGGCAGTGAAGAAAGTGAATTGAAGTTGAGTGAAGAGAAAAGTTATCTTCTTGCTAATTAGTGGCTAGAGAGGGAAGATAAAGCTCTGTTGAGTGAAAGAGGCAAGTTTCTCTGACTGTTGAGGAAAAATGACATCCTTGCAGAGGAAGACTGTAAGGTCAAACTGGATCATAAAGTATCAACAAAGCTTCAAAAATGCTGTGCATGCTTTTGGGGACACGTGTGCTCTTTTTTTTAAGTGGTAAATTAGACTTTGTCTACAGGTGTGTGAAGAGCAGAGGCAAGAGATAATGATCCCAGTGTCCTTCACGTAACTGAAACATCTCTCTTTCTGGTAGCTTTTCAGCCTCTTGAACTTAGACCTGACTTGACAACATGTCCTGACATACTTGGGATAATTTAGAATAGTGCTTTTCAAACTTTCATATACATGTGAATCACCCAAGTACCCGAGTAAAAATGCAGATTCTGGTTCAGTATGTCCGAGTATGTGTCCAAGTTTCTGCATCTTCACCAACTTCAAGGTGATGCCAATGTTTCTGGTCCTTGGAGCACACTTTGAAAAGCAAGGGCCTGGGACACCCAGTCACAGGTACACATAACTATTCAAAGATGTGCAATACACACATGTGAACCTGGACTCCCATACAGGTGCAAAGGAAGACATTCCTTTAGAAAACTTTGAGCACATTTTTTAAAGGGCAGTCACTGTACACATATAGACATATACACGGAGAACATGTGTTAGGACTGATTTGTGCAAATGTACCTTAAAGTCACAAAATACCTCTTTGCTTTCCCAAGACATGCCATCATTCACCAGCACTAATCTCTTTGAATGGTCTTGTTTTTCTTACTCTTGGTTACTAGATGACTTTAGAATGGGCAGCTTTCTACATGCAGAAGATGATTCCAGTATCCTAAGGTTTTCTCTTCACTGTCTGAAATTAAAATGACTATAGGGCATAGAGATGAGAACACAGGTATTGAAATGAGGAGGCCTGGGTTCAAATTTCAACACAACTTTAACTTCCTTGAGATCCAGTTCCTGTATCTGCAAATGGTGACAATAAATTTTCTCTCATATGGATGGCTATTCACCTAATTTAACAACTAGCTACTGCAGGTTAATTGCCTGCAGAGGATATAGCAAAGAAGTTGATTCAGTTTCTTGACTCAAGGAACTCATGGTTTAGTAGAGAAAACAGACACAGTAGAAGTATGTAAAAGAGACAGCACAGTAAGGAAGTGATTAACTTTACTTGGTGCAGGGGGGTGGAAGTGTAGTTTTCTCAGAGGAAGTGATACCTGAGTTAGGCTTTGAAGGATGGGAAGAGTTGTCTGATAAAAAAGGAGAAAAAAGAGCCAGATTTCTCAAATTTAATCTGCATCCAAATCACTGGAATTGAAGATCCTGACTTAGAACCTGGGGCAGGGCATGTGATGCATCTCTAAGTAATGCTGATTTTGTTGGTCATATACCCTGAGAAGCAAGGGAGTAGGGCATTTCAGGTTAAGGAAATACCACCACCAAGGTGACAATGAGAAGTATGGTGAGTTTGAAGAATAAAAAGCAGCTTGGAATGGATGGACCATCAGTTGCAGGGAAGGAAACGATGGGAAATGATGCTGGAAAGTGGGCAGAGTTAAATAAAAGGAGAATAAATGAAAAGATGTAAGTGACCCTTTAGGCAACACTTCAGCAAAGTCACAGAATAAAAGAGCAACACACAAAAATAAGTTGTATTTTTGTATTCCAGCAATGAATAGTCTGAAAAAGAAATTAAGAAAACAATTCCATTTACACTTGAATGCAAAAGAATATGATACCTAGAAATAAATCTAACCAAGAAGATGAAAGACTTGTATGCTGAAAACACAAAACATTGATGAAAGAAATTAAAGAACTACATAAATGGAAAAACATACCATATTAATGAATTAGAGGACTTAATTATGTTAAGATGGAGATACCACTCAAAGCAATTTACAGATTCAATTCAATCCCTATCAAAATTTCAATGGCCCTTTTTGCAGAAATGGAAAAGCTGATCATCAAATTCATATACAATTACATGGGGCCCTAAATAGCCAAAACAATATTGAAAAAGAAGAACAAAGTTGGAGGTCTCCCACTCCCTGATTTCAAACCTTAGTACAAAGCTACAGTAATCAAAATAACATCATACTGGCATAAAGATAGACATATAAACTAGTGGAATAGAATTGAAAGTCCAGAGAACATATACATCTATAGCTAATTGAATTCAACAAGAGTGCTAAGACCATTTAATAGGAAAACAATACTCTTTTCAACAGATGGTCTTGGGACAGCTGGTTATCTACATGCGAAAGAATGAAGTTGGATCCTTACCTTACACTATATGTTAAACTTAAGGCAGTTGGAGAGAGGACTGTATGGGAACTCTTTACTTCCTGTATGATTTTCCTTTAAATGTAAAACTACTCTAAAAAGTAAGTTTAATTAAAAACAAACCTCCATATTAGACAGCAATACACATTATTAGAATAGCTAAAATGAAACAGCAATAAACTGACAATAACAAGTGTTGAGGATGTGGAGTGTCTGAAACTCTCATGCATTGCTGGTGGGAACTGAAAATTATATACCTACTTTGGAAAACAGTTTGACAGTTTTTATGAAGTTAAATATACACTTACCATATGACTCAGCAATCCCACTTCTGGGGGATTTATTAAAAAAAAAAACATATGTCCATAAAAAGACTTGTTATAAAATGTGCATAGCAGCTTCATTCATAAAAACCAAACATTGGAAACAAGAGTCCATCAACTAATGACTGGGCAGACGAATTGCAGTATAAACGTACAATGGGAATATTACTCGGAAATAAAAAGGAATTAATTACTGATACACATAACCTGGGTGAATCTCAAAATGTTTTATTATAAGTGAAATAACCAGATACAAACATTACATACCATATGATTATATTGATTACATACCAACTGATTCCATCTATATGAAATTTTAGAAAAGGCAAAACTGTATTGACATAGGCAAATTAATTCTTATCAGGGGCCAGAGAGGATATTGACTATAAAAGGAAGCAAGGGAACTTTTGAGGTGTAATGGAAATATTCTAAATCATGGTTGTGCTGGTGGTTACATAATTGTATACATTTATCAAAACTCACCAAATTGTAAGCTAAAAATTGATGAATGTTTTTATATATAAATTACCTTAATAAGGATGATTTTTAAAAGCATTGAAAAATGAACTCAAAATGGGTAACTTAATTGCAAGAGCTAAAATTATAAAACTCTTAGAAAGAAACATAACAGAAGTAAATCTTCATGACCTCGGATTTGGCAGTGGATCATAGATAGGACATTGAAAGCATTAGTAGCAAAAGAAAAAAATTGATTAAAAATTCTATCAAAATTAAAAATTTTTGTGCATCAAAAGACATTATCAAGAAAATGAAAAGGCAACATATGGAATGGAAAAAT
Organism: Smutsia gigantea; assembly: GCA_032199065.1. Lineage (NCBI taxonomy): Eukaryota > Metazoa > Chordata > Mammalia > Pholidota > Manidae > Smutsia > Smutsia gigantea. The sequence continues at coordinate 51,976 of JAVSCE010016445.1, read as the reverse complement.
ATTTGAAAATCACACATCTGATAAGAGTTTAATACCTAGAATATATAAAGAACCATTGTACTTCAATAACAAGACTAACAATCCAATTAAAAAATAAGAAAAGGACTTGCCTAGACATTTTTCCAAAAAATATATATACAAATGGCCAAAAAGAACATGAAAATATGCCCAGTATTATTAGCCATGAGGGAAGCAGATCAATAACATTTCATGCTCACTAGGATGGCTATAATAATAATAAAACCAGAAAATGACAAGTGTTGTTAAAAATATGGAGAAATTGGAACTCTTGTAATTGCTGGTGGGAATATAAATGGTTCAGCTGCTGTAGAAAGTAGTTTGGCATTTCCTCAAAAAGTTAAACAATTACCATTTGACTAAACAATTACACTCTTATGTATATACCCAAAGAATTGCAAAGCAAATTTATGTACATGCCTGTTCATAGCAACACTATTCACAAGAGTCAAAAGATGGAGACAACCCAAATGTTCATTTATACATGAATGGATAAACAAATTGTGGTATATACATACAAGGTAATATTATTCAGCCACAAAAAGGAATGAAGTACTGATATGTGTTAAAATGTGGAGGAATCTAGACAACATTATTTTAAGTGAAAGAAGCTAGACAAAATCATATTACATACTGTGTGATTCTGTTTATATAAAATATCCAGAATAGGTAAATCTATAGGGACAGAAAGCAGACTGGTTGGTGCCAGGAACTGGGGTGGGAGAGAATAGAAAGTAACTTCTTAATGGGTACAGATTTCCTTTTGGGGTGATGAAAATATTTTGGAACTACATAGAGATGTTAGTTGTACAATATTGTGATTGCACTAAATTATTGACTTAAGATGGTTAATCATGTTGTGCAGCTTAAATTTATGTAATTTTGTCAGTTTTATCTCAATAAAGGTAGAAAAAAATTGTAAGACACAGACAATCCAATCCAATATAAATAAAATGGTTAATATGTTATATGAATTTCAACTCAATTAGAAAAAAAAGGATGCTGTCGGCCCTTGTGAAAGATGAACTTGAACTCAAGCAGAGTCAGTGACAGAGGAGGAGATGAATCAGACCATGAGAATGGTACTGGACAGTGAAGAATGGGAGAGGGGAGGAAGCAAAGGATGCTGCTGAAACTTCTCACCTGGAAGAACTGGTGCTACATTGCTGTAGATGGGAATGTGGGAGGAAGATCAGGTTTGATGGGGCAATGCGTTTAGTTGAGTCTTGAGGATTGGAGGTACCTGCAAAAGTGATGGAGTGCTCTCACAGTAAGGTGGATCTCTGGCTCCTGGAATATAATGGGTAGAAGAGCTATGGGATACCCTGGTGGACACACCTGCATGAAACTCTCTTCTGAATCAAAATATTGATCATGTACAAGAAATCACTAACTTCCTACCTTCCTAATGTTAGGTAGAAAGACAGATGGGAGGAATGAAAAGAGGGTGGGGCCCACCAAGAACTCAGGGAGTTAGTCAGATTAAGCTAGAGAGCCAGAAAGGACTCCCCCACTTTGCAACATTGGTTCATTTCACATGCTGTGCATGAATCTGAGCTGACCTTGAGGCTTGCCCTAGCTAATGTAGGTGAGAAAGGGCAGAGACATGGAACAAGCATTAATGATTAATTTCCCTAAAAATGCTGAGATGTGAATAGCATATTAGGAACAAAAAAGACATCCTGAGGCTAAGATCAGAGAGTTGGGGGGTTAGATTCCTAACATATTCTTTGGTTCAGCCAATGACTTATCCTAAAGCAAGGTAAGCAGTCTTAACAGATGTGTTCCTAGTGCTTGGGAGTAGCCATCATCTTGGAGAGGAACAAAAAGTTTGTCCTACAGAATTACCTAGAGGAATGACTATAGACAATGACATATTGTTTCCCATGGAGGATAGACATTGTGACACTGCCTGACAAGCCTATGCCCACCAACCTTTTACCTTTATCCCATTCTTAAAACTCCTTAATAGACAGAATCCCAGCTTTTGGGTGCGCCTCGTCCTCTGTGGGGTTGCCCGCACTCCCCTTTGAGTGCATCACTCTCTGTCCTACTCTAGATAAGTAGGGAGGGGCTACTGAGAGCTCTGATTTAGGCTTGCAACTTCCTGTCACCTGGGTGACCCAGATGGACCTGCAGTTATACAATCATGCTACTTAGTATCCTGCCTGAAAAATCTCTTTTCTTTGCCTTTAGGAAGTTCTCAGAACATAATCTCACTCCATCCAGTGCTTTGTGATTCCCTCAAATCCTTGGGTGGTAGGGACTTAGTTTCCATGCTGTGCAGATTCAAGCGGACACTGGACGCCAGGTGACACTGGCTTTAGGAGTTGTCGGGATTATGTCCTATTCTGAGCCGCAGTTCAGTGAGCGTCCCTTTCCTCCCTCTGTTTTTCCTTCCTCTCTGCATTATTCAAGTAAACCTGCTTCTATCTACCTTGACTCTAGCCCACTCCTCCTTCGAAGTGTATTTAAATAAAGCTTTCATTCTGTTTCACTGCTGTGTCTCTGCCCTTCAATTCTTTGTTGCGGTGGGAGCAAGAACCAAGGGGAACAAAGTCAACCACCCCCAACACTACTAACATGACAAAAGATCCTTTCAGTAGATTCAGTTTTGCCATTTTAATTGATTAGTGAAGACTGAGGATTATATAATATGAAGGATTTATCCAGGGACACATAGAAAATTCACTCCAGAGCCAGAATTTGTCCAACCCGAAGCTCTCATCACTCTTGCTTCAATACCACACTCATCAGGTACCATTTCACTGCTGACAGCAGTATTGGTCTTAATTCCAGATTCAAGGACCAAGAAGTGCATCGCTTCCTAGCCTGGTTGGCTTCCTGGGGAAATATATCTATTTTTCTTAAAAGTCTTCCCAATTCCAGAAAATTAGCTGGAACAGATTTTATTGGCATCATAAAGCTAGAGCAAGGTCATTGTCCTGAACAAACTCAGGTTTCTCCAGAGAATCCTTCTGCATCACACATCTGCATTCTCAATTTCTTCTGGCCACTTTTGCTGCTCTGTCTTTGCCCAGTTACACCCCCTTGCCCAAAGAAAAGTGAAACCACAAATCCCTATGTAGAGGAAACACATTCTTTGCTCTAGGGGCAGTGACGCCGCACCACCATTTCTCTGAATTCTTACTACTCTCCACCCTGTGTTCATGCCCATCAGCTTCAAGCTTGGAATCCACTGGAAATGTCAATTTCACTAAAAACAAAAACACTTTTGTAAAATTATGCTAAAAAGGCATTCAAGAAATTGTGAGTGCTGTAGTTCTTTATTCACATCTGGGAAACATCTTGTAAGGCCCAAGGAGGGACAGATGAACTACAGGTATGTATAGGAATTTAAGGTTTTTTTTCTTTTTCTGAAACCCCTTTTCTCTACAGCCTCTTTGGTTTCTCCTTAGTCTTTGCAGACAAGCTACCTTGGAAACCCACACTTGCAAAGTTCTCCCTGTCCCAATTTAATTCTCTTTTTTTCCTTTTGTAGCTGGTTTTGAGCCACACAGTCCCAGATGGTTAGTCTGGGAACAGACACAGGCTTTTTCAAACAGACAATATTGATTCCCTCTAGACCCACAATGACCTCTTTCTTCTACCTCTTCTTACTCCAGTTCACAAGGCTTTTAATCCCCCCTGAACACGGCACTTCAATATGGGTCAGAGAATGGGCCACAACTCAAAATCAACTGTTCCGATCCAGGAAGCTTCAGCTGGCACAAGCAGCATTCCATTAAGCAGGGCCTGGTGCCATTGTTTCTTACAAGGCTCTCACCAGCTGGCCTTGCTATGCTTGGCTAAGAATTAGACAAGGGAGGGAGGGTCTGGCTTGAATAGGAAGAGAGACAAGAGCTGGCTTTAAAAGGTGATACCCCAAGGACAAGCTTGAAGGGACAAGCAATAGGCAGTGTCCCCCACGGGGGTGGTTCTGCTTTTGCAGAAGAACCAAGAAGGTCAGGGAGAAAAAAGTTGACACACACCTACCTGGCTCTGAGACAAAACCAAGATCAGAAGAACACTGAATTCGCTCATTCCAATTCACACATGCTCCTTTGACTCCAGATCTGAGGAAAACTTCCTCTAAAGAAAGAAAACAAAATTTTGGTTAAAACTTTAATTTTCACAATAGGCATGTGCAACACGAAGATGCTTACAGATAGGAGATTTTCCTTTGGAAGGTCACTTTCTAGTCATTTGCTCAAAGCATCATCTATCCAGTGGCAGAGAAATACGCGACGGCCTACTTAGAAATTCTAGAGTTAACACACACATTTTAAATAGGTGAACAATGCTAGGTAAAAATTTAAACAAAATACATTTTAATCATACATATTAATCATAATAAATACTATGTATTAATATTATTCCATGTCTATTTAAGCAGAGTTTATTAAACATAATAACTGAATAGGAAGCAACACCATAAAATGGTTGGGATCACTAGCTCTGGAATCAATAGAGCTCTGTCATTCATTCACCATCTGAATACCTGGGAAGAATCTCTCGTTTTCTCTAAGCCTCTTTTTTTTTTCATTTGTACAATGGAGGGTGATAATAACAACTACAATGAGAGTGAGTCAAAAAATGTTAACATAAAAAGCACTTAGCATAATTCTGGCATATGATAAGCCCTTAGTAAAAGGTGTGAATGCATTCTTGTTGTTATTACTACTTTTTGATGATCTTGGAGTCGTCATAAAGAATGTTAGTTACTGCATCAGGCCCAGTCAGTCCTTTTACGTAAGTGCTTGTTAAAGCGGGTGTTAATACTACCAGTCCTTTTAGGCTGTGCTTTGTGCTAAGGGATCTGTCAGTGTTCCTGATCCTCCCTGCTTCTCAGCTTTTGCTTCTTAATAACTTTTAGAGTCCTTCTCTTTGTTGGTTTTAGTTTGATTTCCCTGTAAACTAAGAACACCACTTCCTCTTCCACTCACTAAGGGAACTAGAAAATCCTGAGTGTTAAATCAATAGGTTTAAATTTCCACCCAGTTCTAAGTATACACAGACTAAGCCTTTGAGGCTTTCCTGTAGAGAAAAGTACACGGGCTTTATGATGGTTATTTCTTTCACCCGGCAGAGAGGTCTCTTGAAGTGAGAATATATCCATGGGAGGAGGAGAGAACAGTAGCCAGCCGAGAAGGAACAGACAGTGCAAAATCACAGAGGCAGGCCAAGGCATGTTGGAGAAGGGTTAGACGTTTACTGTGCCTGAAACATAGGTGACTTTAAGGGAAGGCTGTAGGATGATGACCTTGGAGAGCTAGGGCTCAGTTATTCAGAATTCTGTATAATGTTAATAAAAGTGGCTAAAATTATAGGCATTTTCAATATTTTAGCTACTGGGTTAAGCACTGTACATGTATTATTTCATTTAATCCTTACCACAATCCTGTTCAATCTGTACTGTAATTATACTCGGTCTATAGACGACAAAACTGAGGCTGGGAGCACTAAATAAATTACCCAACATTTATCCCGTACTGTTTGATTTTAAATTCTATGCTTTTAACTATCATAGTGCACTCTACGCTAGAATATTAGTGTCTACAATAATAATTTTGGCTTCTTTGTGTGGGTAGTGGGGAGCCAGGGGAGACTTTAAGTGGAAAAGTAATATAAGATTTATTTTTAGGAAAATAACTCTGCATGATGGATTATAGAGGAGGGAGGCTCAAGTCAGGGAGAATAGTCTGAACGTTTGAAATAGACCTGAGCGGGATTTAAGCTAAGGCTTTGGCTTCTGTGGTGAAGAGGTGGTGGCGGGGGGACTCTAGAAACATCGCCAAGATAGAAGCAATAGGGTTTGGGGACTGGCTGGGAGGGAAAAGGAGAAGGAGAGTAAGTTACCCAGGTTTTTAGATTGAGAAAGTGGTGGATGGTATGGCTGCCGTTTATGCTGGGACACCATTTCTTCTTCTGTCTTCTTAGGGAACAGAAATATTAAGGTTATCATGCAAAGGGAACCATTATCAAACATGGTTGGGTTAAGTAGGATTGTTTGATGCAGGACTTTTTGACATGTTCAAACACTGCTGTGCATTAGGAACCCTCCAGAGAACAACTTCTGCCTTAGGGGATGTCTAGGAGCCTTGGCAATGGGGCTGGTGCTCAAGAGGGCTCGCCTGGACGTAGAACTTTGACAATATTTTTCTTCAGCAAACCTCTGCTGACAGCATTTCTCTGTCACAGTGCCTGCTCACTTGATAAGTGTTGCTAAATATAGATATTTTTAAAACTCTGAAACCAGTGACCATTCATCATGAGTTGGAAATAAACAATGTGAGTACTAAAATATATCAACCTCTGGGTGGAACCAAATAGCTTCATATACAAACTGTGTGCCATTCATTTCAAATTGGCAAGCTTTGGGGATTGTTGGAATAAAATGTTTATGAACTGAATAAAACAGCAGAGACAAGATTTGGTTAATTGTTTCATATGCCTCTGGAAGAATCAGGAGATCCCAGGACTTCACTGGAGCAGGCTTAAGGGTTCGGAGTAAATACAGCTCAGCTGACTGGGGACTTTCTTGCCCCACAGGAAAAAACCACCCATGCCGTTGTTTGTGGAATCACATCAACTCTTGGTACCTTGGCAGAAAAATTCTCCCAGCTGCCCAAGTCTGTGGTTTCTCTGGTCATATAGTAAAAGGACTTGTGACCTTAAATAACCCACAGAAGTTTGAATGACAGAGTTGGGAATCCCTTCCTGGCAACCGTAGTGCCATCTGTTGACGCATCATTTTGCAGCAGCATGAGGCAGGTTAACTCTCACTAACAAAAGACCAGCTAAAGCACCTAGTCCCACTGTGGCTCATGCTGTCACATAGGCAGTGACAGCCCCCAGACCGATAGGACCCTCATGAATTTTCTTTTTTATTCTAATTGAACTCTTAACATGTGCCAGGCTGTGTTATAAATGCTTTATAGATATTAACCTTTAACCCTATAAGGTAGAATCATAATTATCCCTGTTTAATAAGTGAGGAAAATCAGGCACAGAAAGGTGAAAGCAGTTGCCAAAGATGGCAGAGCTTCACGCAGCAGAAAGGGGAGATTCTGGTTCAGCTTTTTTATCTGCAGAGTATCCGGACATGAATCATGTTACTTCCAGCAGAGTTTCCCAAACTTTAGTCATTCACATACTACATACCCCTGATTGTTCACGTACCCACATACTCCCTTTAATATTATTTATTTAATATATTTTTAAAAAACCAATATATTTTTGAGACTTTAGCTTTCCCTAAGATAGAGAAAATAAAAACTCAGACAATGAATGTGTTGGTTAATTTTTCGTGATCCACATGAAAATAAATTCATAACTCTTTTAAAATTTTGCCCTTGTTCCTAAAATTTGTTCTCTAACTGTCCATTGGCATTCACTTTTCCTCTAAATAGCTTACATTGTCAACTAGAAAGTTATTTGTTCCAGACATTAAATACATACACTCATTCAACACAGTCAGCAGTTATAAAGTACCTGCCACTGTGTTCAGGGCAGTGGGCCATACTAGCTCCTCACTCAGTACCTCACCCCTCCATGAAGCTGAGCCTCACGACTGGAGCCCACACAGGTTTCTTCCCACCCCGGGCCAAGAGTGTGCACTAGGTAATTGAGCATTTACCGGGAGACCATCCTGCTCTCTAATTATGTCTTTCCCCAACAAGATACTAAATCCCTCTAGAATATTATCATTATATCCCCCATAACTATTAATAAAAGAGCTTTAAACTTGTGCTTAGTGGTTGATAAAGCACAGTAGTTAATGCCCATGGTGGAAGTGATCAGATCTAAACACAGGAAGAGAAGAAAGACAGTAATTTAACCTTCACTGTATGCCAGGCACCCTTCCATCATTATCTTGTTCATTTGTAATTAATCTCAACAGCAGCGCTGTGCATTGGGAAACTGAGGAGAAGAGAGGCCAAGGAGAGTGCAGAGGTTCACACAGCTGGGAGCGGGCAGAGCTGCAGCAAAGCTGAGGCCCAGCTCATTCCAGGTGAACTGCTTTTTCTGCCGCAGCAATCTACTGCACTCTGCTTCTGGTAGAAAAGACACTTTACGAGGTGCGAAGACAACCTTCTCCATCAGGGAAAGACACTGCAATTTCTTATTATCTTCAAAATGAGTCCTCTGCTGCCAAGTGCTAAATTAAAAGGCAATAACAAACTGTGACCATTGGCAAAAGACTATGGAAAGAAAGCCTCAGCATGGATGACCAGGATAATTAACGAACAACACAACAAATTCTGGGGGCAACAGTGTCGACCAGGCTCTCATCCTCCACTCTGAGTCATACAAATTCCCACGCCAGCACGGCCAATTGGTTTGTGTCCGAATGAGTTGGGCACCTGTGGGTTCAGCAGCTGCCAGGTTTGTCATCTCAGCTCATTCACAGCGGATCAGCCAGTCATGCCTGGGAGGAGGAGGTGACCAGGCCCTTGACTCTGTGCAAAGCCTCACTTAACACTCAGATCGAAAGCCAGGCAGGCATTGTCGGTCTACAGGGGAATGCCGGAGGGAGAACCAGAGCGGTTCCTCCGGAGTCCCTGAGGACCTCGGCATGTGTGAGGATGGGGCACTGGCTGCCATCTGCTGACCTGCAGATGATGTGGCTCTGTCCTCGGAGGCTCAGCTGCTTTGCACAGCCCTGAGCCCCATCCTCAGTCGGCCCTTGGAGCCAGCCTATGCTGGTTCACTCTGCAGAGAGAGACACACCTATTACACAGGCTTCTTCAAATATGCAGAGGGGGGTAGGCCTGGAGGTGTCTGTGTCACAGAAAATGCAGATTTCATTAATTAAAACTAAAATATCACCTTTTGTCTCAAAATGTCAAGGGTATTGAATTTCAGTAGGCAAAAAATGCCATCATTTTTTAATTTGGGGAATGATAAGGGGATTTAACCCCTGTGTGAGCTAATGTCTCGGGGCTTTAGGGTTTTGTATTTTTCCTTTGTAAAGATAAGGATTCCCTTCATGCAGGATTATTATGGGAGTGAGGATTGAAGACTGGAACATGAACTTGCAACATATAACAGCTCCCTTCTTTTCCTTTCTTCTGTAAATATCCTAGACTTAAAAATAATAAACTTAATATGTCAATTATATCTCAATTTAAAAGTCATAATCTTAATTTGACATTAAACTTTCCTTTAATGACCTCTACCTTAGAAATATGTTCCTCCTTCAGTCTCTTTTTCAACACACATGTCTCCAGGATAAAGGAGGGTAGAGGTTGTGTGGGCACATCAGAATGCCCATGTCTGGTCCTCTGGAAGGAAAAAATATTAAAGGAGTTGTATTTGTTCCCCAGAATACACTTGTCCTATGAACCACAGGATCTAAGCTGTAAGGAAACCATGTGAGAATATCTAGGGACCAGGTCATTAGGTATTTTGAGCAAACTCCCTCCAACTAGAAGGAGTGCTTAATGATGATAACAGCTAATGTTCAGTCAGGTACCAGACAATCCTTGAAGCATTTAACATGTTTGAACTCTTTGCCTTTTTTTTTAACCAAATTATTATTCTGCTTTAATTTCCATTTCACAGATGAGAAATTTGAAACCCAAACTGTTCACCTAGTCCAAGATCATCCAGCTGATAAGTGAGGGAGCCCATACGCAGACCTAGGCAGAGGAGCCCCAGTGTCCAGGCCTCAGCCATTTATGGTTTCCTAATGTCTAAAGATGGGGCAGTGCATGTACAGTCAAGGCAGCCTCACGTAGGCTTCTCCCCACTTTAGAGATGAGCAGGCTTATGCTCACTGCCGAGGTAACCTCTCAGAGCCCACTCTGAAGAGGCAGTTGGACTGGCTTCTTTGGGCGAGGGGAAGGTAAGGACGTCACTCACCAGCGTTTTAAGGAGATGCGTACCTAACGAAAGGCATTTCAGAGACGTGGAGCTAAAGGAGTAGGATTAACAAGGACACTTGTAATTGATGTGTATGAACTGCAAGGAGCATGCCGTGTTGGAATGAGTGGGAATGGCTGGGAAGAAAAAGCAGGCTCCAGATTTCAGAGAGCTTTGTGAACAGCAAGGGGTTTGATTTTATCCTTCAGGCCAGTGCTTCACCAATTTTTCTACTTTAAAGTCTTAGGAAAGTGATTGCATATCTCTGTAAGTCCTGGGTCAGGAGCCAGCAACTCCCAAGTGTGAAATTCCTCTGGAATCCCATGTTTTATCTTCAACAGCCAGGAAAATTACGCATTCTATTCCATAATATGTTCATGTCAGTTAATATAAAAATAATGTTTCACATCGATCACCAGTGGCATTACAGAAGATCCATCGTGGTGATCCTGTGCCCTCACATTCTCCTTGATGATCCTGACATCAGGAAGTACCCTTCCCTGGCTTGAGAATCACAGGTCTAGACAGGAGGAGCCTTTGGAAGTATTAAGCTAGGCAGTGATGTCATTGGATTGGAATTTTAGGAAGTACTCTGGCAGCAGTGTAGGGATTGAGGCGGGGAGGAGCAGGGCGAGGGAGACAGTGGGTTAGGGAACTGTGCCGGCATTACAGCATTATGGGTAAAAGATGGTGTGAGAAGCCAGAAGCAAACACCACTCTGAGCCCTTTAGCTGGGTGTGTGTCTTGAGAATAAGAACCGAAAAAGGTATTTTCCTCAAGGCTGGAAGAAATGCCTAGAATTTAGTCTAGACAAGGATCTTTATCTTCTTAATAATCTTCCTGCTGAGTTCTCAGTCATCAGACTAGGCATGAGTTTAGAGCTCCAGCAAAGCAGAGGCATCGAGAGAGAAGGAAAGAGAGAAATTAGAAAGAAGACACTGTAATGCCATTATACATTTAAGCTTTATGTCACTTTGAAAGATGAGTTTATTTAACAATTTGATATTATTTTCATTGTTACTTTCATATGGGACTGGGATACTGTCATCTTTCAGGGCATGATGCCCCTTAGGCTCTTAACCTAGTCCTTAAGGGGAGGAAGCTGAGTTCCTCCATTTGTGAGTCTGAGCAGACCGGAGGCGGGGGTCAGGGTTGTTGTGCATGCTCACTGCAAGGGTGGGACTCACCCAAAGACTGAAGGGTTTCCCCAGTTGCCGATGCATTATTACTGATGGGGAAAGGCACAGAGAGGGAGTTTACTGAGTGGTTAGAAGTGGTTCCATTGCTGAAAAAACTGGCATACAAATCCCAGCTGGGAGTCTGGCACACAAACTTCCACACAGGTTCAGCTCTGTTTAGATTTCACATGATGACATGGTTGGATTCAAACAACACATTTAATCTGCCAGTAGAAACACTATTTGAGCAAACAGTTAATTTGCCACTGTCACCCACTGCAAGGGTGAAGCTCTTATTATCCTTCAAACTTAAGCTAGATTTGAATCCTATTTTATCAATACAAGATGCATCATTGATTTTCTCTTTTTCCCACAGGCCCTCCAGTTGCTAGCTCTTGGTTCATATCTGGCATCCTCAATTTTTGGGCAAAAGAGCCAATAACACTGGGGATAAGCCATAAATGATAATAAAAATTACAGTAATAATAATATTTCTCTCATTTATTTAGCAAGCCAGAGTCTGTGCTAAGTGGTTTACCTTCATTGGTTTCAACAAGATGTGTAATCATAATCACTATCTCCATTTTATAGATGAAGAGATTAAGACTTAGGGCAGATCTGGGACTCAAGCCCTGGCAGATGAATTCTGAGTCTGTCTGTCTTCACCTGGGAGCTATATTGACAGCTCTTCTGCCAAGAAGCTTGGGCCTTCCACTCAAGGGGTAACTCAGGCAGAATTGGTCCACTCATACCCCTTTTGAGCTCATCTCCTTCCGATAGGTAGGACCTGAAGCGTTGTAGTGATTGACTTCGGGGTCACCTCTACCCTCTGCATGCCTTGTGAGACATTTAAATGCCACGGCCACATTTGTTCTTTTTAGCCACAGAACTTCTTTTCCCAAGAACACACTGTTTTCATTAGGATTAAAATGGCCCTCGGCAATAAATATTAAAACCCTGTCCAATGAAAAGAGTAGTTTCTTCAGAAGCTTATGGGGATTAGAATTTTGAAGCAGGCCCTGCGCCCTAGGATTGCTCCTCTTCTTCGCCGTCCCTTTGTGTGTCCCTGTGTGGTAGGCTTCCAGCATCGATCAGATTGGGTGTTTTGCTCAAATCCATTTGTACTAATTGTCTGCCCGTGTTGCTGTGTGCTCTGGATAGAATGGTTGGGGGAAATAGAACCTCATTCCTTCTCCCACCCCTGGGGGGATTCAAATTTCACGTGCTTGATCTTTGTTGGTGGTGAGATGAAAATGCTGGCTATCCATAGCAGCTTTCCTCCTTGATACTCAATGGCAGCCCCACTGACGGGTAACCTCAGCCATCTGATTTGTAATAGAGCCACCCACAGAAGTCTCATACCAGCAGAAGCCAGGCATCAGTGAGCTGGGACTGGGAGTCTCTCTCTGTGTGGTGATCCAACAAAGAGTCTTGGGAGAGTTCATTATTTTGGGTATGGATTGTGGTTCCACTGGTTCATGGCATGAAATGGTGGTAACTAGTTTATTCATCTATAAAATGAAGAAGAGAATTAAAGGAACTGTGTGTTTAGCACAAGGCTTGGAGCAGAGAGATACGATCTGAAAGTTAGTATCTTCCTCTCCTGTCTCTGGCTGCAAGCCTGAATAGTAGGTAAGGCATTTATTACCCATGTTCCTAAACATCCCCAAAGACTTGTGGTTCCTGAATTTAAAACCACACTGACTGTTCCCAGCTAATTGGGTGTCCTTGGGCCTGAATGTACAAATATATGAGTTTGGGATTTTTAAAAAGTCTACAGTAATTATATTCTTTGACAAATGGTACATTTTCTAGAGAAGCACAGACAATTCTCTCAGCACCCAGAGCTGGGTAGGAATTGCTTGATATATGGGTAACAACTCACAGCAACTAATGATTTACAACAAATACTTCGGCAAAGAAAAGTCTGGGTAAACTCTGTATTTCATCGTTCTGGCAATGAGCTACAAAAGGTCTGCATCTTAGATCAACGGGTGGTTGTACACCAGAAGGATGTGGTCTGAGTAGATTTGCATGGCAGGGCAATTTCTCATCATGGAAAGGATCCCAGCTGTCATCGTGGCTTCTCCCTCAGCGGTTACGGAGTTAGAGCGCTGACCTGCCCACCGCCCAGAGCTGCCTGCGTCAGGCTCACAGGATGTTCGCCAGGGAGACCCAGGAGGCAAAGGGAGCTGTCAGCACCCAGACTTGGGAATACGACATCTAAAAAGGGCCCCCCTTACTCTTCTGCCCCCTTCTGCTTACTGGTGCTGGTCATGGCAGGTGGCAGAAGAGTGAGACCGGAACTTCCCCAGTTTAGGATCCTCATGGCTTGAGAGTTAGGGAAGTGTGGAGAGTCTTTGAGCTGGAATCCCAGCTTGCTAATCACTGACACTGCGACATGGGACAAGAAAACTATATTCCCCTGATTTGCTGTTTTTCTAGCTCTAAAATGGGGGCAGTAATTCCTACTTTAAAAGGTTTTTATAAGCTAGCATGCATGAAAGTGGCTGGCATTCAGTGAATGTTGTTATTCTACCTTGTATTAACAGTAGCTAATATTTGTGAAAGAGCAGTGATAATGCACATTGCATGGACTTTGCTCACAACTCCCCATTCCGTAGATAAGGAAACTGAGGAGCAGAGACTCAACTGATGTGCCCATATATAGCTAGGATGGAGCTAGTAAGCAGAGACAGGCTTTGGCCCAGGTGGGTTGGATCCAGACTGCCCTATAGTTGTGATAGAGGGGAAACATATCCTTGACTAGAGCTTAGAGAGGTCTCAATATACAACATATGGGATCTCTGTGCTAGGTCTCAATATGCAACACACAGGATCTCTATCCTCAAAGAGTTCATCCAGCCTTGTTGGAGAATGATGGAAATATTGGAAGTCAAACAAGCATGCATGTAGAACCCACAATAGCTGCATAGGAGCTTAGAGGAAGATTGTGAACTGGCTGCATGAGACACACAGACCCCTACTCCAGTGGCTTCCTTCTCTGCCATATTTTTGCATTTGTGTTTCTTTAATATCAGTGGTTTACAATATTAAGGTTCTGAATTTGAGCTAAAGGATGAAGCCTGGCTTTGGCTTTATCTAACAGAAAGGAAATACACATGCCAGAGAGAGTTAATAGTAAAATGTGAGACTCTTTCTCCATACGCAGAGAAATGTTTCATAGGAAAAAAACCAGAATCACTGTTGAGAGTTATGTGTGAGAGGGTGTGGAGGAGGGTGGTGGAGAACCTAAGTTGGAATTGCTTTTTTTTAAGTTCAGAAGGATCACCTGACTCCAATAGATAGTAAGATGAATATTATCTTTGTATGCAGCAGCGGAGATGACCATCCATTGCTCTATGTCCCCACCCTCACTTTTAAAATAAATAACCAAATGGAAGGGTGTTGCATCTCATAGGTCACAAAGGAACAAGCCAAAGGCCAGGGTATCAATCCCTTTTTTCTGATGGCGGAGTCCACCTTGTGTCTTGTGAAAAAGACATCCTGTCCTCTTAAATCCTATGCAAGGAATGGGGGTTTGGGTGTGCAGGAAGTATGCACCTACGTTCCCGGGAAGCTGCATGTTCATCTGAGGAGAGCATCTCCCGACCTCCTGACTCCTGTTCCCCCTCCTCTGGCTGCACTTGGCGGCCGGTATCTGTCCCCAGCCCACAGGGGTTGTGCATGAGCTCAGCCCTGCATGAGGAGAGAGGACCTAGATGGGGGTTAAACAGGATGGGGAAGGAGCCAATGTAGCCAATTAATTTTCTGGTGCTGTTGAAATCATTCTGCACCAACTTGCTCTGCAGAGAATAAGCACAACTGTCCCCAGGATATCTTATTCTCAGTAAATCACATGGAAAACAGAAATAGACCCACTGTGTAATTCTGAGTAACGCACCCCAGTCCACCCTTAGATGGGAATGGCTGCGTTTGCTGCATAGTCACAACCCCTGCATGTCACATGCCAACTTTGACACCTGCTCGCCTCATCATGAAAGGGATGGCTAAGTATTTTCCTCTGAGTCTTTGAGACTATTGTTACATGGATTTGGGCACCGTGTATTATGTGTCCTCTTCATGAGGTCTCCAGTTAAAAGTCAACCGTCCAAAGAAATGAGGTTTCACAAAGCAATCCAATCCCTACTTTGATCCAGCACCAAAATATTTAGAAAAACAGTATTTCCCAAAAGGTATTTCTTGGAACCACTTGGTTGCATGATATGGTCCCCAAAAATGTACTTCGTGGGAAATATATAATATAGCTTCTTTACACATGAGCATATTAAAGGTAGGAATTGTGTTTATGTAAGTTTAACCTAGTCGTTCCAAAATCTATTTGTTCTTTGAATTTTTTTTGCTGTTCAACACCTAGAGGCAGCCCTCAACCCTGGTTTAGTTGAACATGCTTGGGCAAATGCTGACACAGTCTGGAAGGACTGCTTCTCTTCCGTGCTTTCTAACACAGGGGCAGGCATGCTGTTTTTCACCACGAGATTTTGACACCAGAGGAGTAATAGTAATGCCGGTCACACTGCCGTCCTGTGCGTCACCCCAGCACGGTGTCTACACGGTGTCTACGCAGACAAGCCAGCACTGCCTCCCCAGTAGTTGAAAGGCGTCTCTGCCCAATACACCTTGTTACCGTGTTAGAAAAACAATTCTCATTTTCTTCTGTAAAAAGGCTTACTGCAATCTACTAACATTTTTTTTTTAATAAAAGTGATCAGTTTGGTATTCCCTTGAAAAGATAATAGTATAATACCAGGAAAACCCACAAATGACCCAAGGGCATGATCAAGCATGAAAATAGAAGGACCTTAACTGTACTTACCATTAGAGCAAACCCTGTGAGGCAGCTGCTCTTATTAAACCATTTTGCAGATGAGGAAACTGAAAGTAACTTCCTAGGATCTCACAGGAGGTCACAGTAAGGACTTACTCAGATAGTCAGACTCAAGGCCCATGCTCTGGACCACAGAAGAGGCAGGTGGGTGATGGGAACTATAGGTTGGTGCACTCAGAGTGACTGCCACCAAGAAGGCCACAAAAGTGCCTGGCGTTCCCTCTTCCAGATTCAGAGTGGTCAAATACTTCTTCCATACTTTTCTGCCATCCCTGCTCACTGTCCATGTCTGATGGTGCCAGGAGTGCTCAATTGCAGGGGTGGACTGTCTTCTACTTAGTACAGTCCTTATTAGCTGTGACCTCCACACACACCCTCTACCCACCTGTACGATTGGCTTCATGGGTGTGTATTTACACAGGGTCCTGTACATAGAAAGGCATTGTGCTTTGTTCAATGCTCCTCCATCACCATCTTGAAATTTTTAGTAACTTTTGAAGAAGGGGTCTGTTGTGTTCCTTTTGCACAAGGCTCCACAAATTATGAAGCTGGTCCTGTCTGCCTCTTTGCCATTCATTTTGTTTGTCAAAGTGGATATTGTTCTAAGAGAATTTTGTGTGGCAAATCTGTATAAGAGGATTTTCCCCCAAACATATGAAGGATAGCCACGCTATGGCAACTAGCCAATTGAACATATAACACATTAGAAAATCATGCCTGTGACAACAGGCAGAATGATGCTTTTAAGACTACTCCAGCAGTTAGCCACATATCCACAGGTCAGCCACAGTCTACACCTGTTCTCTGTATCCATATGATGAGCACCCTGTTATCAGAAAAATGCCCTGTTATAGGATAAATAGCTTTGTTTGATGAGATTTTATCTAGAAAATATGAACTATCAAAATATTCCTACCTTTTGGTGCAGTTATCCTACTATAGGGAATTTAGGCTAAGGAAATCCTTTAAAAAATGTATGAACCCTGATATTCAGTGAGGTGGTAGCAAGAAAAAAAAGAGAAAGCAACCTAAATATTCAGAAACAGGGGGACAGTTAAAATAAATGATGGAGCTCAATTTGATGGAAAGTATGCCGGGGTTGGTAAACTTTTGGTAAAGAGCCAGAGAGTAAATAATTGAAGTCCTTAGGGTTTCTGTCACAACTACTCAAATACGCCATTGTAACAACCACAGGCAATACAAAAACAGATAGACACGGCTGTGTACCAGTAACACTTACAAAAACAAGCAGATTTGGCCAGTGAGAAGTATTTTGGCAGTCCATGACATCATCAGTGAAATTATGATTGTGAAGACTGGGTTGACATGGAATAGTTAATGAAAAGAAGAGCATGATGAAAACCTGTATGTCCTCGATGATTCTGTCAGTGTGTAGGGATGTACCTGTGACCATTAAATCTGGGAAGAAAACACACATATATGCAAGCAGTAGTTGGTGGGGAGAGTAGGATTATGGTGTGATTTGCTTTGTGAGAGACTTTTTGAGGCTTGACATTCTTTCATATATCTAATGCTGAATATGTATAAAATAGATTTAGGTACAGGTCTCTTATCACCAGGTCTCTCTACCAATCAAAGGATGGTGAGAAAGCATTGATTGTATATGCAGTCTCCATTTGCATAGTCACCTTTGATCTCCAAATCTTCAGTCTCTTACTTTTGGAGATTTCCCTTCAATTCACCTAAAATAAAAAAGGACACTGTTTCTGAGCCACGCTCAGCTAGGCCTGGGGCTGCTCTGTTGGTTGGCCTTTGCCAGGGAAGCTGGGTACATGGCCGAGCACCCAAGAATCTGAGGAGGGGAAAGGGAAGAAAGAGAAGTGATGTTCTTTAAGAAGGAAAAAGAACAGTGCTAACTCTATTTTACCAAGAATCCTTCCAGTTAATAACCGAACAGAAGCTGTCGTGAGTTTGTGTTAGAAGACCACCTGCCTAAAAGACTCTCTTGTTTTGTTTGGTTTTATTGAACTATGGGGTGGTCTCCATTAGTGGATTTCACCGTATACAGATTTAGTCAAAGCCATTATTATATTTAAATTTGTTGAGCTGGAGTTTTATAAGGGATTTATACCCAAAGGAAATCGACTTGGCATTATATATGTGTTCATTTCAAAATACAGTATCTTGTCTCATTGAATCCCAAAGAATGGGGGATTATGACACAACAAAGCAGACACTGCTTTATTAAGCAGGCCCAACAATGTGCTGTGGACTATGCATTTTCTTTTCTTCCTTTGGGATTACACTGAACCTGAGCCTATGTAAAGAGATTTCTCAATGAGGCAAACTTGAAAACAATATCATTTTTTGGGGGGGAAGGAAAAGCACATTTTTTTGTCTTTCCTTGAAGGATCTGGTATTAAATAAAGCATTTTACCTCTAGTGCTCTAGTTTGTTATCACAATGAAATTATTTCCCAAACTACATTTCTTGTTACTGGGTGTCACGGCAGTAGTTGTGCTACACCTAAAGCTAAGCATTAAAACATCACAATAAAATTCGTATAAGAGGGCCTAGAGAAGTCTCTTTAATTTTAATCTGCATGCATCTGAAAATTACCTCAAGCATAAATGGTTACCATTCCCTTCATTCACAATGGATCACAAAGTCAGACAAATTAGAAGGCTGTCTTATCTTCTGTACAAATTGTTGGGCCCTGGAAATTATCCCATGGCAAGAACGAGGACATAGATGTTCAAGCACCTGGCAATCCCTGAAAGTAGAAGGGTTTGTGACATAATGATAATAATTTAAGAAACATGTTTTGATGGCTTTTTCTGTGCCTAATACTGTGTTAAGGGTTCTACGTATGTTAGCTCGTTTAATCTTCACAGTAGCCCAAGAGTAGACACTGTACCCATTTTACAGATGAGAAAATAATAAGGTCAACCATTTTTCTTTAAGGTCACAGTTACTAATTTGTTGAGCAAAGATTTGCACTCAAAGTCTCAGGGATTCTAAAACTTATTTTATTAATTAGTCCAGTATGTTGCCTAGCCAAAGGTAAAGAAAGGTCCTAAAAGTTTGGGAAGGGGTGCATCTCTTTAGTATATCAAAGGAGATTTTCCCAGACAAAAGTTCTATTAGGTGGGGGTGGAGGAAAATAGTTTTACATTTGTTTGTAGAATGTGAAATTATTCTATGAAACCAAAGACCAGTGATTTAACCAGGTGCTAAAGATGTAGCAGAAATGGGAAAAACGTGAACAGTCAAAAATGATCGGGAATTCCAGGATCTCATTCCCTGCTTCTAAAAAAAAATCTTAAGGTAATTTGTCATATGAAAAATGGGGATGGAAGGCATAGGGTCAGCTGGTAACTAGCATTTCAGTAGCTTCTCAGGAAATGTATACATATATTCAATCATATCACATGCATGTGCTTATACACACATAAATGTAGTCACCCAACTTATCTGGCTTAATGGACTACATGATATACTATATATAGTATAATATAATATATGCATAATAGACCCTTTTTTTAACATTATAAAGCATTTTAATAAAAAAATATTCTCTACTTACCTTCCTTATTTACAGAGCATATTCATTTAATTTTTTCTTGACAACTCAGGGTAATCATCAAAAACATTATTATTGAATTCTAAAATTCATGCCTTTAGGTCTCATTGAGGTCTAGGGAATTTCTGCTCCTGCATTACATGACACCAGGCAAATGCAGTCTCGGAAATCTTAAGCTTGTAGTTTTTTTGGAGGTGGTGTGGGAGTCTATGGGGTGTCAAAAAAATATTATGTGCTCTGGCATTTTAAAGACCTGGAATTGACACCCAACTGTGTGTTCTTGTATAAATCACTTAAATTGTGTGAGTCTAAGTTTTTCTCATCTATAAAATGGGAATAAATTGTAATGCTTTCCTTAGAGCATTGTTGTGAACATAAAATAAAAATACATTTAATAGCACTGGAACAAAGTTTAAAATGCTTCGTAAATGGAAATTTTGTTCTGTCACCTTTTTTGCCAGTATCCTGGCTTGTGCCACATACTCCAGTAAAATCTCCTCTTAATTAGCTTACCATTTCATACTGTGGACTGGTAAATCAGGTGACAGCAGATAAGGCTTACTAGAATTAAGCCACAGTTAAAATAAATAGGCTCTGAGCAAATGAAAGACAGTTTTTTCCATGACTGCTTATAACTAGGCCCCTTGCTCCTGATCTGTGTTCTAGAATCTTGACCAGGGATGATAAACAGGTGCTGGCTTATATTCAAATGGAGAGGTATGGTGAAGGTGAACATCACCTCCTCAAACCACCTGGAGACTATCCTTGTGCACAGGCCACAAGTGGCACAGGCCAGGTTAGCATGAGACCATAGCTTGGAAGTGGCAGCTTGGAATGATGGTTTGAAAAAGATTCTGTATCTGCATCCTGGTTTGATGTCAAAGAGGACAGGGATCAATTTGTAATGTCTGCCTTGGGCAAGGGATGGGAGGTAGTGTGAGGTGGGTGGCACATGTGTCACATATTTCCTAAAACTCATCTAGGTTCTCCAGCTTTCCAACTCAGTTTTGTTCATATATATCAGGGGCATATCCAGGTGTGAATATATATGCATATGAACCCACATACATAAATCCATATATGTGTATATAAATCCATTTATGTGTCTATAAAGTACCCACTTTATTGAAAAGTCTGAATGTAATGGGGGATTCTAACATGAAATGGTTTTATTTTTCACTAATTCCTATTCTCAACTGTTATGTCAGAGGTCCCTTTGGGCATATTTCATTACTCTTTGTTAAAAATTAGCTGTTTAAAAGTTAATTAGTTCAGCTCAGTTTGAAAGTTGAATCCCAAAACTGTTACAAATCTCTCCTTTTCTCTGCAGCACAAGCTTGAACTGTATTTCAAGAGACTTGTAGAAATGGTGAGGTGGACTTCTCCTTTAATACCTCTTCCTCGCCTCTCTCCTAGGTTAGACTCTGGGATATTCTTCTCTCCCCAAGCCCCATCCACTTCAGGGTCTCTGATCCTCTGGGAAGAGTAACAGGGGAAAGGATAGGGGTTCCTGGCTGCCTGTCTATAGTGGGAGGCATCCTTGGTCTCATGCTGGCCTGGCCTGGTTCTCTCTGCCACTTGTGGCCTGTGCACAAGGATAGTCTCCACGTGGTTTGAGGAGGTAATGGTCACCTTCACCCCATCTCTCCACTGCTGAAGGGTAGTTGTATCTATCTTTGTCGACACAGCTCCATACCTCCAACCCTCTCTCCAGATGAGGCAACTTCACTTGGTAGTCACCTGGGTAGCCCCCCCCGCTTGCACAGGAGCCCTGGGGAAGCCCTCTTACATACCCTCAAGGTAAGGAAGGTGGTATTTTGCTCCCATTTTCTTCTCAAGCACACTAAACTGTTGTGGGCCAGCCTGCTATCATCACAGACCTCCAGGAGAGAGGCAGCTCCACACTGCATGTTCACTCATGGCCAGACTTCAGAGGATGCACGAGTCCCCCCACTTACTCTCTCTCCACCCCTCCACCCTCTGCTCCACTGCACAGGCAGGACCAAGGAGGGCCTTCAGGTCCCCAGCTCAAAAGAGCAAACAGATGGGGTGGGGGTATGCTGGTCTTCCTTTCACTGGGGAACCCTCAACCTCTAAGCCATTCCCTTGAGGGCCCCTTCTTTATGCTGATACGGCTTATATACAGCTGTACCTTCTGCAGCTGGTGCTGGCCTAACACCAGCAGGTCAGGCAGTCAGAAAGGAAAGATGGGCGTAAAGTAGGGGAGAACCAGAGCAAGCTGCAACTCACAGAGATGACTTGTGTCCGTCTCTCACTTCCTCTAAGTCTCTGTCTTCAAAAATGGGGGGTTCTATAGAAGCTGGCATCTTTTGTCATGGAGCTAAACACAAATCTGATGCAGGAGTAAAGCTAAAGGAGGAAATTGGATGAGAACTAGAAGAGCTATGAGCTGGGCTGCTGCCTTATACCTGTGAAATCATCTAGCAGGTTCCCAACAACATGCTTGAGCTGCAGCAGCATCTGACATTGCAGAGGGTACGGATAGCTGCTGCTTCACTTCTTCCTTCCAGGTCTCATGAGAATTTCTCCTGTGGCCAGCACTAGCCCAGACCATACCCAGGGAATACGGAAACAGAGTTCCAGCTTAGCTGAACGAAACACTCCAACGCCTAAGACTTTTTACTCCAGTGATTCTTTCCCCCCCACCCCCACTTCCAGTCTTCTCATGTAGACCTGGGTGGGGATCAATCAAAACTGGGCGGTGGATAGTGACAGCAGAGCTAATCTCTTAGTTATCCTGGATGGGGACCTAGCCTCAGTGGGGTCCCTGATTCCTCTTGTTCTCAGCTTTGGGCCCTACTCACCATTTCCAAGGCAGTAGGAAATGTACCATTTACCTAAGACTGTATTTTATTACAGTACAGAAGATTCTATTTTACAATGTCATTACATAAGATTGTATTTTGAATGAATCTTCTGAGAGGGAAGGGATCAGTACTGGACTATGCTAGTGTAGCCTTAGCTGTTTAGACATTTCTATCATCACTTGAAAATGTTCACAAGTCTAATAAGCAAATTTTGAACTGTATGGGGCAATTTTACTAGTTTAGATCTGTACGACAGACTGGAAAAGCTAATTAAGCCAGTGCTTTTTAAACTATGACAGGAGTGTACAATGTGACATCAGGTGAATCCTTGTTTATCTTAACATTATGTAATCTATCCCCTTTCTTACAAATTTCATATTTCTATGGGACCAAAATGTTATTTTTAGGTTGATTCTATTATACTATTAAAGAACTCAGAATCCTTTCATTAGGATATTATTACTAGGAAAAACATGAAACTATAATAGATACTTTATTGATTGGTACAATCAATTGATACAATATCTAATTCTAAGGCTTGATTAGAAAGACATCTGCTCAGGATATAAATGTAGACATATAATAGAGAAACTTATGAAATAGTTCATGGGGTTAAATGAACTGTATTCCACTTTCACTTGTAAGTGATTTCCTGAATATATTTTGCTCATAATTTATGCTATATTCAACCATATCCATCCACTACCAAAAGGGATCTGAGGTGACTGATTGTCTAGATTTAAACTAATCCTATGCATAATTCAAGGTAAATAAACTATGAACTATGTATGATTTATTTTACTCTTCAACTAAAGCTGTATAAATATTTTCTCTAAGTACTAAATATTTCTAAATCATAGAGGATATATTTAAATTCAGTGACTGATTTGTTGAAAGTAAATGAAATAAAAACCTCCAACTATACACTTATGCATGTACCCACACACACACATGAATGTTTAGAAAAAGGTATGGGGCAATATATTCCCAACTGTGAGCGGCAGTTCTCTCTGAGGACACTCTAGAGTGAGACTATAAAGGGAGGAAGAAGAGGCATCATTTGGTATTGGGAGATACAAGAGCTTTTACAATAAATGTGTGCTTATGTACTATTTGTTTATTGAAGGAAACAAACACTATTTTAATTAAAGATAACATAGAGTCCAGTTTAAAATGGCATGGATATGGATAACATAAAATCAACCTAAGCATAAATAATACTATATGCATATTCATAATTATAATGAACTTTTCTATTTTTTTGGCATGAAAAGACCATTATCATATATTATTAAGTGAAAAAATATTAAGGCATCCTTTGGGTGATTGCAATTTTATAAAATCATATCTATGAAGTGTGTGTATGCTTGTATTTTTGCATGTATGTGTAGAGGAATTGACACAAAGATAATCTACACACTAAAACAAAGTGTCATCTGTAGATGGAGATTGCAGGCGGTCTTTCTCATCCTTATGCTGCTTTTACCTTTACTTTTAAAATTTATGAAAGTCAAAAGCATTAAATCAAAGACTACATTAAATTCAAGATCAATTAAATAGGAATATATGGAAAGGGTATTTCCCACGTGGCTCTTCCCCACTTGTCTTTATTCTTTATTTGTCCCCTTGGAGATCAGAAGTTTACTCTTACTTTCTAGATTTCTGATACATTCATATACTTTTGAGACCATATACTTTATGTATATGTTATATAATATATAAGCATATTCACGTGTTATATATGCATACACATATCCAAATACAAGAGTAGTAGACTAAAAAGCAAACATTTTCACATTAAAATAAATAACCATTATTATACAGATAATTGAATAATTTTCATTTTTTTATGAGGTACACAAATTGGAAGTGTGGCTGTGTGTGTGTGTTTACTATCTATTTGTTCTTAAAAGTATGTAGTGAATTGTGCTGATTTTTTTCCTTCTTTATATATTAAGCCTCTTATGAGGAATTGTGGGAAGGCTATATCTATCCTTATAGATACAGATATTTACATATACGTGCACATATACACACATAATACAGAATCTAAGGCAGCTATCCCAAATGCGAGCAATACAAAGAGATTTACAAAAGCCGTATCACTAGAAGCATGAGTTCCGGGTTTTCTTGTCCTGGAGTGTTTTCCACGGTGCAGAGGCCATCAGGTAAATTAGACGAAACGGTGAGGCAACATGGGTTCACACAGAATCAGACCGCAGTACCAGAGAAGTTCCCAAGCATGCAAGTGGGTTTGGTACAATCTCATGTGGACAATTCTGTCTGTTTGTGCTGTCTTTCTTTGGGTACTTTTCCACCCCCTCCCAAACTCCAGCTCAGATTGTTGTCCCATGGACTACTCGTGGCTACTCCTCATAGCCATTTACATATTTTACATCTGGTATTTCTCATTATACTTTACCAGAAGTCCGCACTGCACCAGCCTCACCTCCCACCATGCCCGGCGGGAGCTGGTACAGAACAGTCCGTGCCTGGCTCCCTTGTCTGAGCCCATTCTGCCTCAGTTTCTTGAGCTCACTTATGACCCAAACTCACCTCATTCTAGTCATCTGTAGAATGAAAATGTCTCATGCTGCCTGTATCTCCCCTGAAATCCCTGATTTAATTTATTCTCTGCCTCCCTCCTAAGTCTTATCTTCCTCTTCATTAGTGTTATTACACGTAAGGTCTGTTTTTCTGGTCAGTACCACTCAATACTACCCAGCTATTCTTTATGTATTTCTAAAATATCTTTCCTCTATCCCTCTAAAATGAAGCACACCTCTGCATCTCCTCACATTCTTTTCTTCTCTGTATCACCTATCAAATATCCTTCCATTATTTACCACAAAGATGAGGGTAATTTTGAATTATAACAATATTAAAAAAAACACACCATCCTTACCGTACAACAGAACTTTTTAAAGCAATTTATATATATTAACTTGCTCAATCTGTGTGAAAACTCTTGGGCTAAGAACATTATTAACCATAGTTTACAGATGAGGCGACTGAGGCACAGAACCATTAGACGACTTGCCCAGGTCTCTCAGCTTGTAAGTGGCAGAGAGGGGATTCAGGACAAAGTCCACCTGGATCAGAGGCCAGATGCTCAATGACAGCACCTCCCTCCCTCACCCAGTCCCTATTATTGAAGGCTGGGGCAGTGTGGTCACTAATCCATGTGCTTACTCTCACATACAAAGGGATATTCCTTTGAACAGCCATCTATCCGCTAATAAGGATGATCGCATTACAGATCTGAAAGGAGAAAAAAGCATATACTGAAATACCTACTGTCTACCAGGCATTATTCTAGGCATGTTCACCTGAATTCACTTGTTTTATTCAAGAAGATGATCAGGGACATGTGTGACCATGGGGAGGGTGGAGATCTGGAGTCAGCAGCAGGAATAATACTGAAAAACAATATTAAAGTTAAATTGGGGTAAATGCTTCAGTTACTAACATAAGAGAGAATGAAATGACACTGTGGATGTATTGCTATTTAGACAGTGAGCAGTCTGAAAAATCAGTCCACTCAGTTATGAAAGCTACAATACACTGAATTAAATCACACCTCCTATATATTTTCACAATAAGTTTGAATTAGGACATGGAAATAAAATGCAGGTCCAAAGGTTTGACATTGTCCGTTTGACCTGATACCAAAGTGGTACAATAGAATATAGTTAATAACATCAGTATACAAAAGATGGGTTTCCAGAAATGTTTTATGTAAAGCTTTCTGTATACAGAAATATTTTATGTAAAGCTTTCTGTATTTCCATGGAAACACAAAGGGAACTCCATAGTGAAGTGAGCAGGAAGTAACAGAGAAGGGGGATAGATTCAGCAGCCTTGGTTACTATTAATAATTACCTAGGTTGCAGTGATGCCTTTGGAAATTGAGCCATCTCTATGTAGCTGTTTGTGACCTCAGATCTCATTTGGACTGGAAACCAGTGGGTTTGGCTCATTTCATTTGCTTTCAGAAAGCCCCCATCTACCATCACCAATCGAAGATAGGCTATAGTAGATTTTCTCCCATTTTGCTTAGAAAGAGCACTCATCTGTGGGAGAAAAGGCACAATATGTGTAGCCTTAAGGTTCCTACTTTTTTATTTACCCAGCTCTTGGCTCCTGGTGATTTTGTTGAAGATTAGAGAAGAGTTAGCCAAATGCCCAGGGAAGCAGCTGTTCCTCAAAAACAAACTGGGAAGGAAAACAGAGGCCCCTCCTGCCTTTCAGCTGGGGAAGGCAAATGGCTGGCCAACGTGTTCAAAAGTGATGGCTTTAAGGAGCGCCTACCACTCTACTCGGGGCCATACTTCCCAAAGAGTTAAGGCTTGCGGACATCCTAGAGTGGGGAACCTCTGTACTGTAAAGGAATATGGTGTTCTAGCATAAGGATGAGCCAAAGAAGATCGAACTGGTTATTCTAGCCTTTAATTAGCTGCATCTCCCAGAAACGCTTTCCCATTTTCCCAGTTGTTTCACTAAATCAATTTAGAGCCGCTTTGCTTAGGCTCCAGGCAGACAGAGTGGAATCACAGCCTTTCCAAGAGGTGTGAGTTTCTCCCATTTATCATCCTAGGGAGCTGGCTTCAAAGCCTAGTTAGGGGACTACTTAAAGGAAAACAAATGTAAACAAAACGGAACTGTGCTGTCTGGATTTGGTTGAAAATCTTGAGAATGTGCAGCAGAAAATTCCAAGCACAGACCTGGAAAGTGATTTGCAAGAGACCTCACAGAGGGCTTAGAAAAAATAAACAGTCAATGAACTCCCACCCACAAACATACACGCACACCAGCAGTGGGACTGGAATAGAAATGTGAGCTTTACTGGAACTCACATCTGGCACAGGAATTGGTTTTCCCAGCTTTGGCCTTCGGCAAGTAGGTTACTACTGAATTATTGGCAGTGCTGCCAAGCTTGACAGCCTTTTCACATTTATTGGTTCCTGCTCGACCCTGTAAATATTTAAGCTATCTGTGGTGCTAGGAATGCGATTAGAATTTGTGGATTCTCTAATAAGGAAAGCCTTGGAGTTTACAAATTTAAAAGGAGTATAAAAATATATGTGTATATGTGTGTACATGTGTGTGTATCTAGCTGATTTCAGTCGCTGCAAAAAAAGAAGGGAGAAGGTTGTAAGGCCAAAAAAGAGGCCTAGTCCTAAAGTGTAAAGCATCTGAGCCCAAAGAATTTTGAACTAGTGTTTTCAAGTGTTTTTCAATCTGTGGACATCTGTTGGCTTCCCGAGAAACACCTGAGGGGCAAAGGAAACCCTTGCAATTCAGCCATCTGGTCATCTTCTTGTTCAAGCATCTGTCCTTCTGCACCCTCATCCCTAGACCACCAGGCCGGCGGTTTTCAATGCTTTTTGATCTTAGCCAATTGTAAGAAATGCTTTTTACAATGCCACTCAGGACATTCACAACACATTCATAGATACTATGGAAATAAATGTTCATGAAATAATATTTACCTGAGGTTCACTTTGGTTTTTTCTGTTCTATATTATTCCATTTTGTTTTCTTTAATGCTTGTCCTGACTCACTAAATTAATTGTGTCTCAGTAATGAACTGTATCCTGCTGTTTGAAAACACTGCACTGGACTGTATTGACCTTAAGTGCAGAAATTCCACCCTGTATCCCAACTCCTATGACTTGGTCACTTGATAAGTGCTTATTGAACAAATGAGTGGTGACTAAATAAATGAATAAGTTGAAGCTAATATTGTATATTCAGTATACATAGCAGGAGTATTGACCAACCAGGAAAATGATTTAACCTAAAAATTAGAAAAGATACGGTCATAAAATTAAAGGTATATGTCACCCTTCAGGTGGTGGTTTTAGATATTCGGGTGAATGTTATTATCTGTTATCCAGCTGCTTGGTGGTAATAATAACAATAACTATGACATAGCAATAATAATAGCCCATGCTTATTGATCGGCTACCATGTACTGGTTTCTGTGCTAGGAGATGGAGCTATGAAGACGGATGCCACTCATTTCTGCTCTTGAAAAGCTTCTGCTGTGGCATTCTTCTCATGCATCTCCCAATCCAGAAACCAAATGTCCTAGAATTCCAATCCCAGGTGAGATTGGACAGTAAGGAAAAATGGAAGTGATATCTCCAAGAGAGGTAGAGGTGGGAGGGACAATGTTCACACCATGTACCAACAGTTTTATAGAGAGCTGCTCAGTGAACAGAGAGGTGGGGAGATGGGAGAGAAGTAGAAGATGCATTGCTGCTATTAAAGAATTGTTCAAGGCAACTTTTCTTGTCCCTAAAGAAGGATACTATACTGTCTTGTGGAAATCTCGTCATGATAGTAAAGGAATATAATGTATTGGTTAAGAGGTTATTTTCTTGTCAGAAGAATTTGTTTTCAAATTCTAATCCACTTACCGACTGTGTGGCACTGGCCAAGTTCATCATATTCTTTGTTTGGGGACCACATGTAATATAATTCATCAGGCTGTTTTAAGGCAGAGGTCACAAATGAACTGTCTGCAGAAGTCTAGCCATAACATGAATGAGTGAAGGGGTTAAAAATTAGGGAGAGGTAAGGACTGTAGAAACCTGAAGAGCACAGGCCCCATTTAAAACCATTCAAATTTACATTTAGAAAACAGAGTTCCAGCCTACAGGCCAGATTTGCCTGTGTGCCACCAGTTTGCAGTTAAATAAGACAATGATCATAAAACACTTCTCAGAAGACATAGCACATAGTAAGCACTCCATAAATTGGAGTTATTATTAACTACTATTTTATCACATTTTAAAAATCCTTGGAACCATTTGAAAATTCTCTTTAAGAGAAAATAAACGGTCTCAGAATTACTCTTTTGCATGCCTCAGTTAATGGCATCATTAAAAATAGACAAGCCTTAGGCCAATCCAGGGATAGAATGAGTACAGAAGCCTGCAGTTGATTGTCTGCAGATGAGAGAATATGAATAAGCTCATGTGTAGAAGCCAGAACCATCCCTGGGGTGCAGAGAAATGGGGGAGTTCCTTGGGCCCATGCCTGGGGACACCCCATACTATTGCCACAATGAAGAGCAAGGCGTCACTTAAGGAGCAGAGAAGAACGCATTATTGCCAGCTGGCATTAACCTCCTGCTAGTCCCTTCCAAGGTAAAGTAGGAGAAGGCTTTACAGTCTGGGGACCTGGGTACAATCCTCATTTCCCCCGCTCACAACTTACAAGGTGAATTTAACCAGTCTGCCCTTTGGGCTCTTATTACGTTAAGGATGGTAATGGGTTAGCAATAATGGTCCAGCTGGCACTCAGCAGCATAAGAGGGACTCGATTCTTTTAACCTTCCTTCCTCTCCATTTCCTGCAAATGGTTTTAAGTTGTTGAGGCTTATTTTTTGCTCAAACATCATCTTGATTTCATCTGTCTAAAAATGGGAGAAAGACAGTGCCCAAAGTCCCTTCTGTCTTGCTGGCTCCTCGACCCCCTCCACTCTCTTCCCTGATTAACTCCTACGGGTCCCAAATGACCCAAATGGCTTCCCACCCTTCCCTCACTCTGCCGTCATTCACAGAAATGTGCCATCCGGCTCAGCTTCCGTCCCTGCCTCACAGAGCCCATCAGGCTTCCTAGAAAGCTCCCCCTAGGGCAATAAAAAGTTTATGTCAATCTCAGGCCCACCTGCAGCATCTCTCAAGTACACATCCTCCTGGCCATCCTCCTCCTTTGATTCCGGGCTTTGTAAATCTTTTACCACATGTTGTCAAAAGCCTGGCAGATCCCCAAATCCTTCCCTGATAACACTCGTTCTCTTTAAACAACCTGGCAGCACTTCTAAGTGAGAAAAAGCCCTAAAATAAAATACACCGTGTTAGTCTCGAAGGTCATTTCCTGGTTTTGTCCTGCAGTTTCTGTTTCCTCTAACTAATCACCAAGCGACAGTCCTGGATTTATTGTGGAGGCTACTTGAAAGTTTGGGTGAGTCTCTCAGCCAGACTACACACCCCCTCCATCACTCTTTCTCCCACTCCCCAGCAATTTATCGCTTGCTGTGATTTAGTGTGGGGTCTTGGCGTGCAACTGTAGCAACAGCCAGATCTTTGTCACTGAAGCTTTTCAAAAGGCAGAGGGGCCAAACCAGCATGATCCATCCAGCTAAGCACTGTGGTCATGGTAGGGCCCATGGTCTGGCTGTGGGAGCGGTGTGTCCACATAGGCATGCTCATCATTCATTTCCAACATTTATAATGATACCTGACCTTTACTGAGTGTTTGCACGGGCAAGGTGAATTGCTTTATTTAATTTACTATTCACAACACCATTCACAACTCTTACACAGTGCTTAGAGATGCCACAGCTCAACATTGCAACCCAAGCCCCTCTGACAGCAGATTCCATGCTCTTAACCCCAGTCTTTGTGGAGCTGTGCTACACTTGAGCCACAGGACTGATCCCACTTTTGAATTGTTCCTGATCACAAGGAAAAATAATCATGTCATATTTACTGAGCACTTATGAAATGTCAGGCAGCTCTTGAATACATACATGGATGCTTCTATTTAGTCCTCACAACAACCCAGGGAGTGATTACTCTTAAGAGCGCCATTGTATGAATGTGGATATGTGATTCCATGGCAGAACCAGAATTTAAACCCAGGCAATATGACCTTTAACTCTGATGCTGCCTTAAACTGCTGGGGCATGTACATGTGCGTGTGGCTGGGGAGTGGGGTAAATCAAGCAAATAGTGTGACATGCTACAGGGTGGCACGCCTGTGTTAAGAGTTACACAAAGGGTGCTCTGGATGCATAGAAAATGGGCCTATCATCTTAGTCCATTTGGGTCATACCGTAGACTGGGTGGCTTATAAACAACAGAAATGTATTTCTCAGTTCTGGAGGCTGGGAAGCCCAACATGAAAGCACTGGCAGCTTTGGTGTCCGGTGCCAGCCCTCCTCCTGGTCCATAGATGGCTGTCTTCTTGCTGTGTCCTCATGTGGCAGAAGGGGTGAGGGAGCTCTCTTTTATAAGGACACGAATCCCAGTTATGAGGCTCCATCCTCGTGACCGATTCAGTTCCTGTAGTCCTCATTCCCAAACACTATCACCTTAGGCCTTACATTTCAACATAGGAATTTTGGGAAGACACAAACATTCAACCTATAGCACCTACCCTAAACTTGAGGTTTTTGGATCGACATCACAGAATAGGTGATGTTGGAGGTGAACTTTGAAGGAGTAGAAAGTTGACCACATTAGAATGTTTAATGGGTGCTCTCTGGAGGGCCTGTTTGAGATACAGGGAGCTGCATGTGCAAAGGAATAAAGCTCCCTGGGCGGATTGAGACAGGCCCTGGTGCAGTCCAGCTGGAGGGCAGGGGCCTGGGGGGAGTGGCTTTAGAGTGGAGCAGAGGCCAAGTGTGAAAGGCCTTTAACTGTTCTCTTGCATTCAAATTTCATTCTGAATTCGAGCTTTGAAGGGTTTTCTAGAGAGGAGTTGGATGGTCACATGCATGTTATCACTGTCTAAAGGGTGGGCCAAAGAAGTCATATCTGAGGTCTGGGGAAAGGGGGCCAAGCAAAGAAGAGGCCGCCACAGTAACTGAGCTTAGCAGTAGGAAGAGGACCTGAGCTCCTCTCATACAGTCATACAGACATGCCAAGGAGTGTGCAATTGCTTCCCTTAGGAAGACTTCAAATGCCATACAATGAGTAGAGAGGGGACCAACTGGCTGCACTCACAGGGTGAGACAGTCATCTGGACTCTCAGCCCATTTCCTATCCTCCTGTGAGCTCTGGAAATTCCACACAAGTTCTTGCACAAACCCCACCCTTTCAAGCTTCATGTCTTTGCTTATGTTGAATTCTTTGCCCCTGAGAGCATCATTTACACAGCCCTCAGTGTGTGCCAGGCACTGTTGTGGGAGCTTTGCAATATTATCTCATTTAGTTCTTGGAAAGTGGGTATGAGGTAGGCATTACCATATCACAATTTTACAGATGATGAAACCATTAATAACTACTTAGTATAATGAGCCCTTTTAGAGGAAGCACCAGGACAGGAGAGAGAGAAGAGGAAGCAGCAGATGCATTATCTCTTTGAATGTGCCATGGTGTAGTCCACCTCACATTCTCATCGTGCCAGAGGTAAACCTTTCTGTAAGGAAACGTTTGTTGGACTGCTCTGTTATTCCTTGGCCCCTACAGAAATACCATGAATGCTGTGAGACCGCCACTCTGCCTTGGATAAAACATAAAAGAACCAAAAGCATAACTTTTATTCATTACACACACTTTACAAGTAGAAGAAAGTTTGTTAAACTACTAGGGATTTATTAAATTTAAAAAAATTAAAGAGTAAGCCACTAACAGATTATAAATAAGTTTTAAATTAATGGAGATTGTGAGGGAAGCATGTACTTTTTTTTTTTTAATCAAAAGATTGCTGGGAACAATAACAATGGCTATCACAGAGTTGTTTGAGGACTCAGTGAGATAAGCTGAACAGAGCCACCACAAATCTGGTCAGAGAGCTCAGACTCAGTAAACACTAGTTCTATTCCCAGGTTCCCAGGGACAGAACTCCAGCCTGTAGGCCAGCCCTAGAGCTGACGAAGATTTTAGCACTTGTAAACAGACGACCTAGGACTCAGCCACAGGTCACTTCTACTGCTCTAGGGATGGTGGTATGCTGGCAAAAAATCAGCACTTCAGAAAAGAAAAAGCCCTGATTTATAGTATGCTATAATTTCCGCGTTGTAAATGCTCCCATGATGACTGCTCTGAAGCTGCCAATGTGATGTCAGAGACCACGGACTTAGGAAGATATTTTACACAATTGGCTGTTGTGAGTTACTTAGGTCTGTGTTTCCAGCACACACTGCCCTGCGGGACTTGGACTGTGTGTCCAGTTTGATGGGTTCCTGCCTCGCTCCTAAGCCCGATCTATCCACTGGCTACCCCTCCTTTAGCCAACCTTCTTGTCCAGTTCTTTAGTATGAATTCTCCTGGGCTGTTGTATATGGGTGGGAGTTGAGGCCAGAGCTGCCGTTGTCTCTTTCAAATGGAAGATACAGGTTTCCTCTCCTATCCCACAGTACAGCATTCCTATAAAAACTTTGCTAAGTTGCAATGGCATAAAGTGAAGAAACAATTACTATTAAATTCCATGGAAAATTTTTTGAGTGTCTACAGACTCAAAAAAAAAAATAACCTGTCTTAAGCTTCTCTGATACTTTAGGACACATTTTGCTAAGGGATGCACAAAACAAATCAAGACAAAGCACAGATGCTCATAGACACAGTTCCATGCTATAGCGGCTTGTTGCTGAGATGCTAAGTGTAGTTCAGGAAGCAGCAAAACAATGCTGAATGTAATTTTTGCTTTTTGCCTTTTTTTCATAAAAGCAAGAATCTTCTTCATATTTCTTTCAGTTAGTAAAAACAGATACTAATATAGCCTTTTATTAAAGCAAAATGGCATAACATGAACTTTCAGAGGAGGTTGGGTTTGGGAGGCACCCGTACTTCTATTTAAATTCCCTAATTCTCCCTGTTACAATGACTTCACATCTCTTCACTGTTTAATTAACAGAGAAGGATACCTCTCTTGTATATTCGGCCCAGAGCAATTAAGCCATCAACAAAGTTTGCAGGGAAAGGAAGGGTGATCATTTAATTAGAGGTTAAATAATGAATTATTAATTATTGAATGAGTTAGTATTCATTAATTAGTTTATAAAATGCAATAATTACATCTTTTGTGTTTTAATACAGAAATGTGTTTTATAATTATCTGCTAAGTCAATTATGTAGCCATTAGCATTTTGGCCAAGGATCGGGTTACCACTGTTTTTGTTCTCTGCAGACTACAGATGTCAGAGAAATACAGTGAATGAGTTCTTTTACATAGATGGGATTCTGTTTATGGTAAAATGTGAGACAACTTGGACACTGAGTCAACTAACTTAGTGCAGTTAACGTAGACAAGGGGATAGACAATTGTGCATCACCAGCAGTAGAAGGAATTATGTCAATAAGGAGAGTTTCCTGCTGTGAATGCATGAGGTAGTGGTGGGAGCTGGTTCTAGTGGGCACCAGAAAGGACCCAAGCCAGGGAGGAGTGGGCTGAGGTGCAGTAAAGATGGGCATGGGAGTGGGAAACACACAGTGTGAAGACTGCTTCTATTTCAAGTCGAGTGAGCCTTTCTTCATTCTAGCAGCTGGTCAGAAACTAGACACAAATCCAGTTTCTGTCTTTTACAGCTGGTATTCTTTGCATTTTGGGGCCAAGGACCCCTATGAAAATCTAATGAAAAATATTCACTGAATAATGTAAACATAATACTTGCAGAAAAAAGTTAAAAGCAATTTCAGAGTAGACCCCTGAAGTCCACTCATGAACCCCAATCTAGTGATTCTCAAATTTGAGTGTGAATGAGGATTATTTCAGGCTCCATGTTGAAATGCAGGTTCCTAAGCCACACACCCACAAATTTGGATTTCCTGATTTGGAAATCTGCATTTTTAAACAAGCACATAAGGAAATTTTGATATGTCTGAGAAAGGTGACCCCATGGTTCTTCAAGTTAAAAACCCTTCGCTTACTGTTTTAAAAAAGACCTTGAACCGCATAATAGTGAAAAGAATAAGAGCCCACCAACTCAGACAGACCTGAGTTCAAAGCCAAGTTTCTCCACTTAGTTGCTGGGCATGTCATTTCATTGTTTTAGGCTCAGTTCCTCTTTCTGTGAAGTGGGTATAATAATACCTAATTTGTAGGGCTGCTAAGAGAAATAAACCTTTAACATTTAGTAGATAAGGTAGATACTTGATAGATTTGTAACAATGGAAACAATTTTCATTTCAGAGCCTGTGAAAAACTGAATAGTTGCTGAAGAAATGAATGATTTTTAGTATGTGTCAACAGCCTCTGCTGTTCACATACATCATTTTAGCCTTGATATAGGGCATTATAAATGTCTAGGCTAAGGATGAAAGGTATTAGCTTGGAGAAATTAGGGAGAACCTTAACAATGTAGAAATATTTCTAAACTAGACTGAAATAGTGAGGTTGAAGCTGATCGAAGAGAGAACGTTACAGACATGGGAGTAGTTCTGTGAAAAATCTAGAAAGAATTGAAAATGCCTCAAAAGCACTTTCAGCTGTACACCAGAAGTCCTCCATGTGGGCTTGGTTATTGTCATGTCCCTCCTTACTAAATGGTTTCAGTCTGTTTAAAATTTTTTCATTACTCTAAGAATATTCATCAGGTTTTATAACAGAAATCAATGTAAGAGCATAAGATTTGCTCCTCACAAACCCTATTTGTGAGCTACACTGCAGGTGAAATAAAAGATGCCTGCATTGATTTTTTGGTCGCTCCTTCTTAAAGGCGCTGCATCACATTTGCCTTCACCCCATTCTTCAAGATATTTTACAAATTGACTGGGAGAAAATGTGCTTATTCCTAAGTACCTTGTCCTTTAAGATTCAAGAGCCAGCAGATATTGTTTAAAATAGAACTAGCATTGATCCCACAATTGTCTGTGAATGCTTAACTGGAAAAAAAAAACCTCCATTTTAAGGGAGCTTATATGACAAAATGATATTTGTGAACACGGTGTTTGAAATTTACACTGCATTTCCTCTGTAGGTATGTAATATATTGTGACATTTTCCCAGTTTTCTCAATAATCCATTTTTTAATGTAGTTAAAATATACTATATAACTAAATAGAAAAAAATAATAGGAAACGAATACTATGCTAACTTTAGAAATTGAGGGAAAAATGGGAACAGTTTAGTGGAATTAATGGAATACTGATGAATTTAGACAAATACTAATGGTGATCTTATTCTGACTTTTCTTGACTTTGGGAAAATCATTTAAGCTCTCAGAATGCCCACGGTGCGGAACCCTTAACTCTATTGGAGTAATATAAAATCTAAATAACTTTGTTAAATTACATTGTGATGATTATGTAAGACAGTACTTGTAAAGCTCTTGGAGTGTCCAACATACAATAAGTACTCAATAAATACTAGATATTACTACCAATGTTATTCATTTTAAATTGTCGAAAATTTAATTATGATATATAGGTTTGCTAAGAATAAGCTAGTTCCTGGAAAAGCAAAGACTTAGTGTGAAAAATGAAGCTACAGAAGAAAATCTCTACCAAGTTTTTGAAAGAGACATCTGTCCACTTTTGAAAATTTGGAAAGTTGATGAGGCTGGGTTTTCATCACACCCAATTCCATGTCAAAATGTCTGCCTTTCCTTTTCCTGGAAAGGAAATTATCAATAGCAGAACAGTTGATCCTTATCTAAAATGGCTAGGATCATCTTTTAGCTGTATTGGACTAAAGAGGGATAAGAAAAAGGAAAAGAAGAGGAGAAATAAAATGACTTTATTAAGATAATTGGAAAAAAGAGAAAAAGAGAGAAGATATGGGGAGGGCATGAGGTTGCTAAGAGTTGAGGAATTCTGATGGGAAAAAGTGAAAAGCAAGAGAAAGAGATTCAAACAGCTCTGTGCATTATTTCCCAAGTAGGAAGAACATTTTGGTTAAGCTCTGGGGCAAGGGTGAGTAAAACACTAGTCCACTTATATGACTCTGTAAGTCGGGTGCTTTTGATACGGCAATGTCTAACGCAGTGGTTCTCAACTGAGGGTGATTTTGCCTCCCAGAGAATTTACTTGGCAATGTCTGGAACTATTTTTGATTGTCACGAGTTCATGACTCTGGGAAGAAGGAAAGGAAGAGCAGATGTTCCTGGCCTGTGGTCAGTAGAGGCTAAGGATACTGCTAAGCATTCCACAGTGAATAGCCCAGCCTTGCACACCAAAGAATTACCCAGTCCAAAATGTCAATAGTGCCAAGGTTAGAAATCTTGGCCAAGTGCAATCTCAAAAAAATTATTTTTATGATTACAATATTACCACTTTAAAAGGTGAGGCCTGAAAATATCAGAATTGACAGAGCTGAGAAACAACGTGGTAATTCTCCACTGCCTGATAATGTCAAGCTGGGCTCCTCCAGGGTTTCAGCCCCTTGGACTCCTCTTAATCCCAAAGTATGGCAAACTGTTTTCAAAGCGAGGGTCCCCAAAATATTCCTGTATAACTAGATGCAGTGGCTCTGGAGCTGCTAACTTTCCAGTGCTTGAATTCCAGCTCTGCCAGTTACTAGCTGTGTAAGCATGGCCAGGTTACTTAACCATTGATTTATTCATCTCTTAAATGGAGAAATTAAGAAGACAACCCTTGGGAAGTGGTGCGAGATGACTAAAGTAGTCAACATAAAGTGCTTCGCCCAATACCTAGTCAGTGTAAGTGTTTGTTAAATATTAGCTATTATGCTTTTCATTGTTATAATTGCTTACTCTCGGGTGACCTGGGTCTCTGTGCCCAGTTCCCCAGTAAGGATTTGACTGTTCCGTGGTTATTTCTAAGGATAGACTGTGCAGTATCCTTGGTAGAAGGCCCAAGACTGGAAGCCTGGCCCTCAGTGCAGTGCTCTTTGCAGGTGACCCCATGAATAAAAATTCAGTACCTATTTCAGAAATGCTGAGTATGAGGGACTGTCACTAATGGTGCTGTCCCTTCTCCTGCTTTCTCCCTTTCTGGGTTCTTTCTTCAACAGAATCAGTAAAAGTACCAGAACAAAAAAAAGGGCTTTTCTTCCTATATAAAACCAGAAATTAAACTAAAACCACCAGTTTCCTCATTTGTATTAAAAAGTACTAGTTCATAAAGGATACACAAAAATGGATTTTTAGGTTACAGGCCTGATATTACAGTAGCACATTTAATAGGAGAAACAAAACTACATGGAGGCAGAAAATAATTTCTGCTGCTAAAGAGATAGGAGAGATAAGCCAGGAAAGGTGCTAGGATAAAAGAATCAAACTGAAGTTTTTAAAAGTTATATAAAAATTTTAAAAGCAGACTCGAAATGTGTTTTTTCAGTCTGAAAAATGGATGGGTCTTAAATGGAATGGAAATTCAACATAATATAAAATGTCCCACAAATAATGGACTAAGAGAGAACAGATGTTAAAACTTAAATTAAAAAGGTGGGGGTGAGGGAGAAAAAGAAAGAGGAAAACATAAACAGAGGGGAGAAAGGAGGTAGCATTGTGTGGTGGAAAGATGCTTTGCCAGAGTCTGGACCCCTGCCTCCTAGCTCTGATGTGTCTCCCTCTGTGACCACAGCGAAATCCCTGAACTTCCCTGGGCCTTGATCCCAATGAGGGGTGGGCTAGTTGAGGTCTGCATGTGTAGAGACACTCTGCTCTTGTCCTGATTAATTGCAAGGGTGTAGAGCAGATCAGAAGGAGCTGGAAGCTGGAACTGGGTGTGCCCACTGGAGTGGGACAGCTAGGGGGATGGCTGGGTGGAAGGGTGGAAAGGAAGTCCACCAGGGACAGAAGGAAGGATCTGGAGGGTGCAAGAACAATGATGGGCACTAGGGGGCAGAAGGTGCTACATCAAAAGTGTTCCTATAGGTGAGCCAAAGACAGCAGGTCGTTAAGAGGTTGGCTTTGCAGAAATTAGCATCAAGCCTCAGTTCTTTGGTTTGGTTTGGGGGCACATTTCCACTCCGTAGGAGTGGCTCACTAGTGGGCAACTTGGAGCTCAATTCTGGTGACATGGTCTTGAGCTCATGTAAGAGCTGTAAGAACTAGAGAATGCATTAGGCACCAGGTTACAGAAACAAGGATAAACATTTCTGCTCTATCCAGGGAGGGGCAGGCTGAAACTGTAGAGAAGGCATAGCAAAGATCCAGGGTGCCAGGAAAGGGATGTTGAGACAGTTCTCTCAAGCTCTAATAGTCACTCACCCCTTCATTCACTTGGTAGAAGGCAAAACTTAAATGCTGAGCTCTGAAGATGTGCTGACTTGTGATCAAGTCTCATGGCCTCCACCTTCCAGCTTTATGATCTTGGGTGAGTGATTTAACATTTCCAACATTGAACTGTGAAATAAGGTTGAGAGTATCTCATAAGGTGGTTGTGAAGATCTAAATATGTACTTGGCCAAGCACCTAGCACAAAGTATATGCTTAAGAAATGTGAGCTTTTACCATTCAGTCAAGATTTATTTAACAATTCCCATCTCAGGGGTCGAAGTCAAGAGAGACAAAACCTTTTTTTTTTTTTTTTGCTGTTATTTTAGAGAAATCTTGGTGCTAAATGCAACAAAAACAGATATATGTGAGAAGTTTAAGAGATATTTTTCTCTGAGGAATGGGAGAAACAGCCAGAGAAACTCATGTTAATGAATACAGTGCAGAATGATTCCAGGTTTCGGGTGGGAAAGAGGGTTGGTCAGGATGGAATAATGAATCAAATGTTGGCTGTGTTGTTGCCAACACTTTTGAGTTTACAGCAAAACACAAGAGGGCCTTGCCGGCCCCATCCCAGCATGTGTTACCCAGTTCATTTGAACTTCCCCCAAATGACTGAGGCAAAAATTGCTTATAATAAAGGAATCTGACTTCTGTTTGGGTCTGCTTACCTGAGTTCCACTTTCGGACTTACTCTGTGGCTGAGTGAAAATGCATGAAATAAGTTCTGAGGTTCTAAGTGGTTCCAGAACTGTCTAACATCTAGAATTGTCCCAAGTTCTCCACGGTTTCCACTTGTCAATGAAAATGCTAGCAACATCAAACAACAGGGCCATTTGCAATTGTTGTCCCCCCTGGAAGCTGACCCAGGGAAGGGAACGGAGCACTGCTCAGCCAAGGCACTGCCACATGTACTTTGTAGTTTAGCCCTCTCAACGAACCTGAGAGTTAAGCCTTTTGTCCACTGGTAGTTTAGATGAAGTTTAGAGGTTTAATAATTTTCTATGGGTCACACAACCTATAAGACTGGGAGACGGGAGTTGATAGAGGCTTCTTTAATCCCAAGGTGGTGCTTTTATTCTCTCCTGCAAAAGACATGTCTGCTAATACTAGACTGAATTTTAAGGACATCTACTTTGTTAAAAGAAGAAACATCTTCAAGCAGGTTAATCTGTCTGTATGCATAGGAGTGTGCATGTGTGTGTGTGTGTGTGTGTGTGTGTGCATGTGTGTGCGCCTGTGTGAGAGACAGAGAGGTATTTCTTCTTTTATGTATAAAGCAGTTGTCCCTCCCCTTCCTTTTTCATTCCAGTGTAATCTATGCACATGCAAAATAATCTCTTCTCCCTGTATGAAGTGTCAGTCCTCCAAGCAAAGAAGAAAAGGCTACAGCCTATGTTACCCACACGTTTTCGCTAGTCTTGTCTCTGTTCTGCCTGCTGCGGCAATCAGCTTTTGCAAATACTGTCACTTACCAAACACAGAAAGCCTGTGAATACCAGCCAATGGTCTGGGATAAACACAACCAGGCTTTCTGACTTGGAACATCCACCCGGAACAGAGGCTTTGTTTCAAAAGATCAAAACCAGCCTTGCATCATCAAATCGTTGGTGGGGAGCATGAGGGGGCAGTTAGGGTAGAGGAAAGACAGGGACCCAGCCTGACAAACTGCTTCAGGGTCAGCCTCCTACATATGAAGGAAAATTAATAGTGTTTCATAAGGGATCAGCTCAACCCAGCCAAGCCAAAGATGGGTGGGGCTCAAAAATGTGGCTAGAAGAGTTGGTATCTGGCCAAATGGCCTGGTA
This sequence comes from Smutsia gigantea, assembly GCA_032199065.1. Lineage (NCBI taxonomy): Eukaryota > Metazoa > Chordata > Mammalia > Pholidota > Manidae > Smutsia > Smutsia gigantea. The sequence continues at coordinate 11,026 of JAVSCE010016445.1, read as the reverse complement.
GCCAGTTGGGGGGTCTGAGAAGCACATGCACAGAAGGGTTTTGAGCTCTGCCTTTTGGCAGGAGGCCCACCCATCAAGTTCTTCAAGAGGGAGTGCTGGCAACAGGCACTCCTAATCCCAGAAGCACTTGACAGGTAGGCTGACTGCCGAGAGCCCCCCCTGCCCCCCTGTTCTCCGCTCCCTCTCAGGTGCCAGACTCTGCACATTGGCCACAGCAGCTCTGAGCACTATGAGGAGACAAAGGAGGGGAGTCTGGCACTAATAGTGGGGGCCCATCATCTGGTGGCAGGGCATTTGTTTGGTGTTTCCTGGCCTGAAGAATGTGGCACCAAGGGGTACACTGTCCCTGGTGGGCAGGCTGTGGCAGGAATTGGTTGGGGTCAAGAGGGCACATCTGTGGGCATCTTCAACTTGCTACTAGTCCAGTACTTGCTAGAGGGCAGCTTCTAAGCATATTTAAATAACAAACAGGGAAGAGATGGTGGGAATCTGTGGTGTCAGTGAAGGGAAAAGAACGATCTCCTTAAAGGGTAGTGTCCCAAGAGAAATCTGAGCTAAGTTTGCCCACTGAGGGGCTCTGGGATATCTGAGAAGGCGTCAGGGAGTCCTTGTATAGGACATGGGAGATTTCTGGAAGAAACACCACAGAGGACTTTAGCAACCTATAGTTAAGTTCTATAATCTCCAGAACTAAGGTCCTGAAGAAAGAATGGAAACCAAAATTGCCTAAGCCTTGGAGACCGAGTCCTGTGAGAAGGTACCTCCTCCTCCAGGTAGGAGAAAAATGGCACAGACTTCCTTCTGGGCCCGAGGTTGGTTAGGAACATGCTTATGTGGCTTCCAACACCCCCCACCTCAGTCATGGGCATATGTATGTTATGGACTGAACGTTTGTATCTCCCCAAAATTCAGATGCTGAAACCTAATCCCGATGTGATGGTGTTAGTGATGGGGCCTTTGGGAGGTGACGCGGGCATAAGAGCTGAGCCTTCATGAATGGGATCAGTGCCCTGATAAGAAGGGGCCAGAGAGCTCGCTCACTTTCCTTCCATCCTGTGAGGATAGAAGAAGTCAGTGGCCTGCAACCCGCAAGTGAGCCCTCATCGGAACCCAGCCATACTGGCACCATCACCTTGGACTTCTGGTCTCCAAAACTATGAAAAATAAATGTTGTTTAATCCACCCAGTCCGTGGTGTAATTTTTTATAGAAACCCACAATGACTCAGACAATATGCTAAGCCTTAGCAGAAGTGCCTTCGGGTCCAAATGGGCTACATCACAAGCAGGGAACCTGCCATCTCTGCTGAGGCAGGAGCAGGGTTTGTGTGAACAGGATCCTGAGCTGCCATCGACCTGTGCGAACCCAGGAGGAGGCTTGGGCTGCCTTAACACTTCAAGGCAGGGTGTGCGTAGGGCTGGGGAGGCATCTTCCCCACCACCCAGATAACCTTTTATGGGTCACAGGAGGCCAGGGGGGTCCAGATGGAAGACTCTGAGCTTAGGTCCTCACTGGGTTCTTGGGAAAGTTGTAAATTTTCTCTCATTTAGTAAATTGGACAAGAAAAATATTCAATGACCCAGGAAATCTTAAAAGAAGCCTGATGTGGAACTACAAAGCTGTAAAGCTCCAAAGAAATGCAAATTATTATTTTTTCCTACACAATAAGAATTCTTTCAATTACTGTGCTTTATTTGTTTGTGCACAGGTGCTAATGCTACCTGCATACATCTATTAGGCTTCCATTAATACCTAGTGAAGCGAAAATTACTGCAGCAACTCATACTTGATGGTTGTTGGGCCAGCACATGGCTTACAAAGGCATCACCCCAGTGTGCTGTGATTTATGTGATACATGGCTGTTGACTTGTGATTAGAAGCTTCTTGAGATCAGGAACCAGCTTTTCCCGACCAGCTCCTAGTGCAAAGCCTGTTAACAGAGGACATGCTCAGTATATGTTTGTTGAATTAGATAAAAGTTACTGATTTAGTTGCTTTAAACATTTCTGTGTGTGGTTCATTCACTCATACATTTGGCCAACATTTATTGAGAGCCTGCTATATATACTAGACAGTGTGCTAGGCATTGGGTGTACAATGATAGAAGGGAGCTTATAGTCTAGTGGGGAAGTCAGACCTACACCAAGTTATTAGATTACACTCCTCAAACATATGATTGTGAAAGAATGGATTTCTCTGAGAACATGTGGCAAAGCAAGGTGGCGAGTTACCCTGAGGAAGCTACGCCTAAGCTGAGATTCAAAGGAAGGGTGAGGATTAGTGGGTTAGTAAGACATAAAATGGGGTCACTTGCATTCTGTTACTATGTGCCACACATGTTCTGCTTGCTTTACATACAAACTCATTTCATTCTTATGACAATCCTGGGATGGAACTACCATCATTATGCCTGATTATACAGGTGACAGAATCAAGGTGTAAGAGGTTAAAAATTTGCCTGTTTGCCTGAGATCACAGAGAGAGTGAGTAAGGGGGTTCGAACCTGGTATGCTGCTTCTGGAGTCGTGCAGTGAAGACCTGTGCAGAGAATGGCTTGTACAAAGGGCCTGTGCCTTAGCAAGCTCACCCCAAGGATGGATAGCCTCCTCGTTGCTATCATGTCAATACTTCTCCAACACTGACACCTCTCCTGTCCTAAGGAGAATTCTGGTGAGGCAGTGTCCTCCACCTTGTTTGGTCTGTAAGCCCTTTTGTGGTGCTGACCAACAAGTGATTTTAGAGCCAGGACACTGAGGGTGAATGGCCCAGAATAAAGAAGTAAGGACAACTGCCTACTGTGTGGAGTGGCCAGGAAGCGTCTCAACATGAGGCTTGTTGGCATCCATCTCTATACTGTGATCACTCTGGAAAGGAATGAAAAGGAAAGGAACCGGCTGACCCCGAGGGTTGCATCTGGTGACTGTAAGTCACAGAGTAAGGAAGTAGTTAGGCAGACAAAGCCAGCCCTTCAGCTGGAATGGCAACACCAAGGGCTTTTTCATGGGCACTTAAACTTGGTTGTCAACAGAAATGCAAATTGAGCTCATCTTTGTCTTGAAGCCATATGTCCTCTGGGATAGAAACATTTTTCCTGCTGAGAATGCTATGCAAGGTTTACTAGGTTACAGCTTGAGGAAGTACTGTATAGTAATCAAGAGGGGTAGTAAAAGGAAGAAGAAAACACCCAGAGAGTTGCAACTGTACCTCAACATTTTTAGAAAGAGAAAAAGAATTTGCAAGGTGAGAAGCAGCCTATCACCTACAGTGATAGGAAAGAAAGCTGCTTTGCTGTAGTCTCTACCCATCTCCTCCCATTCCCAGAGAATCTCATTTTCTATTTGATCTCACTTATTGCCTTCCAGGTTTTTAAAGCAATATTGTCTCTCTCCTTTGTACAGTGTTTCTTCACAGGAAATCTCTAGGGTATTATCCTGTCTACATACTTTTTGATAAAGCCCAGGACTGTTTCTGTTTTTTTAATTCCTCATGGAACAACCAGGAAGACCACTTAGGGAGCCTTTGTTTCTTAGGGGACTGCTGTTCTTCTTCTTAATTATATATGGAAGTCTATTTTTTATAGAACTATTTCTATATTTATTTCTTTATAGAATGAAGCTAGGGCCTGGGAGGGGACCACGTTCAGCAAGAGTCTATCAAAACCAAAGTCCAGAACAGCATCTGCCCAACCTGGGATTCTGACATTAAGGCCCAAGAACCCAGGCAACATAAATTTAAGAACGCAAGCTGTGAGTGAGGTTGCCTGGACTCAACTCCTGGTTCTGCCACTTTGTAGTCGTGCAGGCAGTTTGTTTCTCTCTCTAAGCTTCAGTTGCTAACACGTGGAAAAGGGAGGGCAATAGGCTATTGTGTAGGATTCAGTGAGATAATACTAATAAGCAGTTAGCATAGTACCTGGCAAGAGTGAAAGTCAAGTTAAGTGTTAGCTATAGGGGATCAAAAGCAGTAACTGGAACAAGGTTACAGTAGATAGGTTAGTTAATTAGTTAGTAAATAGACAATAGTAGATAGGTTGGTAGTTAGGAGTTAAGTTAAAATATGGGAAGAGAATATAGACAGGGGCAGGATCATGTAGCATATAGTCATATCCCAGCTTGATCTCTTAGAGCAGGAAAAACCCAGGATCTAGATACGAGACCCTAGATTATTAACAATAACTACCATTTACTGAGCACTACTAAATGCCAGGAACAATGTTAAGTGCTTCACATAAGTTGTTTAAATATAATCCCCATAGTACTATGAGTTTAGTTGTTTATTCTTGGAATGCTTAGCAGAGTGCTTGACACACAGTAGGTGCTCAGTAAATATTTGTTGACTGAAACATTTTGCAGCATTCCTAGGTTATCCCTTTTGGATACACATAATATGCTCAGCAACTCACACATGGAAGTAGTAGTATAGGCCTTTTAACCACCTAAAGCACAGAAAAACATACATATGTGATCAGATCTATTATTGAGATCTTTCTACATTGGTAAAAAGGCTTTTCGACAATGGCCTAGGAAAGAAGGCAGCATAAGCCAACGATGTGTCAAAGGGGATATCATTTAGAGAGATTGCTTCAGGTTTCACAGGCACACAGAGCTAGACTAAAAAATATTCTTCTTGGCAAATAAAAAAGAAGTCCACATTCAAAACAGGGAAGTGAAAATCTTAAAGAGGCACTGAGACAAACAGAACAAGAATACAGCTTCAGCTGGGTGAGGAAATACCAATTAATAGAGCTATTCCTAGAAGGGAAAACGGAATTCTATCATGTAATTCCTCTTAGTACATTTTTATTTAAACAAGGATCTCAATATTTTTAATGTGAAATAATTTTATAAGTAGCAAAACCAAGGTTATAAAATCCTCCCAGAATAACTAAGTCCAGGACATTCCCTAACCCCCAGTCCTATTTTTGTAATTATTTGATGGTATTTTATCAGCAATTCTGTGTGCTGGGTGATGGTTAGGATCCTCTATCCCATTTAGAGGACAGGTATCATTTATGATCAACTGTGTATGGCAAGGATTCCCCTGGGATTATCTAGCAATAGAAAAGATATTAAGATGAGCAGCAAACTTTATTTTCTTTCAGAGAATGAGGAAATATTCAAGCAGGAAATTTTCTATTTTATAATGGTTATTGTTCCAGAACCATCACATCAAATAATCAACAACTATATGTTGCAGCACCTGTGAAAATGTCCACATATTTCTTAGTGTCACCCCTCACTGAGTGGGTACATTAAGTCATTCAGTGACTCCAGTGAATTTTTTCCCCTTGGAGCATCTCGCTAGCTCATAGTTTAGCAGCTACCATTCTTTGGCAGTGCATAGGAAGCCAAAGTCCCTAAAGTGGTGATTCTACTTTAATTCATTCCTAAATATAACCTCTCTTTCTCTCTCCTCTCCCCTCAAAATTCACTCACATGGTTTCAATTGTGGTCCAACCAGGAAAACTGAAGCCACACTAAGTATTTATACAAGAGTGCACTTAATCCAGGTGACTGGTTACAAAAGTGATGGAATGCTTGAGAAGTCACATGGGGGACATGGAAGCAACCCAGAGTTTGGCAACATTAGGAAGCTGCTGCCTTCTTAAACTAGAGGGATTAAAGGTTATTTACGGAGCCCAGAAGCAGAAATCACTGAGTGGAATCTAGAAAGGTACATCTGTTCAAAAGAAATCAGAGCAATGGAATAGACACAGAAGATGGCCCCAGATGCAAAGGGAGAAGGTAAAAACATCCCGGTGTCTTTTTTCTGAAATCTCACTGATATATCCCATTGGTCAAACCTATCAAGAAATAAGCTGACAGAGGACACTGGGAAATACAGCTTTCATGTATCAGTCACCCTGAAGAACTGAGCAGAGCAGGGAGGGGGCATGGAACATACCTGGCCAAGAACTGACATAAGTGTGCATACACACACAAATTGATTCCAACATCAGAATTATCCCTTTCTGAATTTGAAGCTAATTAAATCAGTGTAAAATAAATAAGGCTAGCCATTTACAAGATCATTTAACTTTCCAAATCTCCTTGACTCTAAGAATCCTGGCTTGTCTTTCAATCTGGACATGATGCAGTTTAGAAGAAAAAAGGGGAGAATAGAAACCCAACACTGACCATATGTTAGATCAGTGGTCAGTGCTTTTCAAACATTATTTCACTTTTAACTTCCTATTAACCCCATCAGTTTATTACAGAGTTTAAGTTATAATGGTATATCAACTTTGTTACACAAGGGAAGAAACTCGAGGAAGTTAATAAATCATCCAAGATAATGCAACAAGTAAATATTGGAGCCCAGTTTTATATAGGTGGGTCTGATTTAAAATTTTCATTAATAACATAGAGCCTGGGATGCAACTGATACAAACCTATAACCTGTTTTCTATTCTCCTGTTTATTGTAGTGACATAGTGATTGAAAAGAGAAGAACAACCTGAACTAAAGAATATTATGAGGGTATATGACTTTCAAATTAACAGAGGAAAAATTGGAAAAAAAATTTAAGTAATCATAATAAGAGAAGAAAAGGAAAAAATTAATATGTAAAAGAAGAAATACTAGAAAGCACATGTGAGACAGATTCAAGCCCAACTACACCACTAATTAGATTAAATGTATGTGGACTAAATGCACTAGCTAAAAGATCATTACTCTAGCTGGAACAATATGCTGTTTACAAATGAAACATAGAAAGCAGAATAGAGATAGTTTAAATGTAAAAGTATCAAAAAAAGATATTTGGTTAGCAAATACTAACCAAAATAACAACAATATTAATATCAAAACAAAAGTATTATTAAAAGTAAAGAGGAACACTTCTTAATTATAAATTTTTAATCAGTATTAAAGATCAGTCTAGTTTTTTTTTGTACACTTAACAGAAAAACTCTAGAATATATAAAGGAAAACTGACAGAAGTATAAGAAGAGATAGCCAATAATCACAATACTAGGACATTTACGCATCTGAGTACTTGATAGAAGAGATGAGAAATCTGTATGGATAGAGGATGTGAACAAACATGATTAACAAATGTTATCAACAAACCTGACGTATATAGAATAGTTCTGCCAACAACTGAATTATACACATCTTAGTGAGGCACACGTCGAAACTTTCTTTAAAAGTTAGAACATACTGAGCCATAAATTAAGACAAAAGCACTGTTTTTCTCTGTTGCTATAGCTTTCTTTCTTTCTTTTCTGCATTTCCCTCACTGTTTGCTTGTTTTGATCTTTGTATTTCATTTTGGAGGATTTCTGAAATGTATGATATCCTCTGGCTACCTTGATATGTAGGAGTAAGACTGTAAGCTATAAGTAGGGGAAGCAGGGAAGCAGGGCTTTCATTATTCACTGGGAACCCCTAATGTCACTGTCTGTGCTCTTTTTTCTAGGATGATTCAGTTTCACTAAGAAGAATCCTTAATCCCCTGTTTTCTCATATGCAAACTCAGGATAGCAGTTGTTTCTAGCTCACAGGGCTATTGTAAGGATTAATGAGATAATCCATACCAAGTACTTAAAATAGTTAAATAGTTCCTGGCACATTAAAGCATTCAATATATATTCACTATTATTATTTGACGTCTTCAACTACTCTTGGGGTTTTAACATCATTGATTCGGTATGTTGATGGTGCCCAAATGTATATAACCAATTACTTCTTTAACATCTCCATGTGGCTGTATCTCAGCCATCTCAAGCGTAACACATCCATTTCTCTATCTCAGTGAATTATCACTCAGTAAATCATCACCATCATAGTCCTTTCAGGCTACCATAACTAAATAACATGGACTGTATGGCTTAAACAACAGAAATTTATATCCCACAGTTCTGGAGGCTGGAAATCTAAGATCAAGGTGTCAGCATGGTTGGGTTCGGGTGAGGATCCTCTTCCTGGCTTATATGTGGTCACCTTCTCACTGTATCCTCATATGGTGGAGAGAGAGAATGATCTCCAAGCTCTTTCTCTAGGTATAGGAACACTAATCCCACCATGGGGAGGGGGGGGTCTCACCCTCATGACTTCATCCAAACCTAATGATCTCTCAAAGGCCTCACCTCCAAATACCATCACACTGAGGGTAAGGGCTTCAATATATGAATTTGGTAGGGGGTGGGTGGTGGGTGGTGGGGGGAAATGGACATAAACATTAAGTCTAAAAGCAACCACTTTTGCAATTACTCAGACCAGAATCATAACTTGTCCTTGAATCTTCCCCTTTATTAGTTTTTGGCCTTTCTCCCCCAACCAGATATGGAAGCTACGAAGTGGCAAAGACATTCTCTGTCTTCTTTGAGGAATGGAAAGTGAATCTCTGCACTGGCTATATCTAAACCAGTGTATAAAAGAGAATGAGGCACTGAAATAATTGCACTTAACAACACTGTAGCTATGAAACTTAATTCTTTAAAGGTTGGATTTGTTTCTAACTCCTTGATCTTCCACTTTTCCCATTTTTTCTATTTTCTTTTTTCTTGTTTCAATCCTTTTCTTGTTTCAGACTTTCAAACAAAGCCTCTCTCCTCCATTTAGATTTTGTGTCATCTTCTTCTATTCTCTCCCCCTTTTAACATTTGCTGGTGAGGACTCCTCCCAGTCCCCAGTTGTCGTGCCCTGCCTGCCATTTCCTAGGCTCCTGGGCACCATAAAATATCCTTGGTTTCTTCACAGCAGGCTGATGCATTTGGAAATGTTCTCTCAGATATTCTTGGCTTTCTCTTCCAGACTGTACTGTTAGGCCTTTGGGGCTGCATTTTGTTTATTCTTGGAGATGTCCTGGAGCGTCAAAAATGGCTTAAAACGATTACCGTGCTGTGCATTGGCATATATGACATTCAGTCGCCCTTCACTGAGCTGAATTACAATGAGATTTGTGTAAAAGATTCAGAAACATATGGATTTCATCCCCTTTAACTACCTCCAATGTCTTTAAAGCAGGAATTCAGCATTTGAGTTTCACTGGATATAAAATGTCTGAAACCGAATAAGAAAAGGTGCATCAGTGATGAAGTGTTTGTCAGTGTCTGCTCAGCTTCACTCTCCTCCTCTTGCCTCAGGTTTTCCTTCCTTAATGTAAGTCCACTATTAGCCACCTCCCCTCCCCCAGCCTTCTTTCCTAGAAATGCTCTCTGTTGGCCACTGCCCTGCCCTGCCTGAACTCACATCCTCACAAAGGGATGTAAGACTAAGGAATTCTAACACGTCGTAAAAGTGGCCCAATAGAGGAGCATAAAAAGAACTTTGAGGAGAGGGCAACTTTGTGGGCCATTTCCTTACCTTTTATTTGCTTTACTTTTTACTCCCTTAACAAAGGTGCTCTCCTTTTCACTGTATTTCCTTGCTCCATTTCTGTTCTTTTTTCTCGCACCTGAGTCTTCTACAGCCACATCGATTCTGTCCAATCCCCCATTGTAAAAAATTCTTTTATCTCCATCTGGTGCTGCATATGCATGAGGGGTTTGGTGCTTTCCTCTCCTAGACTCTTCTCCATTGTCCTGAATGGAATCCTCACAGTTGGAGCCTTTCACCGCTCTTAGGCTGCCTCAGTTTGGTGTAGGTCTCCAGAGAGCAGAGCCAGCTCCTGTAGAGCATACACTGAGTGACTGTATGGAGATCTCCAGTTGCACAGGATAGGCTATGGGCCGTGAGCCCACCGGACTAAGAAATTCTGTCACAGTGAGGAAGTAGAATGAAGTGCTGAATCATATGAGTAAGTAGTGACTCATAACAGATATAGTCCATAGGATAGTCCGCAACTGAGCAATATTGCCTCCCTCCTCTCACCCCAACAGTTGCATTATCTTAGTCACAATGCACCCAGTCATAAAAAACAAGTCCGGAAGTACTCCTCTAAGTCGTTTTTCTTTAACTACCTCAGTGAATTAGTGTCGTTTCTGTTCATCTTTGCCACATTTGAAGCATTAAAAGACAATATAATTCTATCAGTTATGAGTATGTCCAGCAAGACATTAGATCTTTCAGGGCAGAGACATCACAGACAAGACCACTAAGATAGGTTTCGGTGCTCATTAAGCTCCTTTCCACCTACTTACACATTTCCTTGCAGCATCAAACCCTTTTTCATCCCATAATGAACCAGTTAAACATCTATGAATGAAGTGTTCTTATGGGAGAGCGAAAGAGGAAATTCTAATTCCTCCGCAAAATTTCTATTGTGTGATTCACAAAATTAAAATTTAGGTAAAACCAAAGGGAAAAATTACATGGCAAAAGAGACGGCTTAAAGTATATTTTATTTTACTTGTATCATTTTACCTAGAAGTCATTAATATAGTGTTTAACTATTTGCTAGGCGCTAGTCTAAGCATCTTATAAATATTAATATATGTAATTTTCATTGCAACTCTTTAGTAGGGGTACTATTATTGTTGATAATTTACAGATGAGGAAACTAACACACAGCAAGAATAAATGATTTGCACATGGTCACACATTTTAAGGGATAGAGCCAGGATTTGAGCCTAGATATACCAGCTCCAGACTCCATACTCTTATCACCCCACTATACTGCTATGCTATGGTAGAGAGAGCACATTTGTGGACTCTTTCAAAGTTTAGAAATTGAGATTGAGTATCTAAATTCTAAAAAGGGCCAGACATGTTCTAGACGATACATACCTCACAAAGATCATATGTAAAATGGGAATGTTACCTATCACAGAGGAAATTGTGAGATTTAAATTAGCTAACATATTTAGCAGAGCCTAGCATTTGTTAATAGTACCCATTTTTCCAATAAACAAAAGGAAAATGTATTGAATACTATAAATATACATTAATGGGTGACTGGCTAGATGATTAAATAAGCAAAGGACCATATTGCCAAGATTCAAGGGGAGGGGAAAAACTCACCTGTCAGTGATACAAGGTCAAGTCCACATTGAGGAAGATGTGGAATGGGAGATGTTGTGGCTGTCTAGCCCCAGTCCTGTGAGCAAACTGAAAGACACTTAGAGTAATCATTCCAAGGTCTCC